>OY757552.1:19731002-19743502 GCA_963584105.1 Alviniconcha strummeri
GGGGGCAAAAATAGAGGAGAGAGAATTTGAAATCACCTGTCGTGGTACTGTTTGTGAAGGTGAGATTTTAATACAGTTCTGAAGTCATGGGAGGATTGAATGTGATGGATGTCGGAAGGGAGAGAACTCCATACTGCACGGTAGGAGGAACAGCGTTGGCCAAAGGTTTTTGTTTCAACATGCTGGATACGTAGCATCTGTGTGTCCTGCAGACCAACAAAGCTGCCAGGAAGGTGGCAATTGTGACAAATAGTTGAGAGTTTGTATTCTATTTTGGCTTGGACCGGTAACCAATGAAGAACCTGAAGAGGGGACGTCACATGATCACGTTTGCGTGCTTTGAAATCCAGCTCCACTGCCGAGTTCTGAACTTTCTGTAAGCTACTGAGAGGGCAACGACGGCAGCCGGACAGAAGAGAATTACAATAGTCTAACTTGGATGGAGCAAGGGCACAGACGTCTGCAGGTACACAAATGTGTCAGCAACTCAACTGACATTCTGCAATGATGTCAGTGTGTACACAAGTGTTTCACGGGATGAGCTGTAATGAAGTCTGTGTGTACATATATGTGTCAGCAACACACGAGGTGTGTTGTGTTGATGTCTGCGTGTACACCGATGTGTCAGCAACACACAGTATCTGCTGAAATGGTGTTTGAGTGTACAGATGTGTGTCAGCAATATATTCAAGGCGTTGAAATGATAAGTGTGTGTAGACAGGTGTGTCAGCAATACATATAAGGTGTTACTATGTTATATGTGTGTAGACAGGTGTGTCTGAAATACGTATAAGGTATTGTAATGATATATGTGTGTAGACAGGTGTGTCTGAAATACGTATAAGGTATTGTAATGATATATGTGTGTAGACAGGTGTGTCTGAAATACGTATAAGGTATTGTAATGATATATGTGTGTAGATAGGTGTGTCTGAAATACGTATAAGGTATTGTAATGATATATGTGTGTAGACAGGTGTGTCTGAAATACGTATAAGGTATTGTAATGATATATGTGTGTAGACAGGTGTGTCTGAAATACGTATAAGGTATTGTAATGATATATGTGTGTAGAATGGTGTGTCTGAAATACGTATAAGATATTGCAATGATATATGTAGGTAGGCAGGTGTGTCAGCAGTACATATAAGGTGTTGTGATACTATATATGTGTAGACAGGTGTGTCAGCAAACGGGACGGGCTGTAATGATGTCCGTCTATTCACAGGTGTGTCAGCAACACACAGGACGTACTCATCAACCAGAGCGAGGCTGAAGGCTTGTCTGCCCAGTGCACATCACGTGACTCGCGTTTCCATGACTACCACTGCCGCTGCTACAGTTCCTGGACCGGAGCCTGCTGCCAGACCCGCTCTCCGTCACCATGCCAACCAGCCCACACCGCTGCGTCACACAACTCTCAGCCGACGGGGTCACATGGTCAGAACAACGTCCCGCTGATTGGCAGATGACTAGTGACGTATCGCTGGCTGTGTGCAGGCAGCGAGTCCCTCGTATGCAGGACATTCAGGAGTCTGATTGGTGTTGGTGGCAAAGGTGGCAATGGTGATCATGGTGGCAATGGTAAGCACGGTGGCCGTGGTGGCAACAGTTCATCACTGTACTCCGCCAGCTGTGGTGGCTTCTGTCCCTTTGTCCTGTGGTCGGCTTTCCTGCCTCATTAGGCTTTCCTCTCTCATTAGGCTTTCCTGCCTCATTAGGCTTTCCTGCCTCATTAGGCGTCCCTCCCTCATTAATCAGTATGAGTGCATTTCGCTTTCTGGACAGATTAGCGTGTGTACCGGGGTGATCATACCCTTTTTTTTTTTTTTTTTTTTTTTTTTTTTTTTCTGTTTTTGGTTGAGCTGTTTTTTTTTTTTTTTTTTTTTTTTTTTTTTTTTTTATTCATTAACATGTATCCATCCATTACAATTTTTTCTCTCTCTCCTCCCCCCCCCCTCTCATTCATATATCTAAGGTAAAGTACGAAGAAGAAAAAAAGAAAAAAAAGAAAAAAAAAGGCACATCCACACACCCACACACATATACAAAACAGAAAGAAGGAAAAAAAAAAAAAAAAAAAAAAAAAAAAAAGAAGGACCATGGCAATGAGTACAATTTACAAGATTATTAACGTCATTAACAACCTCGTCTAGATTTGTATCAGCTTTTTGTAATGCAACCATTCGGCTGCTATCTTGTCATATGACATCGTTAATGTCGCATTATATTTGTCTACATCAAATGTATTTTTTAAATATTGTTTGAACAGGTGCAGTTGAGGTATATTCTTGTTGATCTTACAAGTATAAATATAGAATTTTGCACGCAAAATTATCAAATCAAAGGTGCTGTCCGATTTAATTTGGCTGTCGTAACCAAAAAGTACAAAATTTTCATTAAGCGTTACTGTCCTCGCATTTGAGCTCCCGGTATTAAGTGTAGTCTGGAACTGTTCCCAAAAAGACTTTACGTACACACATCTCCAAAAAATGTGATTAATAGAGTCTCTTTCCTGTCTACAAAAAGAACAGTTAATGTCATTTTCAATACCCATGTGCATTAAAACAATATTGGTAGCTAATATCCTATGTACAAGTCTTATCTGGAACCATTTTAGTTTTATCTCTTGGATGTTTTGCATTTTCTTAAAGTTTCTGCTCCAGTCAATGTCTGTATTCAATCTTGCTTCCCATTTTTCACAGCACTTAGGTTTATCTTTACCCTGTGTAAGCATTTCATAATACAGGCGTGAGCCCTTTTGTTGACTGTAAATAATCTTAAGCGTCTTTGTCAAATCGGTTGAACTGTTACTCTCAACTGTTAGTCCCATTTTACGTATGTAGCTTTTAATAGCTTGTACACATCCAATATATGTAATGTAATCAGTATTAATTCTGTATATTTCTTTAAACCTTTTAAATAGCATAAACGTACCATTTTCATTCAGAATGTTTTTGATAAAACATACACCTTTGTCTATCCACTTTTTATAAAAAACAGTTTTGTTTCCAACCAGAATATTGTCGTTGCAGAAAATAGGATCTGCGACTAGTTCTTCTGAGTTCTCTACCTGCATGTGTTTACCAAACTCTCTATATGCTTTAAATACATGAATCCAAAACATATTAAAATTATTTTCCTGAGTAGGGAGGCTTGATCCCAATTGTTCAAGCAGTAACACTTTCGGGTAAGTTGATGTAATTATACCTTTCCACTTGTGATCACTTGTTTTTAGTTTTCGTATCCAACTTAGCTTCAGCGCATTAATATAATGTCTAATATTTGGTATGCCAAGTCCTCCCTTTGCAATAGTTTTGACGGTTACTTTCCTACTTATCCTGTCTTGTTTTCTATTCCATACGAACTGAAACACGGTCTTCTGCAACGCGTCCACCAGACTGTCTGGTGGATTTGGCAATAAAATCCATAGGTGGATAATTTTAGACAAAATCAGCGACTTCAGAACAGCTACTCTACCGAGTGGTGTTATTTGTCTTTTTAACCATACTTTGTACAATGCTTTTATTTCCAAAAATTTCTCGCGAAAGTTGAGTTGCTCACACTCTTTTAAATTATTAGTAAACCAAATACCAAGTATTTTAAATTTAGGTGGGTTCCAATCCATATGCAAATTTGGCATATATTTAATGGGTGAATTTCTTTTATTACCAAGCCATATAGCACTAGTCTTCCCCGCGTTCAAGAAGAGACCTGACTTATTCCCAAATGTATTAATAATCTTAACTGTTTCCTCAAATGAGTTCTTGTCACCTTCTAACATAATTTCAGTATCATCAGCATACTGCGAGATTTTGTACTCAGTTTCTCCTATTAAAATACCTTTAATATTCTTATTTTGCCTAATCATAATAGCAAGTATTTCTACGCATAGTATAAATAAATATGGTGATATTGGGTCCCCCTGTCTACATCCCCTCTGAATTGAAAACCATTCTGATAATTGTCCATTAACCGCGACAGATGACTTTATATGTCTATAAAATGTGAATATCCACTGGCTAATATCGGGCCCAAATCCAAACGCATGTAAAACTTTAAACATAAATCTCCAGTCCACTGAATCGAAGGCTTTTTCAAAGTCTAAGCACAAGAGTAGCCCAGGCATGTTTTCTTTGTTCAAGTAACTGATTAAATCGTATATCAGTCGAATATTATCTCCTATATATCTATTGGCCATAAACCCAGTTTGGTCTTCACTGATCAAAGATGGCAGGACACGTTTTAAGCGATTAGCAATACAAGTGGATCCTATTTTGTAAACAACATTAAGGAGTGAAATTGGCCTCCAGTTTTTTATCAGGTCTTTTGATTTGTTCCCTTTTGGTATGCATATTATTATTCCTTCTTTCTGCGTTGATGATAATTCACCTTTTCTAAACCCATTATTTAATGATTTAACAACGAATGCACCCAGCTGTCGCCAAAAAAACTTAAAGAATTCAACAGTAAAACCATCAGAGCCTGGGCTTTTATTGTTTTTCATGCTCTTGAGTGCAACGCTTGCTTCGTCTAAAGTAATTTCCCCTTCGAGTGAGGTCTTTTCTTGCACTGTCAATGTTGGTATATCCTCAACCAAGTCTAATATTTCACAATCTTCTAATTGTCTGTCAGAATATAATCTTTCATAAAACATTTTGACTTCCTTTATAATGTCCTTAGTTTCATATATTTCCTCACCATTGTTTAAAGTAAGCCTAATCATTTGTTTACTAACGTAATTACGTTTTTCAAGTGCACAAAAATATTTTGTTATTTTTTCTCCTTCGGCGACCCATCTCGCTCTCGATCGAAGCAGAACTCCCTCCATCTTTTTCTCTCTAAGTGCAATTAGCTCCTGTTTATAAGATTCTAATTTCCCTTTCTCATACACACACACACACACACACACACACACACACACACACACACACACACACACACACACACACACACACACACACACACAAACAATCTCGCAAACCCTTGCTTCCCTCTCTCTCCGATCCCCCCCCCCCCCTTCCCCCATTCCCGCATGAGGCCGAGGTGTCTTGGAAGAGGTACTGGTTGTGACCGAGATCCCAGGAGGTTGGGGAAGAGGGAGACAGTAATACTTAACACTGCACTGTCGCCACCAGAATGACTCCTGCAATAAGATGAGCAGCGATGAGTGTCATTTTAATGTTTCACTGATTGGCGGGGACAAAGTGACAACTACGGTGTCCACAGTGTCCACAGACTACTGCTCTTGAAGTGAAAGGAGAGCCGAAGCGGAATCGAACCGAGGTTTTTCTGTTTACCAGTGCATCATAATCACTGTCCTTCTGTTTATATCATCCAGTGACATCACTGTCCTTTTGCTTGTACTATACACGAACATCACTATCCTTCTGTTTGTATTGCCCAATGACATCACTATCCTTCTGTTTGTATTGCCCAATGACATCGCTGTCCTTCTGTTTGTATTGCCCAATGACATCGATGTCCTTCTGTTTGTATTGCCCAATGATATCGCTGTCCTTCTGTTTGTATTGCCCAATGACATCGCTGTCCTTCTGTTTGTATTGCCCAATGACATCGCTGTCCTTCTGTTTGTATTGCCCAATGACATCGCTGTCATTCTTGCGTATAAATCAATGTCATTGCTGTCCTTCTGCATCATCCAGTAACATCGCTGTCCTTCCTATTGCATCATCTTTTGACGTTGCTCTCTTTCTGTTTACATCAGCCAACGACATCGCTGTCCTTATTGCATCATCTTTTGACGTTGCTCTCTTTCTGTTTGCATCAGCCAATGACATCGCTGTCCTTCGACTGGAGCGCCCCCTGACGTACAACAGCAAGGTGTCTGCACTGTGCCTTCCGGAGCGAACAGCGCGGCTCCCTGAGCAGTGTGTTGTGGCCGGATGGGGCAGAGATGGAGTCGGTCTGTTATTTATGATTTCATAGACCAGTTAAGACATAAACAGTCATCACAGCATCCAAAAACAAAAATGTTCAAACGAATGCTTATTTATTTTAACACGGACACACAGTATGCAAATTTTCGTGGAAATCCCATTTATCAAGCCATTAAACGACAGATAAATGGTTAAAGGCGATGGAAAGTAAAAGAAAAAGTGATGACAGCGATTGTGTCCTATATATAGTTACTGAACCAAAGCGCGATGCTGACAAAGGTGATGATATGATGCTGCTGTTTTTATTGTTGTTGGTTCTGCTACTGTCGCCGTTTCTGATGATAGTGTTGGTGGTGCACATGGAGATGGATTCTAGTCCGGATACTGGAAGATACAACACGTGGATTTAATCATTCTACTCTGATAACTAGTTCTTCGAGAATTGCACTTCTGGCGGATCATATTGTTTTACGTCAGTGGCACCAACGGTCGGCCCGTCTTCACTGGCACTTTACAACAGGACGCTGACTGTAATGACAAAACACAAGCATGCACACATTTTGGGGACATCAACTCGCATCTGTCTCTCTCTTTTCTATTTTTAATAAAGAAATATCAATTGTCTTCTCCTGCATATTACTAGCAATAAAGTTAATTGTGACATGTTTGCGGATGATACTTCACTAAATACATCTGATAAAAATACACACACTGTTCAAAAGGAACTACAGAGAAGCATAAATGAAGCATCTGACTGGTGTGACAATAATGCCATGATTTTATCTCCTACAACAACAAAAAGTCTGCTACTTGCTACTAGGCAAAAATATCAGCTTTGCCCGCTTCACCTTAATCTTAGTCTTAATGACACTCATATTGAACAAGTTTACGAGCACGGCATCCTGGCGATATCATTGATGATGAATTTATCTGGCGACCACACATTACTGGCACATGTAAAACAGTTAAAAAAAATCTGTATCTGTTGTCACAGCTGAGACACTTTGTGGACACTCCTAAGCGCAAGCTGTTTTACCTTGCTCATGTTTTCCCTCACCTATGCATCAACTGTCTGGGGCGGCTGTAGTGATATCTTATTTAACAAACTTAATTCTCTTCACAGAAGAACTGCAAAATTGATGATAACTGATTCTTCTTTAACAACCGATACAAAGCTACGGTACTTGGGACTACTTCCACTCAAAGAAAAGCTTATGTTCAACAAGGCAGTGTTAGTATTCAAAACATACACAAATGTTATTATCTGTTTTAACACTCGCGCCACATCTAGATTCATAATTCTGCCAAAACCTAGAACAGACCTACTTACAACTAGCTTCTCATTTTCAGGCGCATCCCTATGGAATACTATCCCAACTCAAATAAAGTCATGCAAGTCACTTATCAGCTTCAAAACACTCCACAAATGGTTCAGAAGCAGTTTGTTGTAAATAACCACACACACACACACACACACACACACACACACACACACACACACACACACACACACACACACACACACACACACACACACACACACAATTTATTGGTTTCTAATGTGTATATACATGCATGTATAATCTCCCATTGTTATTATTAATTGATTCATTACTGTTTTGTATTATTAATAATTATTGATTGATATTGATTTTTCTCCCATGATCATATGTCTGTACATAATTATATGTATTTAAATGTTTGTAACTGTTTCAAGGACAAGTTGCCCGACAGGCATTCGTGGCTAAACCTTTATCCTTCCTCAGTCATTCAATCTCTCTCTCTCTCTCTCTCTCTCTCTCTCTCTCTCTCTCTCTCTCTCTCTCTCTCTCTCTCTCTCTCTCTCTTGAAAGCAATGAGCTGACAGGTAAACGATAAAAATGAAAACTGTCTACTAATCCTGTTCCGGTTGTTGACGCTGGCGTGTCCGGAACTGTTGAAGTACAAAGTATGCCAGCACGTTGCTTCCAAACAGGGATTGACCCAACAGTTGGCACACGTTTTGTCTTGTCACATTCGAATCAGCCTTCTTTTTTCATCTTGTGTGTTTGGATGTGGTCAGAAGACTTTGGCCTGTTTCCTATCTAGGGAACAGCTCTTCGTATGGAGACCTGGCTGAGGAGCTGATGGCGGTAAAGGTGCCGGTGTTCAACCGGGAACAGTGCAGAGCCCTGCAGTCCACCATTGGCAGCGGCTACAATCTGAACACAAATCTCGCGCAGAACACCATGTGTATTACCAACACTTCTCACGGTGGACAAGGCACGTGCAAGGTAAAGCAGTGTATTGATACTGTCGATCTTAAAATACTGAAAAGAGCAGTGGCAATCACAATCCTACATAAAACATTCCGCACACCTCACTTCCCGTATATAAAACACTTACCACACCCTCCTGCCCCTACATGAAACAATTTACCACACGTCACCGCCCCCACATAAAACATTTTACCACATCTCACTGCCGCCACATAAACTTTACCACATCTCGATGCTCCCACATAAAACATATTACCACATCTCACTGCCCCTACATAAAACATTTGCCGCATCTCACTGCCCCTTCATAAAACACACCCCACTGCCCCTGAACCTAAACTACAGTCCTTGTAAAATAAAGTTTTCAAGTTCGAGTTCGAGTCCGCTAAACACTTACCACTGCCCCTACATAAAACGTTTGCCACAGCTCACTGCCCTTTACATAAAGCACTTACCCCTTCTCACTGTCCCTACATAAAACCTCTCTTCACTGCCCCTGCATAAAGCACTTACCACATCCCACTGCCTCTTCATAAAGCACTTACACCACCTCACTGTCCCTATATAAAACACCACTCTTCACTGCCCCTACAGCACTTACCACATCCCACTGCCCCTACATAAAGCACTTAACACACATCACTGTCCCTGCATAAGACACTTAACACACAGCTCGTTTCACGATTGTGTACCGTAATTGATTATTTTAATGAATTTTAGTGGTGTATTTGCAAAGCAGCGAATTTTCTACTCAAAGTACCAACTTGTACAACCAGGGACAATACACAAGAACACTGAAATGGGCAGGAGCAGGCGATACATGAGTGACTGGATTTTAATCTCAGAAAGGTGAAACGTTTTCACAGGAAGACATGATAACTATAATTATCAACAGACAGAACCAACACACAATGGAATTAATTAGCGCTCGAAATACGTACCACAAGTACAACAACAAAGATCTGAGTCGCCTACGGTAACTCTCACCTGGCATGCGTATAAATACAAGGTATATGAACCCCTCCAGAGGTACATCTTTTTTTTATCAACAGGTAGATTAGTAAATAAAACATGGTGATGTTAAAGTGACAAATACAATGTACACCTGGACACGAGACGGCTTGGTACTTGTGGACTGTGTGGTGTTTTGGCGTGATGCACGTGCAGGGAGACTCTGGGAGTCCAGTGTTCTGTGCCGCGCCAGGCGGAAGCAGCTATCAGATGATGGGTGTGGTTAGCTGGCTCTTCGACTACTGCACCACCAGGCCGGCTGTCCCCCACGTCTCCACCTTCGTCCCGCCCTACATCACCTGGATTGACGGGGCCAAGGACAGCCTAAGTACGTGCTCTATCAGCCCACTCGCTCTGTGTGTGTGCGTGCGTGCGTGCGTGCGTGCGTGCGTGCGTGTGTGTGTGTGTGTGTGTGTGTGTGTGTGTGTGTGTGTGTGTGTGTGTGTTAGTCTACATTGCACGAATGAGATCGTTATTTGTTAGATCTGAATTTTATTTACGTACAACGTTTTATGTTTGGCTAATTTTGTTATCATTATTGCACTGTATGACTGGAACGTCACCAAGACGTGTATATGTGTATATTTTATTGTCAAATAAGTGTCTTCTTATCGTGGTATTATGTAAATTCCTCTTGCTCAGCTGAAGCCATCGCCCAGAACAGAACGGCGCCGGTGGCCGTGGCCAAGGGATGGTCCTGGTTGAGTACACGAGTTTGTGTGACTGCTTTTCAGAGGCATACCTTGCTAACATAGCTTCTTCTCGTTCACATCGCCAGGATCTGCGTGCGCCAGTTTGCCGTGTGGGGAGCACGAATCCTGCCACGACAACGGCACGTCCTTCACGTGTACATGTCGTGCTGGATTCACTGGGCCCCGCTGTGACGTTGGTGAGTAGCAATCAACGTACGTACCTCGGTTTTCCTTGTGATCCAGCCACGTTTCGGAGGCAATTCAGGCGATCGGTGTGACGTCTAGCGTGCAGAATGACTGTTAATTCAAAACATAAACGAGTACTCACCTGAATTTAAGTTTGTGTAGAATTCCACGATGCAGTTTACGGGAAGGGAGAGATATGTGAGATGCGCACACTTCCGGAAGTACGCCATATTTCACAGCTCGGATCATCTGACATAACTATGTTAGATGCTCTGATTTTACTTTAATCAGCCAAATTTCTTATATCAAGCACAAGGCTACTGCTGCTAGTTATTTCCCTTTACTTGGGAGGGCGAACTGAAGGGTGGGCACGTATCCCTCCGTTCCTGTAAACTACATCGTGGAATTCTACACAAACTTCAACTCAGGTGAGTACTCGTTTATGTTTTGAATTCCACTTCTCGTAGTTTACCAAAACTACGTGATCTGTGAGATTTTGAAGTTGGTGGATTAAAGTGCTTATGAAAGGAATAGTCAAATTCACACTGAAGATGAACATCAATGTTTTATTTTTCATCCAAACGCAGTATTGTGCACACCTCTTTGGCATCAGCACCAGGATTACTATTAAATGACTAGTTATTAGCATTCTTTCTTCTCTGCTATGGGGATTGTAATTCTTTAACAGACAGAAATTATAAAATGATAAGAGCAAATAGTACTGCAAGTGGCTACATATCAACAGTGCCACAGACAATTTGTGTGTACAGTACAATTACTTGCACTGCATTGTCAGCGCAAAGGAGATAACTGTCCTTGGGTCTCCCTAGTTTTCAGTGAACGCTTCTTATACTAATCAGTCAATTAAATCAGAGTTTTTCCCCAGATTACTGACCCGGTGGTTTTATTTTCCTACTTTAGCATAGTAATTCAAAATAGTGTTTGGTCTATCCTTATTTTCAAGAGGTTTGTTGTAAAATCTCTTGAAGGTAGATACTTTAGACCAGCCTGCAACTGTCAGCATATCCTGAACCGCAACATCAGATTTCAACATTGCTGATGATGATGCGCCCCGAAAACTGTGAGGTGCAAAACTGGTGATTCCTGCATGTATGAGGACAATCTTCAGCCACCTCGCGGTGGTGTCTTTTGTTGCGGGTCTATGAGGCTGCTGATAACACAAAAGTAATTTGTCACTCCCCTCACCCTCAGACCTGAATTCTGCAGTGCGATCTATATACTAAGACAAGTCTGAGGTTCTTGTCGTTCTACGTCATTGCGTCAAGGGCATTGATTGGGTCTTTCACAGGGTCTAAGATTTTTCTCAGATTTTCGTTGCTGTCTTTGCATTCAACCATTCGGATCAGAAAAGTATTTTCCTTTGAATTTGGATTCTCTATGTTTGCAACTTCCAGGACTAATTTGAAACTGTCCCCTCCATGATCACCCCCTATTTTAATCCATATTTCATCATCAGGGATAGTCAGGTTGTGCCATGTCAACTTTTCTTTCTCTTGGTACTGGTTCAGAAGGTTTGAAACAAAGGTTGGTAAATCCGAAATGGATACCACAGGTGTGTTTTTCAGGCAGCCTGTATTTGTTGATTTTTCAAAGAAATACATTGCATTTTGTTCAACACAAATGTTTACACACATCAAATCTTTCTGAAAATTTCTCTCTTTCTTTTCACTGTCAGTTTTGATTCCAACGCTTTTTGAAATCTTTCTTAGCTGTCTCTGTTTTGTCTAGCTCAGTGATAGTCGTGCTCTGAGTTTTGTGGCCAGTTTTGACGAAATGTGTACCTCCCAGCACCCAGCTGCTTTGAGAATCTCAGTTCTTTCTTGTTTCCTTGTCAGTTTAAGTTCTGTGCCCTGCTGTTTCACTGAGTCAGCAGATGAGGAACCCGACATATCTGTCCGCATTTTGTTCAGCTGGTTCGCCCTTCTCTTCCTCAAAGGAGAAGAGGCAGAACATGACTTTTTCCTGGGTTTGATGACCCTTTTTAGCACAATGGGCTGTCCCCTTGTTTTGCATACCACTGTGTGTTTATCCTTTGATTGTTCCAGTTTTATTCGTACCAAATGGGTGAAGTACATTTCTTCTTCTCTTGTCAGTGGGGCTTGTAGCTGCTTTAATGGGCGAAGTGGTTTTGATCCGGAAAGCGGAGGAAGAGCATTCTGTACTGGTTTGCTTGTCTTTGAAGACTCTGTTCCTATGGTAGGTGTGAGCGTGTCTGTCGATGACGGTGTTTGCTGCTCTGGTGTGGAGGTGTGTAGCAGTGGACGTGTGTCACTCTCAGGAAGGCAGTTGTTGTCACTGGCATTGTTCTGATTTATAACAGTGCGTGGAGACAGGTAGTCAATTAGCCGTTTTCTGACTTTAGGTGTTGAAGAGGTTTGTGGCTGGAAACTGTCACTGCCGGTAGTAAGGCTACGATCACCTACTTCACTATT
>OY757552.1:19746002-19791002 GCA_963584105.1 Alviniconcha strummeri
AACGAGCATCTCTCTATGCCATGATTAATATTGGTATTCATTCACACATTTAACTTGATCTCTGAATGACTTGTTGCGCAAACGCTACAGAACTAACTCGTGTAGGCCTACATCTCTTTTTTGTCTCAAGACACGACAACAGAAAGAAAAAAAGGAAAAACAAAACACAAAAAAACTTGTTTGACGCTCAAGGAAATATCGTTATTGCACGCTGGTATGCTTTCGTTAATAAAACTGTTTAAACCAAACAAAAACAAACTCACCCGGAACACACGCGCCTATTTGTTTCGTTTTCAGATGTGGACGACTGCGCCAGTAACCCGTGCTTAAACAACGGCACGTGCAACAATCGTTACGGCTACTACACGTGCACCTGTCCTTCTGGATTCACAGGCTCACACTGTCAAACCGGTGAGTCGACACTCAGCAGGTAGCCGTGGAATGATGAGTGATTGAACAGGACCTGCGGTTCTCAGGTGTAGCACTAGGCTTTGTTTGTGTATGCATGGTGGGCCTTACTTGTTTGAAGGTAATGTGCAGTTCTTTGCTTTCTTCAGATGTCAACGAGTGTGTCGAAAACCCGTGTCACAACGGCGCTACTTGTAACGATCGTGTCGGCTACTTCACATGCACCTGTCCTCCACAGTTCACTGGATCTCGATGTGAAGTTGGTGAGTGGCTCAGTACCGATTCAGTACCGATACTTATCTCTTCCGCTACGGCCAGGGGGGACCAGCACTGTTGCTTTTTCTCTGTGTGTACAGGCGCCGGTTTAATAGAGCGGTTATAACGCCATTTACCCCGTCCTAAGCGATGATTATTAACTATAACAGAGCAAAGTGATATTTCTGCGGCCAATGAAGCGGTTACAGTGGCTACCGACATCCTACTCACGGTCATAGTAAGCTGCTCTGCGCTGGCGTTAGCTTGCGGCTGGGTTCAAAATCAGCTGTTTGATACGAGATTCAAGATGGCCGTCAAAAGACCGGTTCGGTACACGTGCACAATCCGACTCGTAAGAGATCGTAGATTTGATGGCTGAATAAAACCACTGGACGTGTACGATGATCTAGGATTATTTCAGCGTTTTTGGGTTTTTTGGACGCCGTGAAGTCCTTGAGGCAATCGATGAGTTTAATGATTTGCATGCAGTACCTCGCATCGACAAAGGGGACTTCGTCTGCTCTTGTTGGTGGCTAGAGCTGTACTTACGTGTTTCATTGTACTGCTTTAGAGCCTTGTTTGTTTGTTTGTTTGTTATTGCATTTTATGGTGTACTCTGTGGCAACTGTAACTGAAGCATTTTTAGCTCTTTTTCTCTCTTTCTTTCGTTTTCCCCCCGTGTCTTTGTTTTGTTGTTCTGCGGAAAATTATGAAACTTTTTTGTTTTTTGTTAAATAATTTATTTTACATAATATTATTATTATCAATGAAAATAATGATCGCTTATGTAACAGGTACTTTTTAGCATGTGATTGGAGATTCATTCGGTGTCAGTTTGTAGCGGATGTGAAGGAAAATCCTCGGGGGTTTCCAGTCACAGTTAAATATAGACGGCCTTACGCTAGCACAATTGTAACCGACAGCATTTTGAGCATCGTGGCCGCGATTTGGCGGAGCTGTCGTAAATTCGAATCGTGCACATAACTAGAACCGCGCAGTCGGTCGGAGGGCTTTCCGCTAGCACAGTTTATAACCGTGTTCATTAAACCGGCTCCAGGGCTGCAGTCAGGCCACGGCAGGCTACGTCTGGTGAACGGGTACCACTCCAGGGAGGGACGGGTGGAAGTCTTGGTCAACGGAACCTGGGGCACTGTCTGTGATGACGGCTGGGGCGTCCAGGATGCACGAGTGGTTTGTCGTCAGCTGGGCTACAACACGTGAGTTGGGACATTCCGCTTGCTCGCCTTATGTTAGACATTAATTTGTTCCGCAAGTTCACTGATCTGTTTTCCGGAAGCAGGTGACCCAGTGTGGTTGCCAGGACGATGGAGTCCGGTTACAAACTAGCCATTGATTTCTATCGGTTGACACTTTTGTGCTACAGACCTTAGCGTGCCTTTTCAACATGTGTTGTACTTACTGGTGTTACCGGACCATGGTGTTTGTTCTGCCATAACAATAACAATCTACTTTATTCATCTCAACATATCTCAATAATTCTAACTCCTGAAACACACGCACATACACACTCTTAGACATACGCCCCCTTTCTGTCAATCTGCATACACTAATAGCAAACCCAAAATAACCATGGACCAGGGGTGAAGATGAGCGGTATCACTGTTGGTGAAAGTGTCAAAACACATGCACGTGCAGATCGGCGGTGAGAGCCTACAGCAATGCCCGCTATGGACAGGGAAGCGCACTTTCCCCGATCTGGCTGGACAACGTCCGGTGTGTGGGCAACGAGAACCGACTGGTCGACTGTCCGGCCAACGAGTTCGGACAGGAAGACTGCTCACACTACGAGGACGCGGGCGTGTCATGTGACACATCTCAAGGTACGATGGTCATGTGGCTAAATCCAAAGTGATATCGCTAATGTGGCATTAAATCAAAGCGTGGTAGATAGATAGGTAAGCGTCAGTTACTCAGTCAATCCATCATTGACTTTTGTCACATGTTAGAATTGATGTAAATAACTGACTGTATGTAATTTGTATAGTGATTAAAATGCTGGGGGTGTTTTTGCTTTTCTTTTGTGGAAGAGTGTGAATGCAGCTTTAAGCTTTGACTACGTGAGCGGTCACGTGCCTTAGTGTCCACCCCGGGTGGACAGTGTTACACGGACGTCGCGCCGCTGGCGTGCGGAACGGGTGGATTCACCTGAGCTCAGAAGGTGACGTCACAAATCGGTGGACAGTGCTAGAGTTCAGGCCATTGCTTACTTTCGTGGCGACAGGTCGTACCTGACCCGACCTATCCAGCCACCCATTTGGGGTGTGGGACCATCTCTCTCTGGATTTCAGTTAATTCCTTCAGAGTAAAAAAAAAAAAAAAAAAAAAAAAAATTAAAGTGGAAACGGGATATGTCACTTTTATACACGTGCTGCTGCGTTGTGGCCAGTGTTTATCTTTGCGTGCGTTTTGTCACACTGCGGCATAGTGGCCTGTTTTGTGTGTGTGTGTGTGTGTGTGTGTGTGTGTGTGTGTGTGTGTGTGTGTGTGTGTGTGTGTGTTGTCACACTGCGGCGTAGTGGCCGGTAAGAGGGTAAGAGGGTTGAGGGTTTTCCCTTCCCCTGGCTCCGAGGAACGACTCGCTGAGGGCACGCCCACGACTCCAGTTCTTCGACAGGATCCTTCTCTGCCGGCTCGACTTGAGGCCGGCTGCTTTTCTTGAGGCTAGTTTGCTGCACATTGAAACAAACTGTAGAAGTAGCTAGTTTGTTGCACACTGAAACTCAGTGAGGTGAGTAAGTGAGAGTGTGACTGAGTGAGTGAGTAAGTGTGTGTGTGTGTGTGAGTGTGTGAGGTGAGAGAGGTGAGTGTGAGTGTGTGTGTGTGTGTGTGTGTGTGTGTGTGTGTGTGTGTGTGTGTGTGTGTGTGTGTGTGTGTGTTAAATTGAATCAAATCGACAAAAAACAATGAATGGGCTACACACACACACACACACACACACACACACACACACACACACACACACACACACACACACACACACACACACACAAGAAAAAAGAAAAAAGATGCACGCACGCACGCACGCACGCACGCACGCACGCACACACACACACACACACACACACATTTGATCAAAAAAATATTTTTCCTGTAGTTTGTCAAGAGGCAGGAACTAACTTAAAGAGCTGAAGAACAAAAATAAGCGTTTAATTGCAACGGCATAATCGGCGTCATTACACTTATGTAGTCTGTTGCGTGTTCAAACACACTGTAGGAAAAGTAGTCGTCTTTTTGCGTAATGGAACAAACTGTGCAAGTGTCTATGGCCTGCTGAATATTAGAACAAATTGAAGGAGAGAACTGTAGAAGTAGCTAGTTTGCTGTACGTTGGAACAAACTGTAGAAGTAACTAGTTCGCAGTACTTTGGAACAAACTGTAGAAGTAGCTAGTTCACTACACATCGGAAGAAACTGTAGAAGTAGCTGGTTTGTTGCATATTGGAACAAACATTGGAAGTAGCTAGTTCGCTGTACTTTGGAACGAACTGTAGAGGTAACTAGTTCGCTGCAAATTGGAACTGGTTTGCTGCACATTGGAACAAACTGTAGAAGTAGCTAGTTTGCTGTACACTGGAACAGACTGTACAAGTAACTAGTTCGCTGTACTTTGGAACAAACTGTAGAAGTAGTTAGTTCACTACACATCGGAAGAAACTGTAGAAGTAGCTGGTTTGTTGCATATTTGGAACAATTTGTACAAGTAGCTAGTTTGCTACACATTGGAACAAATTGTAGAAGCAGCTAGTTTGCTGCACATTGGAACAAACATTGGAAGTAGCTAGTTTGCTGTACATTGGAACAAATTCTAGAAGTAGCTAGTTTGCTACACATTGGAAGAAACTGTAGAAGTAGCTAGATCCCTGCACGTTGGAAAAAAACGTTAGGAGTTAAATCCCTATCAACGTTTACAGGCGATTGTCTTCACTGTATGCAAGCAGCACCACTTGTAACGCGACACCACTTATAGTCTACTCTGGTAGACGGACAGGCGCGGAACAGCGTTGTGAACATATAAAGTCATACACTTTACCTCGTCGAGAAGATATAAAATCATGGATTTTACCTCGTCGAGAAGATATACATTCATGCACTTTACCTGGCTGAGAAGATATAAAGTCATACAGTTTACCTCGCTCAGAACATATAAACTCGTGCACTTTACCTGGCTGAGAAGATATAAAGTCATACATTTTACCCCGTTGAAAAGATAAAAAGTCATACACTTTACCAAGCTGAGAAGATCTAAAGTCACGCATACACTGGACCTCGTTTCGAAAATGCACATGCATACAAGGATCCAAGGATATTTGTTCGCCAGTAACATTTAAAAATGTACACAGGAATGTGTCTTGGTGATGTTCCATTCACTGTAATGGATCTCGTTGACAGATACACATTGACGCACTGGATCTAATATTTAACCGGATTTGATCTTTAATAAGAATTAATTTTATTGCTAGTAATTTGCAAAGGAAGATCGTTGATGAAATAAAAAATAAACTAGAAGAGAGAGACTGATCAACGTGTACATGAAAAGGGAAATCGTAACATTGTCTATACTATGGAAAGGGCTGTAAGTTATTCGACAAAGCGTAGAAAGCAGGTATTGGGCCCCCTGTAACAAGCAGGATAGCCCACAGGCACTCCACCCCGCTCCACCCGATTCCACCCCACCCCACTTCACCCCATTCCACCCCACTAAACCCTGATGATGATGTGGGGCGTAATGTCCTGAGATATGGGGCTGACACATTAGGGACAGAACAACACCCCACCTCTCCCCGACCACCCATGTCTGACGTAAACACCCGCACTCTGACGTCATGTTGCAGACGTCAACGAGTGTAACGAGACGTCCTGCCTGAACGGAGGGACGTGCAGCGACAGTTACGGGTACATCCAGTGCTACTGCCGGACAGGATTCACTGGGGTTCGCTGTGAAAACGGGTGAGTCCTGCAGCCATTAGCATCAGAAAAAGATATGTGTGTGTATTGTGTGTTAATATATCCTGGTGGGTGTGTAGGTGTGAGTGAGCGTGTGTGTGTGTGTGTGTGTGTGTGTGTGTGTGTGTGTGTGTGTGTGTGTGTGTGTGTGTGTGTGTGTGTGTGTGCGTGCGTGTGTGCGAGCGTGCGTGCGTGCGTGCGTGCGTGTGTGGCGTGTGTGACGTGGTGCGTGTGTGCGTGTGTGTGCGCGTGTGTGAGTGTGTGTCTGTCGGTTAGTGTGTGGGTGACTGTGACTGTGTGTGTGTGTGTGTGTGTGTGTGTGTGTGTGTGTGTGTGTGTGTGTGAGGTGAGTGAGTGTGTGAGTGTGTGAGTGAGTGAGTTAGTGTGTGTGTGTGTGTGGGGGGGGGGGGGGGGGAGGGGGGGGGGTGTGTGTGTGTGTGTGTGAAATTGGAAAGCTCTTTGTAAATCCGATTATATTAATTAATAATTAAATTTCGCCTAGAGTGTGCTTTTCTTAAGGCTGGGGAAGGGACGGGACGGAGTGGCAGGAACAGGGGTGTCAGCTGAAGTAAACAAAAGAAGACTGGTGCTATTTGTCTAGTCTGGGTTGTGTTGCAGACGTGGACGAATGCATCAGTAATACCCTGCCCCTAACGGCGCTACCTGCAACGACCTTGACGGGCACTTCACGTGCACGATGTCCTTCCCACCTGACTGGATCTCGCTGTGAAGTCCGTAAGTCTGTGCGGGTGCTACCTGTTGGACCTTAACCGTGACCTGATGTACGCATATTTTCGTGTCGGATACACTTTTGCAATAAGTCAGGCAATGTTTTGTAATCCAAAACTGGTTGACACCGATATTTGGTTGTCATAGTTGTTTGTTTCTTGTTTTTGTTGTTTTCTTCTTTTCTCGTCCCCCCCCCCCCCCTTCACCCTCCTCCTCCGTGGTGCTATGCTCCCGATGCAGAAAATGAAGGCCCGTGTGGTAAGGATGAATGTGTTTTTGCATTAAGCCTGCGGCAGAGCAGAAGATGGCTTTACTTCGCCCACCGGCAGCGATTTCTGTCTTCTAGTTTCCGACTTCTCGTTCCGTTTCACTTCATATTCTCCAAACTCGCTTCCAATGTAAAATTGCAGCGTGTGACTCGGACTTTGCTTTGCAAACTGATGACCTCTGTTTTGCCCTGATATGACTTTCGTGGTTGTTCCTTTCTTCGTTCCGAGCTGATAGCCAACAGACTGTGTAATTGTGTGGACGTTTCCGTTTGTTCAGCGTCTTCACCTGGACACGGCTCGCTTCGTTTGGTGAACGGGTACCACTCCTGGGAGGGACGGGTGGAGGTTTTGGTCAACGGAACGTGGGGGACAGTCTGTGACGATTACTGGGGTACTGCCGATGCACGGGTGGTTTGTCGTCAGTTAGGATACAACACGTAAGTTTTTATCAAGTGTTTTGAACATTCCACGCTTGTCAATCATGTAACTGTGAAGGGGTCAGAAATGTTTCTGCGAGCAGCCTTTTCCTTGGACCCGAAAGCGACCCGCCCCTCGTGCTGCTAGTTGGCGCATTTCTC
The DNA here is from genome assembly GCA_963584105.1 of Alviniconcha strummeri. Taxonomy (NCBI): domain Eukaryota; kingdom Metazoa; phylum Mollusca; class Gastropoda; family Provannidae; genus Alviniconcha; species Alviniconcha strummeri. Next base: position 19,753,207 of record OY757552.1, read on the forward strand.
ATGTCCGATCTTGATGGGTATTTGCACTGACACCGCGTGCATGTGTTCAGGACGAGAGCGAGGGCCTACAGCAGCGCCACCTATGGACGAGGCTCCTCTGCCTTCCCGATCTGGCTGGACAACGTCCGGTGTGTGGGCAACGAGACCCGACTGGTCGACTGTCCGGCCAACCTGTTCGGACACGAAGACTGCTCACACGGCGAGGACGCGGGCGTGTCATGTGACACAAGATCAGGTAGGTTCGAAGGTCACAGCATATGATAAACACATTCTCTTTTGGCTGGCAGTATTGCATTGATACTTGAATCATTGATTGGATGTGATAATGATGGTGGTGATGATAATCTGTCAAATGTCGCAACAAATTTTTGTTTTCTCTCTCTCTCTCTCTCTCTCTCTCTCTCTCTCTCTCTCTCTCTCTCTCTCTCTCTCACACACACACACACACACACACACACACACACACACACACACACACACACACACACACACACACACACACACACACACACACACACACACGAATGCATCACGTAAAATAACACTCAACTAATCAAGTCAACTAAAAACAATGAATCGGCTACACGCACACGCACACACACACACACACACACACACACACACACACACACACACACACACGCACACACGCACACACTCGCACACACTCGCACACACACGCACGCACACACACAAACTCACACACACACACACACACACACACACACACACACACACACACACACACACACACACACTTAATCAAATAATATTTTGCCAGTAGTTTTGTCAAGAGGCAGGAAGTAACTTAAAGAGCTGAAGAACAAAAATAAACGTTTAATTGCAATGGGATACACGGCGTCATTACACTTATGCAGTTTGTTGCGTGTTGAAACACTGTAGGAAAAGTAGCCGTCTTTTTGCGTAATGGAACAAACTGTGCAAATGTGTATGGTCTGCTGAAGATTAGAACAAACTGAAGGAGAAGCAGCCAGTTTGTTGCGTGCTGGAACAAATTCTAGAAGTAGCTAGTTTGCTGTACATTGGAACAAACTGTAGAAGTAGCTAGTTCGCTGTACTTTGGAACAAACTGTAGAAGTAGCTAGTTCGTTGCAAATTCAAACAAATTGTAGAAGCAGCTAGTTTGCTGCACATTGGAACAAACTGTAGAAGTAGCTAGTTTGACATTGGAGCAAACTATAGGCGTAGCTAGTCTGTTGCACATTGGAACCAACTGTAGATGTAGCTAGTTTGCTGCACATTGGAACAAACTGTAGAAGTAGCTAGTTTGCTGCACATTGGAACAAACTGTAGAAGTAGCTAGTTTGACATTGGAGCAAACTATAGGCGTAGCTAGTCTGTTGCACATTGGAACCAACTGTAGAGGTAGCTAGTTTGCTGCACATTGGAACAAACTGTAGAAGTAGCTAGTTTGCTGCACATTGGAACAAACTGTAGAAGTAGCTAGTTTGCTGCACATTGGAAGAAACGTTAGGAGTTAAATCCCGTCAACGCTGCAAGGCGATTGTCTTCACTGTATGCAAGCTGAGAAGATATAAATTCATACACTTTGCCTCGCTGAGAAAATATAAAGTCATACACTTTACCAAGCTGAGATGATAAAAAGTCATACACTTTACCTCACTGACAAGATATAAAGTCATACACTTTACCTCGCTGAGAAGTTATAAAATCATGCATACAATGGACCTCGTTGAGAAGATACGCATGCATACAAAGATACAAGGATATTTGTTCGCCAGTAACCTTTAAAAACGTACACAGGAATTTGTTTTGGTGACGTTCCATTCGTTGTAATGGATCTCGTTGACACACATTGATACACTGGATCTAGTTGAGAGATAGACATTGATACACTGGATCTTGTTGAGATATACACATTGATAAACTGGATCTAGATGAGAGATACACATTGATAAACTGGATCTCATTGAGAGATACATATTGATATACTGGATCTCGTTGATAGAGACACATTGATACGCTGGACCTGGTTGAGAGACACACACTGATACACTGCATCTTTGAGAGATACACATAATACACTGGATCTCGTTGACAGATGCACATTGATACACTGGATCTCGTTGAGAGATACACACTGATACACTGGATCTAGTTGAGAAGGTATAAATTCATTCACTGGATCTCACTGATAGCAAGGATACCAGGACAGTCTATTGTCTCTCATGCAGTTGATCCCGTTGATAAGACTGCAGGAGAATTCGGGTCTCACTTCACCCTGAAGCAGCTTGTTCATAGGACACGGTATATCTCTGTCTTCGTTTCCTTGTGTTACGGGCAATCTCCCGACGAAGGCAGAGTACGTCTGGTGAACGGGTCTCACCCACGCGAGGGACGGGTGGAAGTGTTGGTCAACGGAAGGTGGGGCACTGTCTGTGATGACGGCTGGGGCATCCAGGATGCAAGAGTGGTTTGTCGTCAGCTGGGATACAACACGTGAGTCTTACTTCGTTCCAGCGCCATCTGTTGCATTCCACTTTGCTTTTTTCTTGTAGTTGTCGTTTAGGGTTGAAACAGTTCTGTCCCTGTTCTATTTACTTTACGCTATTTCTGACTGGCGATGATAACATTAACGTGAGTGCGTTACTATTAGTGTTAAATAGGATTTCCGACAGGACCGAACTGGTACCAGGCTTATTTGCAAGGGGATCGCGGATAGCTTAGAGGTATAGTATCATTCGCGGGAGCTGCCACAAGTATCATTTTGTCGCGACAAAAGACGTGTTTTGTCGCGACAAGCACGTGTTTGTCGCTACAAAAGTTTTGTCGCGACAAAAATGATACTTGTGGCAGCTCCCGCCAATGATAGTACAGCAACGGACTCGTGATCGAAATGTTTCGGGTTCGAATCCCGGCTGGGACGACATGATAATTTTCTCCTCCATGGTCAGTTTCCTGTGATGATTCTTATTTCGTTATCCGTTCCACCTCGTGTTACCGCGCTTATAGCACGTAAAAGATCCCAGCCGTTCTGCCGAAAGTGCAGATGACAGGTTACAGCTTAACCTACATCGTGCACGCTACGGTTGTGGCTCCAAATAAAGTGACACTGTAATCTGGTGCATAGTTGTATGGTGTACACGAAGCATGCGCCGAGACGGCAGCAGTCCCGCGTGGCACCAGCCATTTAACGGGTAAGCAGCGCTGTAACCACTTCGGTGGGTATTCAAAAACGCGCCTTTAACTGAAAGCTACAGTCGCCCATTCTGAGTCGAATACGACTAGAGCGCAGTGGGTCTTGTCAAAAGCAGAGATCAGCGCTGTAGTTGCCTTTGCCGAGCGCTTAGGGCTCATCTTGAGATCATATCAGAATAAATTAAAACAACACTCTTTCTGCATGATTTGACCTCTGTCTCGTTAACTTGCTTCCCCCCCCCCCCCACCCCCTGCCCCGTTTGACAAATAGTATGTTGCTTAGATTTCAATTAGATCACGTGTGAGTGCGCAGCGTGTCTAGAAGTCATCGTTGTTAACACGTGCAGCACGGCAGCGAGAGCCTACAGCAACGCGCACTTCGGACGAGGCAGCGCCATGGCCACCATCTGGCTGGACGATGTCCGTTGCAGTGGCTTGGAGGCTCAGCTCCTGGACTGTCCGGCACAGCCTCTGGGCACTCACAACTGTGGACATAATGAAGACGCCGGCGTGTCCTGTGGCACTAGCCAAGGTAGGACCGGTTGTACAGTCTAGGCCTGCTGTGTTTCTGTTTGGAGCTGTGCAGAGAGGGTTAGTTCCGTGGTTACCATGTTCACAACGTGCTTTGATTTTGGTTCAAACACGTGGGAAATTTCGGTATGATTGCCGCCATGGCGTCACCGTACATTGCGTGTTCAAATGTTCAGCCTTTGTGCCACAAGGTGACCAGTGTTTCCAACATGTATGCAGCCAAGCCTGGCTAGCTGATATGTAGCTAGTAAGTTATGCTGCCATTGTTGAATTGTCAGTCTGAGTGACGCTTTGCCGATGCAAAGTCATCCCTCTAAAGTATGGTTCCGCCTTGTGTGGTCGTGCAGATCTCTGCGCGGCACAACTTATTTGTTTTCTACCGATCTATTTTTCTACATGAAATCGGTGGTATTTCATGGCTAACACTTTGAAGATGTTGCCTTCATAGTTGTCGAATGTTCAGTTTACTAGTTGAATATGGTTTAGTGCATAGGGGTGATTGTATAAACTGTGAGACATGTTATTTCTATTTTGATCCGGCTTTTGTATGGCCAAGTCTTGGGCGCGCAGACTTTCACTCTGCTTAGCTTGTAAACCCTTTCCGGGTCTTTGTGCGTGTACCCGAACAGGCCGGCGATGAGCGTCAGTGGTGGCAATTAGGTCTTTGTTCACTAACCGAGCAGACAGATGCAGCCAGATCAACAGTTTAGATTCTTGATGCGCTATCCACGTCAGTAAGACCCATGACGTTGTTCACAGATATGCTCTGGTAGTCAGTAACAGTGTAATAGTAAACATGGTGCGTAACGTCCACAGAAACCGTAAGGTTTATTAGGGACGCTGAGAAGGGGTGGGGGTGGGGGGAGATAATACACTTATCGCCACACTGTCACCACCACAATGACCTGCATTAAGCTGGGCAGCGATGAGAGCCATTTTAATGTTTCATAATTGTGAGGGACAAAGTCACAAGACAGTGTCCACAGACCACAACTTTTGAAGAGAACGGACAGCCGAAGCGGATTCGAACCGAGGCCCCTCCGCTTACCAGCCTAACGCCTTACCGCTAGGCCAACCCGGCTCACCAGTAACAGTGACATGCTATAGCCCTTTTGTACACGCGTTGAGTAACGAGGCTGGAGCCGGTCAGTTTATAATAATAATAATATTAAGAATGGAAATTTGTAAAGCGCCTACCCTGCGGCTCAAAGCGCTGAACAAGCATACACACATAATGTACATCGAGATGGAAAATGTTACCCCCCCACCCCCCTCCAAAAAAAAAATCCAAAACAAATCCAAACCAAAAATCGACAAGTGTTCAAGAATAATTATGCAAAAGAGGCACACACACACACACACACACACACACACACACACACACACACACACACACACACACACACACACACTCTCTCTCTCTCTCTCTCTCACACACACACACACACACACACACACACACACACACACACACACACACACACACACACTGTACAGACTGATGGGAGTGAAGGACAGTGTGGTTTAACTGAAATATTCTGAGAAGAGAAATGTCTTGAGTTGGCTTTTGAGGGAAGAGAGAGTAGCAGAGTGCCTGATGTCTTGGGGGAGATTGTTCCAGATGTGGGGGCAAAGTGTGAGAAAGTGCGAAAGCCATGGGTTTTGCGGTTGAGGCGTTGGATTTTGAGCATGCGTGTGTCTGACGAAGAGCAGAGAGAGCGGGAAGGACTGTAAAGGTGTAGTAGCTCAGAAAGATAAGAGGGAGCGGAACCTGTGATTCCGTTGTAAGCAAGCAGTGTTGTATTTATCCGTTCAGAAACTGGGAGCCAGTGGAGTTGCTGTAGGAGAGGTGTGCAGTTTTGATGGCGTGGAGCTCTGAGAATGAGGCGTGCAACAGTACTTTGGACTTTCTGCATTGGTTGAATTACAGTTTATAACTGACTTCCTCCCACTCACTGCATGGTCCCAAGTGCCACCCGTGTCACTGTCCGTCTCGTGGTGTGCTTAAGTGGAACTGCTGTAACAATTATCTCACTCTCAAGGTGATATAACGGTAACCGCCCGGCCCTGATATGACCGTACTGGTTGACTAGGCCTAAAACTCCCAGTTAGTTACTTACTAGTGACCGAGCTGCGACCGTCAGTACCCAAGCCATACGTCTCGGTGTCATAGCATTTTTCATGTAGACTGGTCGGTTGACAATGTTAGCCCGTAACGTACGTTTCGTGCCGTATGTCGCAGTTTTCAACGCTTGTGCCAGTGGACCGTGTCTTAACGGCGCCACCTGTGTCGACCACAACGGTTCCTTCACGTGCACGTGCAGCTCGGAATTCACTGGTCCTCGCTGTGAAGTGCGTGAGTATCAGTCCTTGTGTGAGTGCATGGTTATTATGTGTGCCTGTTTTGTACTTCTTTGAAACTGCAAATCGATCGCGAGTCACCGTCAAGCGTGAGATAAAGGATAACCTGCAATCAGACGTATTACTGATTGGTGTATATACCATACCAATCCACGTGTTGCTGCTCCGTCCTTCACTGCCGTTGTCATTGCAGGCAGCGCTTGTGCCAGCAACCCGTGTCTCAACGGCGGTTCCTGTGTAGACGGTGGTCCTGGGCATTTCTCCTGTATCTGTGACACGGGCTTCTACGGCCCTCGCTGCCAAGGTAAGCACGGACATACAAACTGCATCACCCAAAGAATGACAACAGCAACAAAAATCGCCTCCTTCCTTTTTTCGGAGGGATGGATGCACACCCCTTTTCCTTATGCACACATATTAAAGCATTAACCATTTAACAGGTTATATCATTCTATAAAAGATGAAGTGTACCTCTCTTGCTTATTATGCTGTTGTTTCATATTGATGTAAATGGTGTATGTTATCATGTTCACAACGTGCTTTGATTTTGGATCAAACACGTGGGAAATTTCGGTATGATTGCCGCCATGGCGTCACCGTACATTGCGTGTTCAAATGTTCAGCCTTTGTGCCACAAGGTGACCAGTGTTTCCAACATGTATGCAGCCAAGCCTGGCTAGCTGATATGTAGCTAGTAAGTTATGCTGCCATTGTTGAATTGTCAGTCTGAGTGACGCTTTGCCGATGCAAAGTCATCCCTCTAAAGTATGGTTCCGCCTTGTGTGGTCGTGCAGATCTCTGCGCGGCACAACTTATTTGTTTTCTACCGATCTATTTTTCTACATGAAATCGGTGGTATTTCATGGCTAACACTTTGAAGATGTTGCCTTCATAGTTGTCGAATGTTCAGTTTACTAGTTGAATATGGTTTAGTGCATAGGGGTGATTGTATAAACTGTGAGATATGTTATTTCTAGTTTGATCCGGCTTTTGTATGGCCGAGTCTTGGGCGCGCAGACTTTCACTCTGCTTAGCTTGTAAACCCTTTCCGGGTCTTTGTGCGTGTACCCGAACAGGCCGGCGATGAGCGTCAGTGGTGGCAATTAGGTCTTTGTTCACTAACCGAGCAGACAGATGCAGCCAGATCAACAGTTTAGATTCTTGATGCGCTATCCACGTCAGTAAGACCCATGACGTTGTTCACAGATATGCTCTGGTAGTCAGTAACAGTGTAATAGTAAACATGGTGCGTAACGTCCACAGAAACCGTAAGGTTTATTAGGGACGGGGAGAAGGGGGGAGATAATATACTTATCGCTACAGTGTCACCACCAGAATGACTTGCATTAAGCTGGGCAGCGATGAGAGCCATTTTAATGTTTCATAATTGTGAGGGACAAAGTCACAAGACAGTGTCCACAGACCACAACTTTTGAAGAGAACGGACAGCCGAAGCGGATTCGAACCGAGGCCCCTCCGCTTACCAGCCTAACGCCTTACCGCTAGGCCAACCCGGCTCACCAGTAACAGTGACATGCTATAGCCCTTTTGTACACGCGTTAAGTAACGAGGCTGGAGCCGGTCAGTTTATAATAATAATATTAATAATGGAAATTTGTAAAGCGCCTACCCTGCGGCTCAAAGCGCTGAACAAGCATACACACATAATGTACATCGAGATGGAAAATGTTACCCCCCCACCCCCCTCCAAAAAAAAAAATCCAAAAAAAATCCAAACCAAAAATCGACAAGTGTTCAAGAATAATTATGCAAAAGAGGCACACACACACACACACACACACACACACACACACACACACACACACACACACACACACACACACACACACACACACTGTGACACACACACCCGCACACCCGCGCGCGCACACACACACACACACACACACACACACACACACACACACACACACACACACACACACTCTCACACACACACACACACACACACACACACACACACACACACACACACACACACACACACACACACACACACACACTGTACAGACTGATGGGAGTGAAGGACAGTGTGGTTTAACTGAAATATTCTGAGAAGAGAAATGTCTTGAGTTGGCTTTTGAGGGAAGAGAGAGTAGCAGAGTGCCTGATGTCTTGGGGGAGATTGTTCCAGATGTGGGGGCAAAGTGTGAGAAAGTGCGAAAGCCATGGGTTTTGCGGTTGAGGCGTTGGATTTTGAGCATGCGTGTGTCTGACGAAGAGCAGAGAGAGCGGGAAGGACTGTAAAGGTGTAGTAGCTCAGAAAGATAAGAGGGAGCGGAACCTGTGATTCCGTTGTAAGCAAGCAGTGTTGTATTTATCCGTTCAGAAACTGGGAGCCAGTGGAGTTGCTGTAGGAGAGGTGTGCAGTTTTGATGGCGTGGAGCTCTGAGAATGAGGCGTGCAACAGTACTTTGGACTTTCTGCATTGGTTGAATTACAGTTTATAACTGACTTCCTCCCACTCACTGCATGGTCCCAAGTGCCACCCGTGTCACTGTCCGTCTCGTGGTGTGCTTAAGTGGAACTGCTGTAACAATTATCTCACTCTCAAGGTGATATAACGGTAACCGCCCGGCCCTGATATGACCGTACTGGTTGACTAGGCCTAAAACTCCCAGTTAGTTACTTACTAGTGACCGAGCTGCGACCGTCAGTACCCAAGCCATACGTCTCGGTGTCATAGCATTTTTCATGTAGACTGGTCGGTTGACAATGTTAGCCCGTAACGTACCTCTCGTGCCGTATGTCGCAGTTTTCAACGCTTGTGCCAGTGGACCGTGTCTTAATGGCGCCACCTGTGTCGACCACAACGGTTCTTTCACGTGCACGTGCAGCTCGGAATTCACTGGTCCTCGCTGTGAAGTGCGTGAGTATCAGTCCTTGTGTGAGTGCATGGTTATTATGTGTGCCTGTTTTGTACTTCTTTGAAACTGCAAATCGATCGCGAGTCACCGTCAAGCGTGAGATAAAGGATAACCTGCAGTCAGACGTATTACTGATTGGTGTATATACCATACCACCATTACACGTCACACCCCCAATATATACAGGCGGGATACCGTCGTTCACTGTGCTATAGTGGACGGAAATTATCAATGCTGAAGTGCTTAATTACCACAAGCTGTTGCCGGTGCTGTTGCTGGTGCTGGTGTTGTTGCTGGTGTTGTTGCTGCTCCGTCCTTCACTGCCGTTGTCATTGCAGGCAGCGCTTGTGCCAGCAACCCGTGTCTCAACGGCGCCACCTGTGTCGACCACAACGGTTCCTTCACGTGCACTTGCAGCTCGGATTTCACTGGTCCTCACTGTAAAGTCCGTAAGTATCGGTTCTTGCGAGAGTAGTAATTATGTGTGCCTGTTGTGTACTTCGCAAACTGCCAATAAATCAAAGACATCGTCACAAGTGAGAAAAGGGATATCGTGGAATAAGAAGTATTACTGAGTGATGCACATACCATCATAGTATGACTCATTTCTGGTGACACGAGCCTCCCATATACATGCAGTATACCATCGTCCAGTGTGCTATAGTGGACGGGAACTGTCGCTGATGCAGTGCTTACCACAAGCTGGTGCTGTTGCTGGTGTTATTGCTGGTGTTATTGCTGCTCCGTCCTTCACTGCCGTTGCACATTGCAGGCAGAGCTTGTGCCAGCAACCCGTGTCTCAACGGCGGTTCCTGTGTAGACGGTGGTCCTGGGCATTTCTCCTGTATCTGTGACACGGGCTTCTACGGCCCTCGCTGCCAAGGTAAGCACGGACATACAAACTGCATCACCCAAAGAATGACAACAGCAAAAAAAATCGCCTCCTTCCTTTTTTCGGAGGGATGGATGCACACCCCTTTTCCTTATGCACACATATTAAAGCACTAAACCATTTAACAGGTTATATCATTCTATAAAAGATGAAGTGTATCTCTCTTGCTTCACTTCACCCTAATGTCATGACGTTTGCTTTCTGTGACCAGTGCAGATGGCACAAATCTAGGATGCTGACTACTCTGCACCCATCTTTGTTGTTGTATTTGTGTTACGTATTTCGAGCTCTGCTCCCATCTTGCCCGGTGTCAGCTGCACTACAGTTGGCCCTGGGGCGTGAGACAGGAGTATGGCTGAAAGCACACAGGCTAACACATAGGTTTACTCAGACTGCTGACGCGACATCAGTGGAATCCTAAACGTTTCCAAACATATTTCGCTTTTATTTATTGCTTTTTGCTTGTATTCATTTGTTTTTGTTTTTACTTTTCTGTGTTTGCCGCAGTCAGTGAAAAAGTAACAGAGCTGCAGCAGTCAGTACTCAAGCCATATAGCTCGCTGGCACTTTAGTTTTTTCATTTACTCTAGTCGGTTGCCACCGGCAATGAAGATGTGGAATATTGTGGAATAAGAAGTATTGCTGATGGGCACCATAATACGATTCATGTCCGGTGACACGAGTCTCCCCATAAGTACAACACATGCAGCATACCGTCGTCCAGTGTGCTATAGTGGACGGGAACTGTCGTTGCTGAAGTGCTTAATTACCACAAGCTGTTGCCGGTGCTGTTGCTGGCGCTATTGTTGTTGCTGGTGTTGTTGCTGCTCCGTCCTTCACTGCCGTTGTCATTGCAGGCAACGCTTGTGCCAACAACCCGTGTCTCAACGGCGGCTTCTGTGTCGACCACAACGGTTACCTTACATGCATGTGCAGTTCTGAATTCACTGGTCCTCAATGTGAAGTTCGTAAGTATCTGTTCTTGTGTGAGTGGTGATTATGTGTGCCTGTTGTGTACTTCTTCTCAAACTGCTACTAAATCACAAGATCCGTCACAATTGAAATAAGGGATGTCCTGCAATAAGACTATTACTGACCACCATAGTATGATTCATTTGTGGTGACACGAGTCTCCCCATATACATGCACAATACCATCGTCCAGAATGCTGTAGTGGACGGGAACTGTCGCTGATGCAGTGCTTATCACAAGCTGTTACTGGTGCTGTTGCTGGTGTTATTGCTGCTCCGTCCTTCACTGCCGTTGTACATTGCAGGCAGCGCTTGTGCCAGCAACCCGTGTCTCAACGGCGGTTCCTGTGTAGACGGTGGTCCTGGGCATTTCTCCTGTATCTGTGACACGGGCTTCTACGGCCCTCGCTGCCAAGGTAAGCACGAGCATCGGGATAAACTTCGCCACCGAAAGAATAACAAAAAAAATGCCCGCCTCCCCGGCCCATCTTCCCCGTCTCTCCTTTAAAGCACATCCCTGACCCACTGTATGCAGATCGGCAAAGAGTTGGGACCTGAAGGTGTTTTGTTTTTTCGCATGCCTGATTTCTGAAGGGATAGAGGTCCGTGATTTAGCAGCAACTTGTCACGGTGTAAAATATGCAGATAGCAGAGTTCTCGGATGCTGATTAAGTCTACTGCCACCTCCCCTGCTGTTAGATTGGCCACACACAAATTGTATACATCTAGGCCACGGGTGTGAGTTGGGAGTAGGCTATGGTCAAGAGCACACACAGTACGACATAAGCTTACTCAGGAGGCTGACATGACATTAAATAGATTGAATACGAACCAAGAGAATGCCATGCCTGTCAACATACCTTCCTGAAAATAAAAAGTAATTTGAAAACGTTTGAATGTGTCATATATCCTGCTTTCTTTCTGTTTTTCAGCGACAACTGGTTCCAAAGCCAGTGGGGCGTGCCGAGTTGCCTGTGGTTCTGTCTTCCTATGCATCGTGCTGCTGCTCTGTGCTGCCCTTTCTTCCCTGTTTTGACTGAACTCTAGCCCAACGTCTCGGTGGATACCAGCTTCTCAAAACTGGTCCCTTCCCCCCGCCCCCTGATTTCCTTTATAATTTTTTATTCCAAATGCTTTTCATAGTATTTATTGATACAGTGTGTATAATCATGGCAAGAGCTTGATATGTAGGGCCGAAATATTGTGGACATTTTCTCTTCTTGTCTGAATTTTATTTTACTTGTGTATATCTGGTGCTTACTACAAGATAGATATAGATAATGAACATTCGTTGTAGGTGCTTTTGTAGTTTTTGTTTCTGTGTGCATGTATCGACGATGTACCTCTGGAGGAGTAAATACCGTGTATTTTCTCACACGAAAGGTGACAGCTACCGTAGGCGACTCCGGTCTTCGTTGGGTTTGTGTGGCGTCTTTCGAGAACTAATTAGCTCCCTTGTGTACTGTTTGGGTGTTTTTTAATCAAGATTTTTTTTCATTTCTCTCTGGTTCAGATTGAGTATTCATATTACAAAGAAATAGTTTTTAGTTTTGTTTGGAATTATCCATTGTGTCAAATGCAGTCACTGATTTGAATTGTGACTGTGAAGTTCTCTCTCTGCTAGGCTTCTTCATGGACGATTCCGGACTCCCAAGAGCGGAGAGATGAAGTAAACCTACACGGCGTCGAACATTAAGAGTCACTGTTACTCCCGTGTGTGTGTGTGTGTGGACGTTTTCTCACCGTTAAAAACATTTATATATCTATTTGACGATTCAATCTGTCATGCTGTACACCTTCATGCATATCTGGTGACACTGGCCCCTTTTCAATGCCATCTGGGCGTCAGAAAGATAACGGTCATGCATTTCATTTCCACTGAACGTAAATGGACCGCCAGTTTTTCTGTTCGTGTTTTTCATTACCCCTCGCCTCTTACTCTTGATCAGCTACGCAGACGCAATAGTTCCATAATACGTCTCGGCTGCAGCTTTACTTATTGATGTCTGCTTGTTAAAAAATGTTTTTGCGCAACTTTACTGCTTTTCTGTATACGAGAATAAAGTCATAGCCTACCAAAAACTGATTTTGACTCAACATATTGCAAATAATGATTGAGTAAAATGTACATATAAAAGAAGCGCGCGCGCGCATGTGCGTGTGTGCATGTTCTTAACACACACCTGTTCGTTCGTTAGTAAGTGGATTTTAACTTCACGTCAACCACACTACAGTCACGCATTGCTGGAGGAACAGACACCGTCAATAAAGACTACCTAAAACTGTACCCAAGTCACAACCAACTGGCTTTCCTCGCCTCCTGAAGTAACCAGTGGCTTTCCTCGCCTCCTGAAGTAACCAGTGGCTTTCCTCGCCTCCTGAAGTAACCAGTGGCTTTCCTGGCTACTGAAGTAACCAGTGGCTTTCCTGGCTACCTGAAGTAACCAGTGGCTTTCCTGGCTACCTGAAGTAACCAGTGACTTTCCTGGCTACCTGAAGTAACCAATGACTTTCCTGGCTACCTGAAGTAACCAGTGGCTGGCTACCTGAAGTAACCAGTGGCTTTCTTCGCAACACACACACACACACACACACACACACACACACACACACACACACACACACACACACGCACACACACAATTTTTTCTGTATACTGGAGATGGAAAGTAAAATATGGCGATAACGCAACAACAAACAAAGACAAAACAAAAAACATTGCGTCAAGTATAAATTTTAACATTTCCCAGTTTACTACAACAAAAGCGACTTGTAGCAAGCATGTTAAACACCATGAGGTTAATAAGCGAGTACATTAAACATGACTAAGTTAATCAAAGCGAGTACGTTAAACACGATTAGTTTAATTAAAGCGCAAGTACGTTAAACACAATCAGGTTCAAGAATGGTGGTATGTAAAACATGATTAAGTTAATCAAATGCAGAACAGAATCCCTGGCAATGGTCTACTTGTGATTTCATAAAAATGGTGGTACAAATTGCAACAGCAACAAAACAGATTCATCATGGGGTGAAAAAAACTTGATCAGTTGCACAATATGATGAAAGAAAATTAATTGTTCTCAGAGTGGTGTGTGTGTGTGTGTGTGTGTGTGTGTGTGTGTGTGTGTGTGAGAGAGAGAGAGAGAGAGAGAGAGAGAGAGAGAGAGAGAGAGAGAGACAGACAGACAGACAGACAGACAGACAGACAGACAGACAGACAGACAGACAGACAGACAGAGCGGGAGCGAGACAGACAGACAGACAGAGACGGAACAAACTTTATTTTATGAGGACAGTGGCTTAGACATTGGGTCTTTCACACACAGCCCTGGCCTTTGTGGGACTAGTGTTGCTGATATTACACACACACGTGGAGTGGTGGAGGGGTGGGGGGAATTCAAAGACTCCAAAATATATCAATCCATAAGCATGTTTCAGCTGAACAAACAAAATACAGTGAAGATGGTGGGGGGGGGGGGGGGGGACAAAGGGCCCCATAAAACCCCCACAACAAACAGCTGGAGTGGAATAAACTAGATGTACAACAATACAAAATGTATACCAATGCATATGTACAATTAATAATACAAAAATGTATACTGATGCATATCATGTTTTAAAGAGAGAATCAAAAACCAAAACCAAAAAACAACAACCAATTACCACCAGAGAAAGAACTCAAAATTACTGTCTTCTGTGAAACTGCAACCAGTGTATCAAAATGCTAGCTATGAGCTGAAATAAGCCATGCACATGACAGTGACATGTACATGTCTGCCATGTGCCTGCTTTGTACAGACACTATAATCCATCACAATGCTTACATGTATACTGTATGCACAGTTTCTGTATTAAAAAGGTAGTTTGCAAATGAGCTGTAAGTGTAGTCAGTCATTTACATTTATCGGCAATGAGACTGCAACTTCTGTGTTAAAATAACTCTTAGCATGAGCAGTTTGAGTTGTGTACATTTTGACTGCAAATGGACTGCAATACATCAATATATATATCATACCAACTTTGTTCATCAGCTGTAATGAGTATAGTCTGCAATAATTGTGTAACTCTTGTGCCAAAATGCATATGACATTGTCTAACAACAACAACAAAAAACCTAATTAATTCTAACCTCTTGTGTATTTTGATATATATGGCTAACTTTGTAAAATTTCATTATTCACAATCAAAATTCTGTACCAAAATGCATTTGACAATGTCTAATTTAAACGACAACCAAATTAGTTTTAACCTCATGTGTACTTTGACATTTGACTAACCATGTAAAATTTAACGTTTTTCACAATCAAGCCCAACTGTCATCAAATTAGACTTGCAAGTGCACCTCAGATTCCACTGGGTATCATCCAGCATTGCTCTTGAACTAGAACTAGAACTAGAAGCATGGGATTAAATTACAAGTATCATGGCAGACAGATGAGGCATGAAGTGTTGATGTCAAACTTGTGACCAAGCCAGACCACAGATACAACAGTGTGTCCAAGCCAGACCGCAGATACAGCAGTGTGACCAAGCCAGACCGCAGATACAGCAGTGCGACCAAGCCAGACCACAGATACAGCAGTGTGACCAAGCCAGACCGCAGATACAGCAGTGCGACCAAGCCAGACCACAGATACAGCAGTGTGACCAAGCCAGACCGCAGATACAGCAGTGCGACCAAGCCAGACCACAGATACAACAGTGTGACCAAGCCAGACCACAGATACAGCAGTGCGACCAAGCCAGACCGCAGATACAGCAGTGTGACCAAGCCAGACCACAGATACAGCAGTGCGACCAAGCCAGACCGCAGATACAGCAGTGCGACCAAGCCAGACTGCAGATACAGCAGTGTGACCAAGCCAGACCGCAGATACAGCAGTGTGACCAAGCCAGACCGCAGATAGAGCA
Source organism: Alviniconcha strummeri (assembly GCA_963584105.1). Lineage (NCBI taxonomy): Eukaryota > Metazoa > Mollusca > Gastropoda > Provannidae > Alviniconcha > Alviniconcha strummeri. Next base: position 19,768,944 of record OY757552.1, read on the forward strand.
GTGCGACCAAGCCAGACCACAGCTGGGTGGGCACTTGCCAAGGTCCTGGTGCAAATGGCCCCCTAGTTAACTTTAAGCATGTGTGTGTGTGTGTGTGTGTGTGTGTGTGTGTGTGTGTGTGTGTGTGTGTGTGTGCGTGTGTGTGTGTGAATCTACTGGCTAGTGAGTGAGAATATAATAAACATTACTGCCCTAAAGGCAGAGTAAAAAGTCTACAAATTCTCAGTAATGGAGTTTTGCACTTGCAAAGTATCCAGGCATTTCAATTTCATGACACATGACCCTTCTGTAAAATTCTCCAAGTTCTCTTCAGTGCACAATACTGGCTGTACAAATGTGGTACCAGTACAACAACAAAACAAAAAAACATTGTATCTAAGTGGCAAGAGTTAAGCCCAAACAAAACCAAGTAATAAAAACACACAGATAACCAAACAAAGCTAAATTTTCCCTGATGTAGTGTACTGCCACTAAAGGGAATGACTAAACTTTGGAGGGGGGTAGGGGGAGAGAAGAAACAAAATCCAGCTGACTGAAAGTAGTATTTGAAAAAAGATTGAAACACACAAAGGGTTATAAAGAGCACTCATTTTAACTATATTTATCAGGAAAAATAATAAAAATTAAAAATAATAAAAATAACATGCACAGATTCTCTTCTGCAAATAAACCAAGCGAAAGCTTAGTCCTTTCCTTTCCTTTCTTACCTGATCATAGATTAACATTTTGTTACTTGAAAAGGGGGGCAACCATGAATTTGTGCATTTTGCATTGTCCTGTTAAAATAACCATTCTCTTCAACCTGCATCACAATTCAAAGCATTGCACTTAAAAAATAGTAGCAACGTGCTAAATGTGAAAATGTTCCCAACTTCAATGAGAGAACAATGACACAGGGCTGGTACATGATCTTTTCTCGTGAGACCCCAACTTTTTAAAAACCTGAGGACCATACTAAGTTACTTCTAAGTTACACAATTTGAACACTTTTACTGTTTTAGCTTTAAGACACACTAATCTGAACCTGCTCAGAGAGAGGCTTAAGCTGTATTATATGCTTTCTCAATGCAGTTATAAAATTATACTTCAATGTCAGTTTTGCTAAAGTGTGTATTACAGTACCCAATCTGGCCAATGTAAAACAGACTGGCCTCTCAATTTACCCACATTTCCCTTCTGCCGATTACCTGGGACCATTGTCATAAAATTTCCAGACTTTCAAGGCCTTGACCAAGAAAACATTTTGGTCACACTTTTCAAGGCCTTGACCAAAGATGACATTTTGGTCACACTTTTCAAGGCCTTGACCAAAGATGACATTTTGGTCACACTTTTCAAGGCCTTGACCAAAGATGACATTTTGGTCACACTTTCCACGGCCTGGAAAAAAGTTCCTCAGTTTTGCTGAATGTTCAAAGACTGTTCAAACCCTGCTTGTGATAGAGATTGTGAAGCGCTGTGGCGTTGCACACCCCACTGTCCTCATTCCAAAACCAATGTCCAAAGGCTTTTGCACGGCGTATTTTGGTAGCATCTCCTATCACCCAGTTGTTGTTGATGATGACTGGCTGAGGCTTGGCTGACCGTGCATGCTCTGGCAGCTGGTACCACTTTCCATCTGGAAACAGCTTAGCGGGAAGGTACCCTACTTTGATTCCAGCATATCTAGACTTGACAAGAGAGCTGAAAAACTGCTGATCATTCAATGACTCAGAGACAGGAACAGAAGCCATTTTCTGTTTTAGCTTGTTGTGCAGATTATCCATCAAGTAGGTCAGTTGCTGCCAAAGCTTCACTGAGGCATTGGTGGGGTTGATCAGCAGGAAGCCACCTGCTGTCACATCCTGCCCAGTCACCTTGGTAGCCAAAATGTCATCTTCAGACTGCCGCGACAGAAGAAAGGGAACTGGGTCCGATAACCACAGGCAGTCTACTTCAAAAAGCAGAAGGCGAACTCCTGCCTCCAGCAAGTGAAGAATGAAATGAGTGCGTGCTGCCATCATGCGGACATAACCAGCTTTGCTGTATTCCTGCGCACCAGTGAACTGCAGGCTGTTAAAAGAAACCACAGTAAGGCTGGGCCACAACGTCTTCAGGTGCTGACCAGTTTGCATGTCTGTCGTCAGAAACAACACATACTCGTGAACTTTGCCCAGGGTGGCAGTGTTGCAGCACCAGCTGGCAGCAAAATCAAAGTAAGCATCGTTGATCATGGTGAAGAGCACCACGCCCCTCTTTTGAAAGATACCAGCCGCTGCTTGCACCAAAGTCTTTGTATCATCCTGTGCCATATACAGGACTGTGTCTTTAGTCCTGGAAGAGTTGTTCTGCAGGTGCTCACTCAGCTCGGCAGAAAACCCATCTTTGCTTTTCTTCAAATAGTATGTCTGATTTTTCTGTCTGTGTCTGTCGCGCAGGAAGTAGGTGCTGGGAATGAGGGCAAAGTAGATGGCCATGACCACAATGACAAACAGAGTCCCAAGAAGAAGAGTTCGCAGAGCACTGACTTTCATGTCTGGGGATTTGAATTTGGACTCAATTTTGGAGGCTGAGAGGTAACAAATAATCTGGGCAAAAATGTCACAATTTCTTATAAGTCTCCTTGCAAGATGAATAAAGGTGTATACAGTACTGGAACAAATTCAACCTGATCACTGTTTCTCTAGTGACACTATGTCCCATCAGAATGATGGCAGGCTTGCATCAGGCTGTTCCGGAGTGTGGACAGGGGAAGATGGATGAGCAGCTAGCCCGGCACCGCATGAAGAGTCTGTAACATGAGAAACAGAGAATGACACTGACACCCGATAAACATTCATCACCCTGCAAAATGCACAGTTAAAACTGTGGTCTTGTGCTTTAGTGAACGGTGATCAAAGGTGCTTCCCAAGTCTTTCTCTTCATCACAACATCCAGAGGTTTATCGTTTGTCTGCAGTCAACATCAACAGTACATTACTACGGACTACAAATGAGTCAGTCACATAATGTAGGTACAGGTGTTGGGACAGCTCAATGGCACAGTGCCAGCACAATGGCAGCAGTAGGAGAATTATCTTCTCCAGAGTTATTTTTTATACTGGATAACTGGCAATTATTTTGGTATCCGTTCCAACCCCATGTTACTGTAGAAACACACACACAGAAACCCTGATCATTCTGCAAAAAGCACAACTGGTAGGTTACAGCTAAGCGCAAAATGTATGCACACCCCCGTAGCCCAACAACATGGGAGTGGGATCGATGACTGCTATCCAGGCACAGTGCAGGAACCCAACACAAATACACAATTTACAAACTTAGCAGGGAGCAGCACGCTAGACCGCTGCAACTGATCCCTGGCCTGAGTGAAGCTGATGCATGATGCACACCATCTCCACTTAAAAACAATGACAGAAGCACAGGTGGAGAGTGGTTTGTCAAACATTCCCATCATCTTACACATGAGGAAAAATTCACCCCCACAACAGTGTAGATCAGGACATTTGGCCTCCTTTTAGCAATCAGTAACTAAGTAATGGCACAGATTCTGAGGGCATAAGGTCATAAACCACAGGCATTAGCAGTGGCTGCAACAGTTATTAACACACACATGCACTCACACACACACATGTATAACACACATGCATACATGTACACATACACACATACACACACACACACACACACACACACACACACACACACACACACACACACACACACACACACACACACGTTTAGTACACACAGTATGTGCATTCACACACATGTATACTCACACACACACACATACATGTGTACACACACACACACACACACACACACACACACACACACACACACACACACACACACACACACACACACACACACACACACACACACACACACACCAGTCGCATATCAGGGCAATCAGCGCAATGAGACTGAAGAAAAGGGTTTTAAAAGAGAATGGTTTTCAAGGAAGATTTAAAAGAGCTGACGGAAGAATAGCGAACAGAAACAGGGAGTTGGTTCCAGATAACTGGAGCCTGGTAAGAGAAAGAGCGCTGACCACAGGACTTTGTTCGGAAGGATGGTAATCTGAACACTCGGGTGTCTGTAGAAGAGCGGAGCTGCCGGGAAGGAGTGTAAAGGCGAAGAAGTTCTGACCGAACCGTTCTGACCGTTTAAACGCTTTGGCAGCCAGTGTGTATGTTGCTGCAGGCAGGGCGGGGCTGTCAGCGGTGTGCAAGACGGACGGCCGCCAGACGTCCATCATTGAAGACGTGGGGACCTCGCAGTCCGTCTTCACGGCGGCACATGAACTGGGACACAGGTCGGTCATCAAGCACTGCAAGAGACAGTTGACTGCACCTACCCCCCCCACCCCCACCCCGACCGCTTTTTGTGTCATTTCCCTCCGTCCACCCCATGAATTCCCTTACCTTTTCCCTATCACAGGTACATAAGCCCCACAAGAGGTACATGAACCACAACAGAGGTACATAAACCACAACAGAGGTACACAAACCACAACAGAGGTACATAAACCACAACAGAGGTACATAAACCACAACAGAGGTACACAAACCACAACAGAGGTACATAACCACAACAGAGGTACATAAACCACAACAGAGGTTCTAAACCACAACAGAGGTACATAAACCACAACAGAGGTACATAAACCATATCAGAGGTACATAAACCCCAACAGAGGTTCTAAACCCCAACAGAGGTACATAAACCTCAACAGAGGTACATAAACCACAACAGAGGTACATAAACCACAACAGAGGTTCTAAACCACAACAGAGGTTCTAAACCACAACAGAGGTGCGTTAAACATAAGTCGACTGGTTCTATTAAATGACAACCATTTGCTGAAACTGTAGCTTCGTGCCTTGCAATCTGAAATCAAGACCCCATAAAAAAATATATATATATATTCCCGCGGAAGAAAACGCCGTCTTGCGATGGGCAGCCAGCCTATAAGGTGACCTACTTGCCGATCGCAGTCCCCGTGCGAGCAGAAGACCAGTCATCAGCTTGCTCTTCAACCGATAACAGACACACACCCTGCTATACAGTCTTTAGCTTCCAAACTAAAAAATCACATGCCGCCACTAACACACAATGTATGACTGCGAGTATTAACACCAAACTTACAGTTACTCCATCTCAGCACCCTTGTGATCCTCTAATTAAACACTAAGCGTGAGAAAACTGCCACTGTGGGCGCGGCACGTTTTGTCACCACGGCACATTTTGTCACGTGTCACCACGGCACGTTTTGTCACGTGTCACCACGGCACGTTTTGTCACGTGTCACCACGGCACGTTTTGTCACCACGGCACATTTTGTCACGTGTCACCACGGCACGTTTTGTCACCACGGCACATTTTGTCACGTGTCACCACGGCACGTTTTGTCAACACGGCACATTTTGTCACGTGTCACCACGGCACGTTTTGTCACCACGGCACGTTTTGTCACGTGTCACCACGGCACGTTTTGTCACCACGGCACATTTTGTCACGTGTCACCACGGCACGTTTTGTCACCACGGCACATTTTGTCACGTGTCACCACGGCACGTTTTGTCACCACGGCACATTTTGTCACGTGTCACCACGGCACGTTTTGTCACCACGGCACATTTTGTCACGTGTCACCACGGCACGTTTTGTCACCACGGCACGTTTTGTCACCACGGCACATTTTGTCACGTGTCACCACGGCACGTTTTGTCACCACGGCACATTTTGTCACGTGTCACCACGGCACGTTTTGTCACCACGGCACGTTTTGTCACGTGTCACCACGGCACGTTTTGTCACGTGTCACCACGGCACGTTTTGTCACCACGGCACATTTTGTCACGTGTCACCACGGCACGTTTTGTCACCACGGCACGTTTTGTCACGTGTCACCACGGCACGTTTTGTCACGTGTCACCACGGCACGTTTTGTCACCACGGCACATTTTGTCACGTGTCACCACGGCACGTTTTGTCACCACGGCACGTTTTGTCACGTGTCACCACGGCACGTTTTGTCACCACGGCACATTTTGTCACGTGTCACCACGGCACGTTTTGTCACCACGGCACGTTTTGTCACGTGTCACCACGGCACGTTTTGTCACCACGGCACATTTTGTCACCACACGTTTTGTCACCACGGCCCGTTTTATCACCAAAGTGATATACCCGTATATATCTGTCTAACCTAGCCCTTACATGTATTGTTAAATCTAAGAGCTATCTTACAGGATACGAGACAGCCAGCACTCGCACTCCCAATAAACGTTTATAACAAGCGCTGTGCCTCGAGGGTCGATCCTAGGCCCGCTTCTGTTTTGCATCTTGATTAATGACTTGCTCCTGTGTCTTACACGTGCATCAGTCCAATGTGAGTTAATTTCTGATGATGGCACCCTTAATACAGCTAATGACAACATAAGTAATATACGTAGGGATTTACAACAAAGTCTATATGATGTCTTTGGATGGTGTTGTAGAAATCGGATGGTACTGAATCCGCCGAAAACAAAATGCACCTTGATGGCGACGAGATAAAAAGACCATAAAAAACAGCTTCCTTTAGTTCTAAACTTCGAGACCACGCCAGTAGAGCAAATTTCATAACATCGCCTACTTGGAGTAACTGTAGATGATCAGCTAAAGTGGCAAACGCATATTAACAACATTTGCAGTACTGCTTCTAGAAAAAATCTCCTTTCGAAACTGAGCCAAATTGTCAGCCAAAAATCAAAATTAGCCTTCTTCTTTGCATACATTATGTCACATATGAACTATGTTTCAAATGCATGGGATGGATGTGCCTGTGTGCAAATGAAGCAACTTTATTCTCTCCACAAACGTGCCGTAAAGTTCTTAGGGCCAATTCCTAATATAGGCTACAAACAAAAGTACTGTGCTTTCAAACTACTCCCTTTAGACAAACAACTATTGCTCAACAAATGTGTTCTACGGTAAAGCCCGGCAGTATCTCAAAGATTTCATGATTCCTTCTGAACGTCTTCATGTTCATGGGAATAAACAGCTTTTGCCCAGAACAAGGGCTGATGTCTTTAAAACGAGTTTCTCCTGTTCAGGCTCTTTAGCGTGGAATAGTTTAGCTCATCATCCCAGATACCCCATGGAATTAAAAACTTTCAAAAGGAAAGCATTTCGGGCACTCGTTAAGCCACCTTGATACTTCTTTATATTTCCTTTTCTTCTCTTTTTCTCGCTACCAGACAACTTGACACAAAATGTATAGAATTTTATTGTTTTCCCTTCCTTGCTCTTGTAAAGTTTTATATATAGTTTTTTTTTTCTCTTTCCTCGTGGTCATCATTTTGCTTTGTTTTTAATTTATTAAAATGTTGTATATATGCTTGAGTGTGTGTGTGTGTGTGTGTGTGTGTGTGTGTGTGTGTGTGTGTGTGTGTGTGTGTGTGTGTGTGTGTGTGTGTTCGCTCGTGTGCGTGTGTGTGAATGCGTGTTTGCGTTGGCTTTACGTGTGTATCAGATTTAGTTCTTTTTTAGATTTCTATAACTAGATTTTTCTATATTGATCTGTCTAGTGGAGGACGGGGCAGTGGGGGGCGAGGGGAGAAGGGAGCGAAGATGGTGTGTGAGCGTATTTATGCGTGATCTTCTACCCCCTCTCCTCCCCTCCCCCCCACCTTCAAAATAATTCGAGTGTGCGGATTTATTAAACTCTCTCTGTCTCTCTGTCTGTCTGTCTCTGTCTCTGTCTGTATGTCTGTCTGTCTGTCTGTCTGTGTCTCTGTCTCTCCGTCTCTCCGTCTCTGTCTCTTTCTGTCTCTTTCTGACTCTGTCTCTGTCTCTCTCTGTCTCTCTGTCTCTGTCTCTCTGTCTCTCTGTCTCTGTCTCTGTCTGTCTGTCTGTCTGTCTGTCTGTCTGTCTGTCTGTCTGTCTGTCTCTCTCTCTCTCTCTCTCTCTCTCTCTCTCTCTCTCTCTCTCTCTCTCTCTCTCTCTCTCTCTCTCTCTCTCTCTCTCTCTCTCTCTCTCTCTCTCTCTTCTTCTTCTTCTTCTTTTTTGTTTGTTTCAGACTCGGAAGGGACTGTATGTACGAGACCCTCCCTGTCAACGAAACTGCTGTGCCTGATGTGACGTCACAGATGTTAGGACAAATTTATGACGTCAATGACCAGTGCCGTCTGATCCATGGATCGCAGTCACGTCTCTGTTCGGTAAGTGCGAGACGTGCACGCTACCGGGATACTGTCAGTTGAACAATGGAGTCAGACGAACTGTAGAAGGCCTATTATAACTAAGCCACAGCAGATTTTCCTGATGGCCATGTGACAGGGTCTGAATTCCAGCATAGAATCTGCAAGGATGGTGCTCATTTTGTGGGGCGTGTCTGTGTTGTGGGGTGATGCACGTGCAGGCATCGCGTCTACCTATCTGTCCTGTATTTGTCTGCAGTGAGTGCAAGTATTTGTCCTGTAATGTCTGCATGTAGTATATAGGTATGGCAATGGACAAAGGCAAACGTGTATACATATCAATCTTTCAAAAAATGTGAACTCATCTCGACTGTTTAATACAGTAATTAAATATAAGACTATATATACTGCTATTACTGCTACTGCCACTACTATTGCTGCGACTACGACTATTATTACTACTACCACCACCACCACCTCCACCATCGCCACCAAATCTTGGTAATCAATGTGTATGTTTACTAAATTACCTCTTGTTTCTAACCTGTGCTGAGAGTATAGTTAGGCCGTGAAGGTGAAGGTCGTGTGCTAGTGACAGCCTGTCATTCGCAGTGTCAGTGACCTGTGGAGACTGTCGGTGACGTCGCTTGTCAGGCTCTCTGTTGTTGTTGTTGTTGATCGCTTGGATATAGCACTATTCTCCACTCTCGAGCACACTGAACTGCGCTCTCGATTCTAAATAAGTGGCTAGCTTAAAACCAATTATATCGCGGTTTTGAATATCCACCAAAGTGGTATAATTACAGCGTTATTCGGTTGTCAAATGGCCGGTGCCACATGAAACTGCAGCCGTCTCGGCGCGTACTGTCCACCATACAACCATGCACCATATCATGTCACTTCATGCAAAGCCACATACGTTAGGTGCATGCGTGTTGTAACCTGCCACCTGCACTTTTGGCGGAATGACAGGGACCTTTTACGTGCTACTGCGGTAACACGGACGTGAAACTAATACCTAAATAAGTCAGCACGGAAAGTTGAATCCCGGAGATTTTTTTTATCCCGCCGTTCCTGCCGGGACTCAAGCCCGCAACCTTCCGATCACTAGTACGGCATTCTAACCACTGAGCTATCCCGGCTACCCTGCACCTTCCTTGGACTAAACTCTGCCAGATCTGGTTACGCCACTGAAGGGGCACTCTTTATCTCCGCGCAGCTGTCCACCGACGCGGTCAGGCGCCCACCGAAAGGTTCGAGTACTAATACCCCGGGTAAAAAAACAACAACAGTTCTGTCTCGATTCAAACAATTTTGGCTTTATCTGAGCTGGCGTAAGCAACATGGTCAGTTATAAAACAAACATCTGATATAATTTGAGTTTGTAACAAACTCGCTACTGTTTGAGCACCAACAAAAAACTGCTCGTTAGCTGACAGTTTTCTGGACCCTATGGCATAACTAAATACGGCAGTGGTTGAAGGAAGGATGTCGTAAACCAGTGCTTGGAGTTTGAGTTAGGCGATGACCGTGAAGGTCTTGTGCCAGAGGTAGCTTGCCCTTTGCAGTGTCAGTGATGTATAGAGATGGTCAGTGAGTTCAGTCTTGTCAGGCTCTGTTATAGCCTATGTTGTGTTGCAGTGTCCTCCCATACTAACATTTATGAGTTGAAAATATTCTGGTGTGATGAATTTCATACTCTGGGTTCGTTGTGTACAATGTGTGCGTACTGGTAACTACGTAGTGAGATCTAATATTACATAACAATACATACATTTTCTATAGCGCTATTCCCCGCTGAGAGAGCTCAACGCGCTTGTTCACATACATGCTCATAAGATATACCATTTACATTTACTAACATAACGTATACAAGCAATCACATAATACATACTTAATAAATTACCTAATGTGTCTGTTTAAGGTGCGTTTGATTTAGGGTTGTGTACAGTTTTAATGCGCATATGTTTTAATAATGTTTAGAAGAGATAGTAGTACAGTATATAGTTGAGAAAACTTCCGTTGTTTGTAAGCATACAATCTTTTAGTTTTGAGTGTGGTATGTAAGATTGTATTGTGACACCGTCCGGTATTGTCTGAAGCGAGTGCACTTATCTTCTCAGTAGACTACAGAAAGTTCAGAACACTGCAGCCAAACTAGTTTTCAAAGCTCGAAAAGACTCGTCTCCTGCTTATTTCTCCGACCTCCTCATGATGTAATAATAATAATAATAAAGAAGATTTCTAGAGCTCCCATCTACCACACTAGGTGGCAGCACAGGGCGCTTTACAATAACACTAACCACACACACACACACACACACACACACACACACACACACACACACACACACACACACACACACACACACACACACAGGCTGTGTAACCCCTTCCAGACAGCTTGGTTCTTCTGCAGACACACGGATACTTCTTAACCCCCATGTTAGAACAAAACCCTTTGGCCAACGCTGTTTCTCCTGCTGTGCTCCAAAGCGACGGAATTTGCCCCCTTCTGACGTCTGCCACATTCAGTCCTCCCATGCCTTCAGAAATGCGTTAAAAAATCACCTGAGCAAACAGCATTACTAGCGATTTCAAATTCTGTCTTCTTACTTGCCTCCACTCTTTACCCTCCCTCACCCATCATTACATCCGTTCCTTAGAACAGTGCGCCAGGTTTTTTTTTTTTATGTGTGTGTGTGTGTGTGTGTGTGTGTGTGTGTGTGTGTGTGTGTGTGTGTGTGTGTGTGTGTGTGTGTGTGTGTGTGTGTGTGTGTGAAGTAAGTAATCAAACATAGTGTTTAACGTCTACAAAAAAAAAAAAAAAAAAAAAAAAAAAGGCTTATCAGGGACGGGGAGATGGGGTGGTACGGGGTATGAAGGTAGGGGAAGAGGGAGATAATATACCTGTCGTTACACTGTCACCACCAAAATTTCTCCTGCATTAAGATGGGCAGCGATGAGTGCCATTTTAATGTTTCATTAACTGTGAGGGACCAAGTCAAAAGACAATGTCCACAAATCACAACCTTTTCTGAAGAGAAAGGAGAGCCGAAGCGGAATCAAGCCGAGGCCCTTCTGCTTACCGCAGCCTAATGCCTTACCGCTAGGCCAAACCGGATCGCTCGTGCGCAAGGAATATAGTATTACGACTGCATAACTTATTATTTTCGAGGGTTAATGTATACATTATCGTTAATCTTGTAAGGAACGGTGTGCACATCCCCTTGTCATCGAAATACGGCGCGATAGAAATTACCGCTGTTATTAACATTTTTGTCGTGTGTTGTCTGTAGGGAGTAGAAACGCTGAAAGAGGACAAAGCCAAAGTGTGTACCCATCTGGCCTGTCGAATCAACGCCACGACTAACAGGTGCTCTGTCCATTACGCGGCAAGGGGCACAACCTGTGGCAACAAAAAGGTAACTGCGGCTGCTACATAAAGGCTCACATACTCGTATACACGTACAGATACACACACACACACACACACACACACACACACACACACACACACACACACACACACACACACACACACACACACACACACACACACACACACACACGTTATATTTCTCCACCATATTCGTGCGCGTGTGTGCGTGCGTGCGTGCGTGCGTGCGTGCGTGCGTTCGTGCGTGCGTGCGTGCGTGTGTGTGTGTGTGTGTGTGTGTGTGTGTGTGTGTGTGTGTGTGTGTGTGTGTGTGTGTGTGTGTGTGTCAAAATGAGCGTATTTTTATTTCTTTATAATCACTCCGGGCTCTTACAAAATGGGGCGCCATAACTAATAATAATAATGTATTAGTAGTACTATTAATATTATTATATGTGGAGCTTGGATGGCGGGTTGTTAGAACCATATTATTCGTCTGTCTGTTCGTCAGCCGACAAAGCCATGCAAATTCTTGCATAGAGAAATACAGCTTAGGTATTCAGTTTACGCCTCTCTTACTATTTGCCATGCTGCATCAAACAAAATCTCGCCAATTGTATAGTGCTAATGCTGACGGTAGTTGTTTATCTGATTTATCTTCTTCTTTTTTGTTTGTTCGCACTGATACAACCATCCTGACTTACTCGCGTAAATGCGAAGTTTCTTGTTGTTGTTTTCTTCTTTATTTTTGACGGTACTTTGTTGTTTCCATCTGTGTTTAACTGTTCTTTAATGTCACGGTTAGGCTCTGTTTCCTCGGGGGACCAGAATGAAGTGGTTCACGTTTCGTTTCAGTGGTGTATCAACGGACAATGCGTCTTCGACACCGCTGCTCCCTCCGTTGAACGTATGTCACCTCCCTTCATCACCCCTCCCCCTTCCTCCACCGACATACCCCCTTTATCTCTGTCTGTCTGTTTGCTTGACTGTGTTCACCACCGCAATTGACATGGGTCCATGTCCTTTTTCAATAAATCATTTAGGTTCAGATTCTCCCTCTCTCGATTCATAACTCTGCCCAAACCTAGAATAGACCATTTCAAAAATAGCTTATCATTTTAAGGCGCTTCCCTTTGGAATGCTATCCCAACTCAAATAAAGTCATGCACTTCACATACCGGCTTCAAAACAGAGCTCCACAAATGGTTCAGAAGCAGATCATTGTAAATATAATAATCAATTTCTTGGTTAGTAATGTGTATATACATGCATGTATAGTCTCCCAGTGTTATTTTGAATTGATTTATTAATTTCTTGTATTATTCATAATTGTCGGTTCACACTGATATTTCCCCCATGTTCATATATATATATATATGGGTCATTCTCTTGAAAACTGGTCAAAAATGTGACATAGAGGGTAAAAATTCAAAGCGTGAATTTTTAATGTTATTATTTGGAAATGAAGCTTGACCTCTCTTGTGTACATGAATGTAAGACATAAATTGACAGGGTGACAGGGACTTGGTTAATTGTTCATTATGTTACGTCATAGGTCAGTGTCTCGCGTGTTACAGAAGACACCAGAAAAGCATGAATAGAGTCGGCTCAGTGGCCAGTTTGACTCTTGCCTTTTTTTTATCATACAATATTTCCTAATTAATAAAGAAATATCTGTCACTTATGACATTTTAAAAAAGTAATGTTTTAATTGTCCTGCCTCTTTAACGATTTTGGTTTAAAATGTCTTCTTCGAAGTACAGACATGCACGAAATGGATTACACATTTCTTTTCCTTATTTTTCTTTTCTTTCCCCAAATTAATTTGAAGGAGGGAGGGGTGCATTGCACTAACTTGGTCTGAACCTTATATAAAAATATACTCGTCAGAGGGATATTTGTTTCTTGCTTTCTAAAGTTAATAACCAATCGCATTTAATTAGTAATCTATCTCATATGTTATGTAGACATCCTCACAAGTACGAAAGGATATACTAGAACCATTGACCAAAAAACTTTAACAACAAGTATATTCATTACAAAAGCAATGTTCTTTCCACATTTTCTTGATTGGAATCAGTATTGAGCCCTGCTTAAGATATCGGGATAGCCAAGAGTGGCAGCAGTCTAGTCCACAGTCACCCAAGCCCTATTCTCTGTCTAACGCCCTGTGTAAAAGCAAGAAAATCTTTTCACGGTGTCTTATCCTGTCTTGTGATGATGTACCATCAAACTAATTTGGATCGCAAAAGTTTAAGTATTTCTGAAGATCTAGTAAAAATGATTGTGACATAGCAAAATGATATTTCTGAATGATACTCTAGCTGATGATGATGCATCACCATACTAAGTTCGACTGATCAGAGATATTGTCCTGGCAAACATTCACTGAAGTTCATAACCTTCACTGTGACCTTGAATACAGCAAAGCAACCTTTTCACAAGACACTCCAGCTTATGAACATGCATGCACTGTTAAACTAAGCTGGTCGCCCCAAAAATCAGCAGTTCAGAACATATAACAGAAATAGTCATAAATATTTCATTGTCTGAACCGAAATTCAGTTTCTGTGACCTTGACGTTGAGGATAGAAACCCCTTTTTCGCATATGACGCTCTGGCTTATAAGGATGTCTCACCGTATTGGGTTTGGTTACAAATGGTTCAGCGATGCATAAGATACCATCCAAACTAACATTAACTGAAACTTTTAACCTTGGCTGTGACACTGACCTTGAACACAGCAATCCAACATTTTCATTGGACACTTCTTTGCTGATGATGATCTACACTCAAATTGGGTTTGGTTGCAAAAGACTCACTGGTTTGGAACTAATAAAAGATATAGTAGAACCGTCACATTTTGATTACATAAACCCACACTGTGAATTTAACCCGACTATGGTTCGGACAGTCCAAACTATTTTTGCCTGACATTCCGTCTCATGGTGGTGCACCACAATACTAAGTTTGGTTACAAAAGATTGCAAACAAACACTCAGCCGAGTGGGAACAAATATGTGTCACGAGCGTTACATCCCTCACCCCTGAAGACACCACAGTGCTTTCCCTTTTATAGTAAAATAATACACCACACACAGCGCAAAAAGAGGTCAAAAGTTGCTGCCGCAAGTCACCTGATGTGGACTGGTACGTTAAGCCCGTTCTTAATTGGGCGAATGTTTCTTCGCGAACCTAGTTCGAAGTATTCGGCGAGGCTAGTTGGTTCGGCTTAATTGGGCCAACTTTTCTTCGCGAACCTAGTTGGAAGTATTTGTTGAAGCTATATTCGGGGTCCAAAAAGCTTCGCTCAACATGTTCTGGGAACATTCGCCCTATTCGACAAACATTGCCTCTGACAGGCTGAGAGCAGAGCTCTCCTGTGGATGAAGAAAAAATATAAAAATAAAAATGGATGACGGTGTCGCTAGGTTCTTCACTCGCTTCGGAGGGAATTTGTTTATTTGTTGACTTGTGGGAGGCTCAGCCTTGTCTCGGAGACCCAGAATGAGATAGTAGTTAGTTGAATTACCCTGTGAGGGATGATGAAAGTATATTGACTTGACTTGAATTTAGCCTACATTTTCGATCATGCTGTCTGCTGCGCGTCTGCCGCAAGTTCGGGCCGAAGCTTGCATAATCATTACAAGCCAGATGAGAATGTAGTAAAGTTTGGACTATCCGAACCATAGTCGGCAAACTAAAAGTTCAGTTAAGAAACGAATCATAGTTCGTCCAAGTGTCCGAAGTATGTTCGGCGAACAAACATTCGCCCAGTTAAGAACGGGCTTTAGGGTATAACAAACATTCGCCCAGTTAAGAACGGGCTTTAGGGTATGTCGAAAGTCAATGGTACAAGCAGAATAATTATTTTGTGTGCTCGCACGTTACACAATTGTAAGACACCACGTCAACCACCCCTGATGAAATGACTAATTTATTTCGTATCTACTCTCATGTCATCAAACAAGCATTAAAAATAGGTGAAATGTGGTTATTTACCACGCTGGTGAAAAAAAAGGATAAAGTTCTTTAGTTTCTGTTGTGAACAAGTCACAATATCGTGATACACACTCAGAAGACACCATCGGTAACGTGCGAGACACTGATTATATTTCCTTTGTTTGGAGCTGTTAGTAGCAAGCAACACACAATAAATACCATTTGTATGTAAGAACCAGCCTCATTCTTTTTCGCATGAAACCTGTTTTTATTCAACCATGAACGATTCTAAGGAAATATCTGCGATCAGCTAACTTTCCCATAGCTATGTTACAAATGGTGGCCATGGAAATATCGCGATTTTTACCCCAAAAAGGCTCACAGCGCAAGAAATAATGATGCATTCCCCTTATTTCTCCAAACACATTACATCAGAAATATAGTGGTAGTTTGAAAAGTTTCATGTTTTAGTTTAAGTTTTATTTCATCGGGAAAGCGGCACCCTCTTTGGTACAGTTTTTAGGAGAATGACGCATATATATATATATATGTGTGTGTGTGTGTGTGTGTGTGTGTGTGTGTGTGTGTGTGTGTGTGTGTGTGTGTGTGTGTGTGTGTGTGTGTGTGTGTGTGTGTGTGTGTGTGTGTGTTTAAAGATTTATTATGCACAATGATTGCCTTGGTACTTTGTGTATACTTACTTCTTAGAAATGAGATAACTGCCAATGCCAAATTCGGGTCGCTTTTCTCCTCGCGAGCCAGCCGTGACAGGACGCTGGCTTGGTCACAGTTAGTACATGTAAGTTTGTAACTTCTAATTCTGTGATTGAGTTTCCCCTGGTCACAGTTAGTACATGTAAGTTTGTAACTTCTAATTCTGTGATTGAGTTTCCCCTGGTCACAGTTAGTACATGTAAGTTTGTAACTCCTAATTCTGTGATTGAGTTTCCCCTGGTCACAGTTAGTACATGTAAGTTTGTAACTTCTAATTCTGTGATTGAGTTTCCCCTGGTCACAGTTAGTACATGTAAGTTTGTAACTCCTAATTCTGTGATTGAGTTTCCCCTGGTCACAGTTATTACATGTAAGTTTGTAACTCCTAATTCTGTGATTGAGTTTCCCCTGGTCACAGTTATTACATGTAAGTTTGTAACTCCTAATTCTGTGATTGAATTTCCCCTGGTCACAGTTATTACATGTAAGTTTGTAACTTCTAATTCTGTGATTGAGTTTCCCCTGGTCACAGTTATTACATGTAAGTTTGTGACTTCTAATTCTGTGATTGAGTTTCCCCTGGTCACAGTTATTACATGTAAGTTTGTAACTCCTAATTCTGTGACTGAGTTTCCCCTGGTCACAGTCGTGGGGCGTCACTGTTACGTGGACTGCGCTTCTCACAGTTATTAACTCCTAACTCTGTGAGTTTCTCCAGGTCACAGTTATTAACACCTAATTCTGTGAGTTAATTCCCCCATGTGACAGTTATTAACTCCTAACTCTGTGAGGTAATTCCCCAGGTGACAGTTATTAATTCCTAACTCTGTGAGTTCATTCCCCTGGTCACGGTCGTGCATCGTCACTGTTATCTGGTCCGCGTTTTACCGCAACCATACACTGACGTTCATTTTACTGCATTCAAGAAATCGGAATCGATTCTTGAACATTATTTTTCCAGTCAGCCATTTTTTCAACTATCCCTCCAACCATCTTCCCAGCATCCTCCACAGCCAAACACTGCAGTGCGCACCACGCAGTAGCGAGGAGGGAATTATCTCCCTTGTACCATCTGCTTGCTCAGTCTTCTGATAACTGCTATGTTCGCAGTCAAATACGTTGTCCCGTTTTCGCGGGATCTGAAACGTGTGTAAAGCTGCGAAACACAAGGCGCCATGTGCTGATCTGATCCGCAGGACTAGACACGTTGTCCACCCTGACTAGACACGTTGTCCACCCTGACTAGACACGTTGTCCACCCTGACTAGACACGTTGTCCACCTGACTCTGAGTGGACATCCGGCGATCATTGTTTACAAGAAGACAACGTTGCGGAAACTTCTGAGAGACGGGGTGGAGAACATGCGGGCTTTTCCCCAGCGCATACCCTATCTTGAACTGAACTGAACTGAGACTAGAAAGAAGGGAATGGAGGTCGAAGCCAGTATTAGGGTTCGAACCCATGGCCCTCGACCGCGATAGCGTCGTTGTCGTAAGAACTCCGCCTCCAGACCACTTTCACCCTGGTCGCGACTGGGAGGCTGCAGTGTGGTTTCACACATAAGACACACACACACACACACACACACACACACACACACACACACACACACACACACACACACACACACACACGTACACACACACACACACGTACACACACACACACACACACACACACACACACACACACGTACACACACACACACACACACACACACACACACACACACACACACACACACGTACACACACACACACACACACACACACACACACACACACACACACACACACACACACACACACACACACACACACACGCTCACACACACACACACACACACACACACACACACACACACACACTTTTATTTTTATTTTTGTATAGAATATCATATTTAGATTAATATGTGTCATGTGAGCGCTCAGGGCGTTGATGAGCGCACGATAAATGGACATTATTATTATTATAAGACTGAAGAGACTTAATGAATAAGAGCAAGCCACACAGATGGATAAGCAAATATACTCATGCTCAAAGTTAAGCATCTATTTACATCAGTGCATAGCGGTTTAAGCCCTAATACGTTGTTTCTGTGTAGTGTTGGTGTACTGGTGTACTTATGTTTGTGTAACTGTGTATGGTCTGGTGGACGTGAAGAACTTAAAATTTTAAAGGGCACTAATCACCGACAAGGGCCAGTTGTTGACCTGTTTCCTTGTCCTGCATACTGTGAGTACTGACCTGTTCCCCTTCCTGCATACTGTGAGTACTGACCCGTTCCCTTGTCCTGCATACTGTGAGAACTGACATGTTCAGTTGTCCTGCAAACTGTGAGTACTGACAAGTATTGACCTGTTCCCCTGTTCCTTGTCCTGCATACTGTGAGTACTGACCTGTACTGACCTGTTCCATTGTCCCACTTATTGTGAGTACTGACATGTACTGACCTGTTCCATTGTCCCACTTACTGTGAGTACTGACATGTACTGACCTGTTCCATTGTCCCACTTACTGTGAGTACTGACCTGTACTGACCTGTTCCATTGTCCCACTTATTGTGAGTACTGACATGTACTGACCTGTTCCATTGTCCCACTTACTGTGAGTACTGACATGTACTGACCTGTTCCATTGTCCCACTTACTGTGAGTACTGACCTGTACTGACCTGTTCCATTGTCCCACTTACTGTGAGTACTGACCTGTACTGACCTGTTCCATTGTCCCACTTACTGTGAGTACTGACCTGTTCCATTGTCCCACTTACTGTGAGTACTGACCTGTTCTGACCTGTACTGACCTGTTCCATTGTCCCACTTACTGTGAGTAGGTAGTGGCAGCCAAAATTTAAATTTTACAACAGCAATTTAATTTATGCATTTTCAGACAGGCCATATTGATACAAGAAAATGGAGAAAAAAAGTAACTGTTTATCTTAATTAGTTCCAAAGATATAGCCATTCGAAAACACAGTTTTGCGTGACAATAAACAATTTATTACATTTTCTCAAATTTACCCCCGCATAGTGGTTCTCATGAACACAGACATGGGAGAATCCAAATACATGGACATGGGAGAATCCAAATACTTACACTTTTCAAAAGTATACCTTGGTTGCACTTTGTCACAGCTAAATCATATGGTCAGCAAAGAAAGATGAAACAGAGGCAGAGGGCTGAAGTTGCTCCAAAAAGCAATTCCGAGCTTGCCAATTTGCATGAAACAGCACTTTTGACACCACACAGTGGGTAACATATGGCAATGACAGCTTTCCCAATGGATTTCCATGCAAGGTTTATCACAGTCTTTGCACTTATTTTTTTCTAAGCAGCTCTGACTCTTACTTTTAAAGTTACAGGGTCTTAAAGTTGGCAAAATCTTCAATTTGCACAGCGGGTTGCCACACTTTAACTGGTAATAACTTGAAAACCACTACAGATACAGCAATAAAACTTGGCATGTACATTAAACTAAGAGTGAAGTACACTTGCAGCAACATTTGCAGTTATTTTGAGAATGATAGATCTGAAAGCCTGCAAAAACTTCACTTTTCACAGTGGAAAAAAGGACAAATCTAATGGGTTTCATACTTTAACTCATAACTTGAAAACCACTACAGATACAGCCATGAAACTTTGCATGTACATTAAACTAAGTGTGAAGTACACTTATTTTGAGTGTTAGAGTCTTAAAGTCTGCAAAATCTTCACTTTTCACAGCAGAAAAAGGATGTGTATGCTAAAGAAAACATGGTACAGCAGCATCACCTTTATCATCCATGAACATACAGTCCTACAAGGCTGTGATTTGGAGTCAATTGACACAGTCTACAGGTAATTTTCCTGTAAACAGCATCTGTGTGCTTGATATCTGCCAAATAAATTCCTGTGAGATTCAACAAAGAATGAACGTCCCTGGAGACAATGATGAAGGTGCAAGTTGCAGATTCTTGGCAAACACAACTGCGGAGGAGATTTCAGTGTAATCTTCAGAGCATGGCCACCTGTACACAACAACTCCATCTTTACTGCCGCCTTCTCCAAGAAATTGACTATTGCCTCTTTCTCACTGATGACCCTGGTGACTTTGCTGATAAAAAAAAAATCTTCTACATTGTAGACTGCCACAATGTCACCCTCCTGTTGAAATCTGCAGCTGGTTTCAAACTCAGGTTCATCAGGTTTTGATTCATCTTCTGGTTCCGTCGACATCTCCTGGGTCAGATTCCTCTTCCACTTGTTGACATCTCTGCTGGCAGCTGCCATGGCCGTGAAGAGGTGGAAGTTTTGGAAGTGGCTCACCTCCAAACAGCTCCTTCAGTCTGTTGACCATAAATACCGCAGACAGGAAAGCAGCACTGTGTTGACCAGATCTGGCTTGAGAAGTTGCTAGAAGAATGCAGTCTCATCCAAAGTCTTGGATCCCTCATCTTTCAGGAGAAGCAGCTGCACTAACAGTCGGTTGTCCACTTCAACCAGAGTAAGGTCTTGCCGGCATCCTCTCCCAGTTGCCAGGAAAACAGCCTTCAGTTTGTAAAACTGGTCATCATCTGCAGGAAAACAACAACACAGTTTTGTTGTTTTTGTTGATCTTGATTGAGAGAATGATCTACGGCCTACAGCATAATTAATAATAATCATTATCACTCAGGCCTTAACTCTTATCTGTTATGATTTTATCATCACTTATCACAATATCAGACTGGCTACCGTTAGCAAAGCAGAAATCCACTTTTAATTTTGAACTAGAAATGCTGGTCAACATCCTATTAAAGTTTGCGAATTTAATTACGATCGTTGAAAAACGAAAAAGACTTTTAACAGAGTTCAAGTGCAGAAGTTATTATGAATCTATGATGTCGACTGTGTTTTCTCAGCATCTTAGTTACCTCTCCTGATGAAGAATTTCGATCACGAAAACAGCCATCGCCACGAATTTACGTCAAAGGTTCGTCCCCCAAAAATAATACTGTTCCAGAAGACATCAGAGAATGTATTTCAATGACCATTTTTGTGAAAATTTGGCGTATTTTGGCAATATTTAGGAGAACAAGCGAGTGATCGACAACTTCCGGTTAGTCGTATTTGTAAACAAAGACATAACTCTGAGTCGGTCGAGAAAAACGTAAGATTTTAGGCAATCCTGCAAGAATGAATCAAAATATCATATAAAAATGCTACATTATGAGACCAACTATCACCAAATTCAGTAAACTGGAGCCAGGTGAAGAGAATACTCACGAAACATGTGCCAAAACTTGGCAATCGAGTCACAAAAACTCCACGCGGTCTATGCCATCTTGGATGGACTCGATTTGAAAAAAGCGCCTTTATTGCGGTATTTTATTGGCTTGTGAAAGACCCACCGGTCATCAATCCATTAGCCCCATACCTCATTCGAAAGGGTACGGATTCAGCTTCATTTTGAGGGGGGTATTATAGACATTTGAGGGCGTTTTGCGGTTTAAAAGTTAGTTGTTGTTTTTTGCGAGTTTCCGACTAAAATGCGTTCTAGCGACCAGAGATGTTTGTAAACGACCACGGCGTTTACACCACTGGAATCGGCATTCAATTTCCGATCCAGTGATACCAATGCTGCTGTGTACAACGCGTATCGCTTTTTCACCGAGCGGATAAACACATCGACTGTTTTCGTTCATGTCTCGGACCGCGTGACCGGCACCGGACAAACGGCAAATACCTCCCGTAGAAAATCAACTGGCGATTTTTCGAGGTACATTGCATGCAAACATAAAAACAACCATAAGAATGCGAAGGAAGCGTTCTTTTTATTCATATAATTTCCAAGAGGATACATTCAGAGACTGTGGAGAAATTTGTGACTGAA
>OY757552.1:19796002-19803502 GCA_963584105.1 Alviniconcha strummeri
CTGTGTCTTCCTGTGCTGGCCCTGTGCTCATCTCTCTCCGCTGTGTCTTCCTGTGCTGGCCCTGTGCTCATCTGCCTCCACTGTGTATTTTTGTGCTGGCACTGTGCTCATTTCTCTCCACTGTGTCTTTCTGTGCTGGACCTGTGTTCATCTCTCTCCACTGTGTCTTTTTGTGCTGGCCCTGTGCTCATTTCTCTCCACTGTGTCTTCCTGTTCTGGACCTGTTTTCATCTCTCTCCACTATCTTCCTATGCTGGCCCTGTGCTCATCTCTCTCCACTGTCTTCCTGTGTTGGCTCGGTGCTCATCTCTCTCCACTGTGTCTTCCTGTGCTGGCCCTGTGCTCATCTCTCTCCACTGTGTCTTTCTGTGCTGGCCCTGTGCTCATCTCTCTCCACTGTGTCTTCCTGTGCTGGCCCTGTGCTCATCTCTCTCCACTGTGTCTTCCTGTGCTGGCCCTGTGCTCATCTCTCCACTATCTTCCTGTGCTGGCCCTGTGCTCATCTCTCCACTGTCTTCCTGTGCTGGCCCTGTGCGCATCTCTCTCCACTGTGTCTTCCTGGGCTGGCCCTGTGCTCATCTCTCTCCACTGTCTTCCTGTGCTGGCCCTGTGCTTCTCTCTCTCCACTATCTACCTATGCTGGCCCTGTGCTCATTCATCTCTCTCCAATGTCTTCCTGTGCTGGCCATGTGCTCATCTCTCTCCACTGTCTTCCTGTGCTGGCCCTGTGCTCATCTCTCCACTATCTTCCTGTGCTGGCCCTGTGCTCATCTCTCCACTGTCTTCCTGTGCTGGCCCTGTGCGCATCTCTCTCCACTGTGTCTTCCTGGGCTGGCCCTGTGCTCCTCTCTCTCCACTATCTACCTATGCTGGCCCTGTGCTCATTCATCTCTCTCCAATGTCTTCCTGTGCTGGCCATGTGCTCATCTCTCTCCACTGTCTTCCTGTGCTGGCCCTGTGCTCCTCTCTCTCCACTATCTACCTATGCTGGCCCTGTGCTCATTCATCTCTCTCCAATGTCTTCCTGTGCTGGCCATGTGCTCATCTCTCTCCACTGTCTTCCTGTGCTGACCCTGTGCTCATCTCTCTCCACTGTGTCTTCCTGTGCTGGCCCCTTGCTCATCTCTCCACAATCTTCCTGTGCTGGCCCTCTGCTCATCTCTCCACTGTCTTCCTGGGCTGGCCCTGTGCTCATCTCTCTCCACTGTCTTCCTGTGCTGGCCCTGTGCTCATCTCTCTCCATTATCTTCCTGTGCTGGCCCTGTGCTCATCTCTCTCCGCTGTGTCTTCCTGTGCTGGCCCTGTGCTCATCTCTCTCCGCTGTGTCTTCCTGTGCTGGCCCTGAGCTCATCTCTCTCCCCTGTGTCTTCCTGTGCTGGCCCTGTGCCCATCTCTCTCCACTGTGTATGTTTGTGTCTTCCTGTGCTGGCCCTGTGCTCATCTGCCTCCACTGTGTATTTTTGTGCTGGCACTGTGCTCATTTCTCTCCACTGTGTCTTTCTGTGCTGGACCTGTGTTCATCTCTCTCCACTGTGTCTTTTTGTGCTGGCCCTGTGCTCATTTCTCTCCACTGTGTCTTCCTGTTCTGGACCTGTTTTCATCTCTCTCCACTATCTTCCTATGCTGGCCCTGTGCTCATCTCTCTCCACTGTCTTCCTGTGTTGGCTCGGTGCTCATCTCTCTCCACTGTGTCTTCCTGTGCTGGCCCTGTGCTCATCTCTCTCCACTGTATCTTTCTGTGCTGGCCCTGTGCTCATCTCTCTCCACTGTGTCTTCCTGTGCTGGCCCTGTGCTCATCTCTCTCCACTGTGTCTTCCTGTGCTGGCCCTGTCCTCATCTCTCTCCACTGTGTCTTCCTGTGCTGGCCCTGTGCTCATCTCTCTCCACTGTGTCTTCCTGTGCTGGCCCTGTGCTCATCTCTCTCCACTAACTTCCTGTGCTGGCCCTGTGCTCATCTCTCTCCACTGTGTCTTCCTGTGCTGGCCCTGAGTTCATCTCTCTCCACTGTGTCTTCCTGTGCTGGCCCTGTGCTCATCTCTCTCCACTGTGTCGTCCTGTGCTGGCCCTGAGTTCATCTCTCTCCACTGTGTCTTCCTGTGCTGGCCCTGTGCTCATCTCTCTCCACTGTGTCGTCCTGTGCTGGCCCTGTGCTCATCTCTCTCCACTGTGTCGTCCTGTGCTGGCCATGTGCTCATCTCTCTCCACTGTGTCTTCCTGTGCTGGTCCTGTGCTCATCTCTCCACTATCTTCATGTGCTGACCCTGTGCTCATCTCTCTCCACTGTCTTCATGTGCTGGCCCTGTGCTCATCTCTCTCCACTGTCTTCCTGTGCTGACCCTGTGCTCATCTCTCTCCACTGTCTTCATGTGCTGGCCCTGTGCTCATCTCTCTCCACTGTCTTCATGTGCTGGCCCTGTGCTCATCTCTCTCCACTGTCTTCATGTGCTGGCCCTGTGCTCATCTCTCCACTGTCTTCCTGTGCTGGCCCTGTGCTCACCTCTCTCCACTATCTTCCTGTGCTGGCCCTGTGCTCATTTGTCTCCACTGTGTCTTCCTGTGCTGGCCCTGTGCTCATCTATCTCCACTGTGTCGTCCTGTGCTGGCCCTCTGCTCATCTCTCTCCACTGTGTCTTCCTGTGCTGGCCCTGTGCTCATCTCTCTCCACTGTGTCTTCCTGTGCTGGCCTTGTGCTCATCTCTCTCCACTGTGTCGTCGTTGGGCTGGACATACGCGGCTGACGGGACGTTAACATCCAACAACTAATTCTCTCGACTGAGTTCTGTTTTAAAAGTTAGATGAGGGTCCACTATTATTAGAACTTCCTGGACAAACCGTTAAGGTTCGGGAGTACCTTATCAAACTATTTCCACTGATTATATTTGCCATTTATCCTGGACACGTTTTGGTTGAAAATGTTTTCCTTTCTCACTTGAGACACTTTGAACTGGTCCATGTTACTTGTTTTGTAACGTATCGGGCATGAACGGCTAGTATATACGAATAGGCCGCATGTCTATATCTGTATCAGTATTCTGTGTTGCCAGGTACCAGTGAGCGTGCCAGCAACCCGTGTCAGAACGGTGGTGTCTGTTACGACGGGGACAACTTCTTCTTCTGCTTGTGCCCACTGGGATTTTCTGGAACTCGCTGCGAACTGAGTAAGCTGTCTCTGCACCATGTTTGAAATAAAAGTGCATCGGCTCTCCTGAGTATTATATACCCCTGCCTTCTCACAGCCTTAATTCCATCTGACCGCGTTGTCATGTGATGTTGACTGGTTGAATGTACCATGGTTACACCTTTGGCAATGCGTGTCTGAACTTGCTGCCTGCTACGTCTTGACAGGAAACAGAAAATGTAACTCTTGACTGCTTTCAGACACACTGACAAAACGTTACTATATAGTCTATGCTACTTTTGGACATACTGACAGGAAATGTTACCCAGTAGTCTACGCTATTCAGACACACTGACAAAACGTTACTATATAGTCTATGGTACTTTTGGACATACTGACAGGAAATGTTACCCAGTAGTCTATGCTATTCAGATTTACTGACAGAAAACTGTATGCTACTTTCAGCCATGATGACAGAAAGCGTTACTCCACTTTCGAGCATCATATTATAAGACGTTAGTCTGTTTTCAGACGTCTTAGCAGTAACGGTTATTCTACTTTCAGACATCTCAACAATAACGGTTACTACACTCTACTTTCAGACATCTCAACAGTAACGCTTACTCTGCTTTCAGACGTCTTACCACTAACGGTTAGTGTACTTTCAGACATCTTACCAGTAACGGTTACTGTAGTTTCAGACATCTTACCAGTAACGGTTACTGTACTTTCAGACATCTTACCAGTAACGGTTACTGTACTTTCAGACAGCTTACCAGTAAAGTTACTCTACTTTGAGACATCTTACCAGTAACGGTTACTGTACTTTCAGACAGCTTACCAGTAACGTTACTGTACTTTCAGACATCTTACCAGTAACGTTACTCTACTTTCAGAAAGCTTACCAGTAACGGTTACTGTAGTTTCAGACATCTTACCAGTAACGTTAGTCTACTTTCAGACAGCTTACCAGTAACGGTTACTGTACTTTCAGACGTCTTACCAGTAACGTTACTCTACTTTCAGACATCTTACCAGTAACGGTTACTCTACTTTCAGACGTCAATGAGTGCGCCAGTTTCCCTTGTCAGAATAACGGTATCTGTTCTGATGGCGTCAACGGCTACACCTGTCACTGTCAGACCGGATTCTCGGGAATCAACTGTGAAATCAGTAAGTGTGTAATTTATTGTAGAACGAACCTAAATAAGCGTACACTACGGTGTTGAAGCATTGTGAAATCAGTAACAGACAGGTGCGAAGCACTAGAACCAGCCGTGGAATGAGTCAGTGCACACACAGGCCCAGCACACACACGTATAAACACTATACATATTTAGCAAACCAACTTAAAGACACGAAACAGCGATTCCTGTCGGAGGAAGATAGAAGCGCGGAGGTGAAAACATGGCATAGGTATTGCTTTGGACAACAGAAAGAAGACATGTCACGTGTTGAGGTTAGACCTGAAGGATTCCAGAGAGGGTGTCTGTCAGAAAGGAAGGTGGAGGTCATTGCGTGGCCGAAGACGGAAAAGGCGTTGCAACCAACAGTGGAAAGTGTAATACGAGGGTTTAGATGTCTATATGAAATGCTTGTAAATGCAGAGAGAGAGAGATAGAAGGGCAAACAGACAGACAGACAGAGAGACAGAGATGTGGAGAAAGATCAAGAAGAGAAAAAGGCTTTTTCGCGCAGCGAAAAGATGTTTGTGTGGGCGTAAGCTTGTATCTGTGTAGGTCAGCTGGGTATTTCAGCAGGCAACCAATGCACGGAATGCAGGAAACCTGCCAACTTCTATATTTAGCCTAACCCCAAGTAACATGAGTCATGGGTGCGCGCGCATCCGCAGGACACGAGATTCAAGCGTGCCTTTGCGGCTTCTTTCACTGTGAGCGCTCCAGCAGAAAGGTCAGTGGGGAATTGCTCCCCGGCAAAAGATTGCCCACCTCCCACTCATCAACAATCGCTGCTGGAGAGACCATCCTCTAGCCTGTCTTAGGCATTCTCGAAAGTTTCAGTAATATTTAGGCATTGTAAAGCCTATCGCATAGTTAGACGGGGTCATATACACAACCAGGCTCTGTGGCGGCCTGCAGCTATGTCATATTTGTCATCCCGCAGGCGCATGTTGTAGCGGAGTAGTACATGTCAAGCTTTGTCCAGGGGTGAGTCAACACCACACTTTTCAGCCTCGGTGCAGGGCACCTTGAAACCTGAAGGGTACATCACACTGAATATGACCTCTCTTCCATATAACCTAGCCTACTTTGGGTAAATCCTACTTCCCCTTCTCCTCACGAGGTTTGGGGTGCAGTAGCCGGCAGCTCAGGTTCCTTTTTTTTTTTTTTTTTTTTCTTTTTTTTACCAAGCTTGACATTGAGTAGCGTCAGCGCTTGCTCGAACAATACCTGTTTGCCAGTAACTGAATAGCAATGTCATAAATTCCACCTGTGTCACGTTTTTTTTCTTTCTTAATCTTCTCTACTTTGGCTGAACAGCTTAGTGTAAAGCCCGTTCTTAACTGGGCGAATATTTGTTCGCCGAACATACTTCGGACACTTCGACGAACTATGATTCGTTTCTTAATTGAACTTTTAGTTCGCCGAACATGGTTCGGACAGTCCAAACTTTACTTCATTCTCAGCTGGCTTGTAATGAGATGCAATCTTCGGCCCGAACTTGCGGCAGACGCGCAGCAGACAGCATAATCTAAAATGTAGGCTAAATTCAAGTCAGTATACTTTCATCATCCCTCACAGGGAATTCAACTAACTACTATCTCAGTCTGAGTCTCCAAGACAAGGCTGCGCCTTCCACAAGTCAACAAATAAACAAATTCCCTCCGAAGCGAGTGAAGAACCTAGCGATACCGTCATCCATTTTTGTTTTTATTTTTTCTTCATCCACAGGAGAGCTCTGCTCTCAGCCAATCAGAGGCAATGATCGTCGGATAGGGCGAATGTTCCCAGAACATGTTGAGCGAAGCTTTTTGGACCCGAATATAGCTTCGACGAATCCTTCCAACTAGGTTCGCGAAGAAACATTCGCCTAATTAAGAACGGGCTTAAGGCGTTGTTTTCCATTAAAAAAAGGACAGTCCAGGGGAGACAATCCATTCAGCCAGGAAAATATGGCTTCTCTAATCTAACCAGTTACAAACGTGTGAAAGCAATGCTCTTTGTACATATTAGTTTAGAAAGGAAAGAATGGATCTCATGTAATAATGTTTCCTGTATTATGTAAACTTACGCATCAGTGTGTAAAATTCACTGTGGCATGGCTTATGCCATTCACATTGAGATCTTTATAATCATGCTATTGATTACATGTCACAATACGTGGACTGAACTGCAACCTCAGTGTCGATGTGAATTTATGATGATGCATGAGAATGCGAGTAGAGATGATGTGTAGACAAGGTGGTAGTCCTATATCTTAGCATCATTACACAAAAGATTTTTGCCTCAAAACGGCAACACTTCTGAGGCGTACACTGTGTTAATGATTGGACCTTGACTCTTGCGAAAAGCATAAGACGGCCTCTCGACAAACGTTCACGGGACATTCCCGTTGTTTTCAGAAAACAACGAGTGCTTGAGCAACCCCTGTCAGTTCGGCGTGTGTGTGGACGGCGTCAACAGATACACCTGCAACTGCCAGGTCGGCTTCACGGGAACCAACTGCGACACAGGTAGGGACAACGTGCAGTCCGTCAGTTTGCACACCTGGATTGTCACTGTGATCGTCACTTCTGTCTCGTCGTCCTTCCTTCCAAGGAACCACTGACCCTCAGCTGGTGTATCTGTCTGAACTACTGACCCTCAGCTGGTGTATCTGTCTGAATCACTGATCCTCAGCTGGTGTATCTGTCTGAACCACTGACCCTCAGCTGGTGTATCTGTCTGAACCACTGACCCTCAGCTGGTGTATCTGTCTGAACCACTGACCCTCAGCTGGTGTATCTGTCTGAACCACTGACCCTCATCTGGTGTATCTGTCTGAACCACTGACCCTCATCTGGTGTATCTGTTTGAACCACTGACCCTCATCTGGTGTATCGTTTTGAACCACTGACCCTCATCTGGTGTATCTTTTTGAACCACTGACCCTCATCTGGTGTATCTGTTTAAACCACTGACCCTCATCTGGTGTATCTGTTTGAACCACTGACCCTCATCTGGTGTATCTGTCTGAACCACTGATGTACCTGTAGCACGGCCTGCGGCTGTGCCGCACTCTGTCGGCACCGGTTGTTTGGAGTCGTTCAGTTAATACTGATAACTTTTTTGTTTCATTTTGTGACATGAACTATACTATACTATAATAAAAAAAAAAAAAAAAAATTGTAAAGCTCAAAATCTTGTCTATAGAAACTATTC
>OY757552.1:19808502-19838502 GCA_963584105.1 Alviniconcha strummeri
TCATGTATAATTTTTTTATTTATTCGGTCATACTCCGAGCATCGCTTTCCGACACCTTCCTCCAAACTCCGCCAGATTTAGTTACGCCACTGAAGGGACACTCTTTATCTCCGCGCAGCTGTCCAGCGACGCGGTCAGCGCCCTCCGAAATGTTCGGGTACTAATATGACTGTAGAAGCAACAACGCACGTAAACATGAGACGCATCCACCCCGGGTTTAAAAAAAAAAAAAGAAGAAGAAGAAGAAGAAGAAAAAGAGAAAAGAGTTCCGTCCCGATTGAAACGATTATGGTTTTATTTGTGCTGGTGTAAACTTTGTTGGCTGCTATAAAGGACACGCTTTGTTTTATTAGAGTTGTTTGTAACAAACTTACTACTGTCTGAGCACTAACGAAAAACTGTTCGTTAGCTGACAGTTTTCTGGACCCTATGGCGTAACTAAATACGGCAGTGGTTGAAGGAAGGATGTCGTAAACCAGTGCTTGGAGTTTGGTTTTATATATGTACACAAATGATGCCTTATCCTCTTGATTTTCTTCCTTTGTTTTTCCTTTTATTCAATATAACGAATATAACACAATTATAGAACATTTCAGTACACCTATTCCAACAATGGATAACAGACATATACAAATATACATGTACGGCTTATGCATATATAATAAACAAAAAGGCACAGACATATAGACAGCCATACAGACAAGGAGTTGGACAAAGTACTTCATAGATATTTGCCTTGTACATTGAGTGATTGACTGCATATCACGTGTGTATGATAATGATCATTTGTAAAGCGCCTACCCTGCAGCTCAAAGCGCTGAACAAGCATAGTATAACACACATAATGTACATCGAGATGGAAATGTCATCAGCAAGACATATATATATATGTGTGTGTGTGTGTGTGTGTGTGTGTGTGTGTGTGTGTGTGTGTGTGTGTGTGTGTGTGTGTGTGTGTGTGTGTGTGTGTGTGTGTGTGTGTAAAATTAAAAAAAGCTAACTCATAATGTAGCCACGGGTTCAGTCGTTACTATGCCAAAGATACACACACACACACACACACACACACACACACACACACACACGCGCGCGCGCGCGCGCGCGCGCAACGTATACACTGAGGTTATCAGTTTTCTATTGTCAAAATAGGCTTACAACAGAGCCAATTCAAGTTGAAAGTGGACAATTGGCCGCTGGTCTATTTTGTATTTCAGCATCAGTTGTTGAAGAAAACAGGTCAGAGTTGGCGGGAGCTGCCACAAGTATCATTTTTGTCGCGACAAAAGTATGCTTGTCGCGACAAAACATTTCGCGCGACAAACACGTGCTTGTCACGACGAATATTTGTCTCTACAAAATTTTGTCGCGACAAAATACTTTTCGTCGCGACAAACTTAATTTTGTCTCGACAAAACTTTCATCGCGGCAAGCATACTTTTGATGCGACAAAAGACGTTTTTTCTCGCGACAAACACGTGTTTGTCGTGACAAAACATTTGTCGCGGCAAAAATGATACTTGCGGCAGCTCACGCCAGTGATAGTTGGCAAACACTTGTCGAGTTTGAATTTGTATATAAATTGCTTAGCTTGAAGTATCACTAAGTCAAATACTGAGTCAGTTTTCATGTCTATTTGCCTTCCTTCGCATTCTTATGGTTGTTTTTATGTTTGCATGCAATGTACCTCGAAAAATCGCCAGTTGATTTTCTACGGGAGGTATTTGCCGTTTGTCCGGTGCCGGTCACGCGGTCCGAGACATGAACGAAAACAGTCGATGTGTTTATCCGCTCGGTGAAAAAGCGATACGCGTTGTACACAGCAGCATTGGTATCACTGGATCGGAAATTGAATGCCGATTCCAGTGGTGTAAACGCCGTGGTCGTTTACAAACATCTCTGGTCGCTAGAACGCATTTTAGTCGGAAACTCGCAAAAAACAACAACTAACTTTTAAACCGCAAAACGCCCTCAAATGTCTATAATACCCCCCTCAAAATGAAGCTGAATCCGTACCCTTTCGAATGAGGTATGGGGCTAATGGATTGATGACCGGTGGGTCTTTCACAAGCCAATAAAATACCGCAATAAAGGCGCTTTTTTCAAATCGAGTCCATCCAAGATGGCATAGACCGCGTGGAGTTTTTGTGACTCGATTGCCAAGTTTTGGCACATGTTTCGTGAGTATTCTCTTCACCTGGCTCCAGTTTACTGAATTTGGTGATAGTTGGTCTCATAATGTAGCATTTTTATACGAGGTTTTGTGTAAATTTTACATTTAGCGCTGTCTCACATTTTCATTTCAATATTGTTTCCAGCGAAGTCCCAATACGTCCGATACAAGCACATTTCCAAAAAAATATTTTCACTGCTGTCTTTTTGGTTTAAACAAAGTTAGTCCATGGGCCAGGTATCGAAACCTTCCCCCCCCCCCCCCCCCCCAATTCATGGAGACAATGATTTTTGGATAGCTCAGTATGTGTCTTTTCAATATCTGCTGGTCTGCAAGATGAACTACTCTGCTTTTAGGGATTATCTGAGATGGTACATAGCAGCTTAATGGCAGCTATTAAAATGAGCGTATCCCCTACAAATCCCAAGCAACAGGCAGCTATACCATTGTTTGGACACAAAAATACTACACATACTGGTATCAATGGGTAGCACTGCTCTTGCAGCTGCTGTTGTCTTACCCAGGTATGGTGGCCTCAATTACGCGCGTGGGATTAATGAAGATTAAAAAAGAAAAATGTCACGTTGCATAATTTTGTACATTGCTCGTGTAAAAATATTGAACAAAAGTGCTTCATTTACCACCAAATATATCATGGCGACTGAGAGAGTCACAGAGAATGTTTGATTAACACCTGCATTAATGGATGACGTCATGGAATAGAATATACTCAAGTTGAAAAGTTAAGCAGCCTTTAAAAAAAAATGCACATATGTTCAAATCTCTATAAACTACTTCCACAAAACCGCTACAGATGCTGTCTTATTCACTGGTCTACCTCCATTTAACCTGAAATCAGTTTCACAGTACTCTATAACCCATGGAAGATAGGCGAGAAACATGCCCGATGTATGTTCGGGGGCGGGGATAGCTCAGTGGTTAGAGCGCCGGACTCGTGATCGAAAGGTCGCGGGTTCGAATCCCTGCAGGAGCGGCGGTAAAATTTTATTCTCCGTGGTCAACTGTTGACTCTTATTTCGGTATCCGTTCCACCCCCGTGTTACTGCAGTAGCACGTAAAAGATCCCGGTCATTCCGCCAAAAGTACAGGTGGCAGGTTACAGCTAAACATGCACACACCTTACGTATGTGGCTTTGCATGAAGTGACATGGTGCATGGTTGTATGGTGTACACAGAACTTGCGCCTAGACGGCAACAGATTCATGTGGCACCAGCCATGCGAGCGCTGTAAGTACGCAACTATTCACATGCGAGCGCAATGAGTCTGCTCGAAAGCGGAGAATAGCGCTATATAAAAGCAATCAATAATAATCATGTAAAGCTTACCAGCTTTGCCTTTGTTATGTCTCAGTAAAACAGTTTAGGTTTAGGAGCCTGATGCCACCGGATCGCATCTCTGGTTTGGCTTAATTCAGCATGCTGGACAGTTTCATGTATCATCTTGCAGTCAGCAGGCGTTTTGCTATTCTGCCAAGAATACAGACGAACAACTAGGAAATGTCAAAGATATTCACCAAAGTGATTGTCCACACTGTCGATGATTTGGCAAATCATTACTGAGTTTCTGAAATTGTTATCTAATAAAAAAATAATATAAAATAGCTCACTGTGTGATTCCCATGCAGATTCGGTATATACTCATATATTTCATCCATCATATCAGGACTGGACCATTGCACATGTTTTAGTTATTTAGTTCTTGGATTTGTATACCTCATCATCCGCACAAGGTCACTTCAGGACAAATCACAGTCATAGTTTCTTACGAGCAAAAAGCTGGGTTATTGTTCTACATAGAACACAATCAATAGCAAACATCCCAGCCAAAACAGTCAATAATTAGCGCATATCACTATCTACATCTGCAAAAGATACTTCCAGACAGATTCCCTGTAACGCATTCAGTACACAATTAAAGAACAATTGATCACATCACAAGTATGTCTAAATCACCTTTTTGAGGCACAGTAACACACGTTTTGGTGCCTATTTATATTCTGCAGGCACTCAACATGAGAACCTGCTTAAATCAATTGACTATGAGCAGTGTGACCTATTTTATTTCGCAGGCTAACGCGGGAATTCGCTTCAGCCAAGACTAACGCAATTGAAAAATATAGAGAGGATTTGGAAAAAATGAAGGTGAATGGACCGGGGAAGCGGAAATTAGGACAAGGAAGAAATTATGGCACTGACTAAGCATATTTGGCTATATTCTGACCTACTCCGTGCTTTTAAGGGAAAACATTCGTCAGCTCTGGGGTTTTAACAGAGGGGACCTTAATATTTCTGCGTCCGCAGTGCCCAATAACAAGGACACATATAAGACAAAGAGAAACGGAAAGCTACAACATATTAAACTGTTCAAACAATAAGACAATATATGGAAATGGCCTTTTTGTCATAATAAATGAGTTGCTAACAGACAAGGTCATCGCAGTTTGGAATTCCATATAGTGCATTGATTAGAACCAGCACCACAGACACGAACAGCAACAGCTCACTTGCAGACAACCTGAACTGTGTACTTTGATGGTCAAGGTATCCAGAAATTGTCATGTGGTAAAATCCCCCCGGGGGGAGGGGGAGGGGGGTATAGTCTGGCTCATGGTCTAAGTTTATTTACAATCATGAAAAAATGGACAATCAAAATCATTGTATGAGCATTAAACAAGCTAGGCTTATAGTAAATGATCACAAACATAATTTACTAATGAATTCATTTTGCAACAACGGGTATGTATGTTTATATTAAACAACACGAAAACAACAAAAATCAATCAAAAATCAAGAGAGAGAGAGAGAGAGAGAGAGAGAATGCTCTTACGCGCTGCCAGTAACTATTTAACTGAGTTTGTCATTCCATGGCAAAACGACCGGACTGGGTAATGAAGTCTTGGACAGCTTTAAATATTAATGAGTTCATGCTGTTTGATGTTTGGATCCCCTTGCAGGAGGGTAGTAATGTTTAGCAAATTTGCAGGGAGTCTGAATATGGTGTTTTGACGTACGTGTGTAAAACGTGGGCAGTGTAGAATGTAGTGTGCAGATGTTTCTTTTCTGTCTCCAGAATCACAAGAGCTATTTGTTGTTAAGTGTCTATTTAATAGGTCGTAATTTAGGTCGCTTATTCCAAGACGGAGTTTGCAATGTGTTATCTGTGCCTTTCGACTACCGTTGTAAAAGAAAGGCGGGGGATTTGTGTCATTTCTGGAGAGGAAGTGTTTAACTTGACTAATTGATTTTGTTCGCTGTATGTTTTTCTGGTAAATTATTCCACAGTGTAGTTGTCGATGGGAAAAATGATTGCCTCTAAGTCTCAGTCTTATGTTTTGATTTGTGTCGTTGGAGTGGTCGTCGTCAATGGTATGGATTAGTTGAGGAAACAAGTGGGGGTAAATGTTCTTTCAAGTAAGTCGGGGTAGAAGCGTCTTTCTCGTAATGTCGTAAACCCTGATTTAGTGTATAGTTTCTGATGACTTGTTCCGCGGACAGCAGCTATAATGGTTCTTATTGCATCGAGGTGTAGACTTTCCAGTTCTTCTGCTAATTTTAGACTACAATTATCCCAAATGACGTCGGCGTAATCTAACTGCGGTAATATAAAAGAACTATACATGGTTTCAAGTACTTTTCTGCTAAGACGATATTTAAACTATCTTAGGCAAGCGACTTGACATCTACATTTTGCAATTAACCTTTTAATATGACTCTCCCATTTACAGCTGTTTTAAAAAAAATGATTCCTAAATGTTTATGGCTCTGGGTGTCTTCTAAAATAGTCCTTCCAGAATTCATGTATTGAAATTGGTGGTTTTTGTTCCTGGATATGTTCATCAGTTCTGTCTTCCTTTCGTTAAACTCAATTTTCCATTTATTTGCCCATTGCATTATTTTTTCAAGATCACTGTTTAGAATTTCAGCTCGGATGTGTGGATTTTCTAAGCACAAATACATACTAGTGTCATCTGCGAAAAGCTTAATAACTGATTCGATGTCTTCAACAATGTCATTTATGTAGATACGGAACAGAAGAGGTCCTAGGACTGAGCCCTGTGGGACACCTGCAGGTACAGTTAAGTAATCAGGCCTGTTTACGTTCGGCCAAACAGTTTTCGAACCAATGAAGTAAAGTGCCTCTAATTCCAATAACTTGCAATTTCCGTAGTAAGCCACGGTGCCATACTTTATCGAACGCTTTAGATATGTCAAAGAAAATTGCTTGAGTAGTTATTTCACTGTCAAATGACTTACAAAAGTCATCGTATATACTTGGTAACTGGTACACGGTTGAATCTTTTGGAGAGAATCCTGATTGTGACGGTGTTATTTGGTTTGCGTTTAAGTAATTAGACACATGGCGATGAACACTTTTTTCTAAAGTTTTCCTACGCAGCTTAGCAAAGATATAGGAAGGTAGTAAGTACACTGCTCTTTATTACCTTTTTTGATGAATTGGTGTAACGTGTGCTGTTTTCCAGACTGCGGTAAAAATTCCTTCATTAAGTGATCGATTGAAGAGAAAGGTTAATGGTTCAGATATGATTCCAACACTATGTTCTAAAATTATATTATGTATTTGATCAGGGCCTGTCGCCTTTGCTGTGCTTAATTTTGTAAGAGTATCTTTTACTTCTACACTCAGTTGTATTTGATTTCTACTCGTTAATAGTTCTGGTACATCTGTAACATCATCGTAGTCTTCAAT
The DNA here is from genome assembly GCA_963584105.1 of Alviniconcha strummeri. Classification (NCBI taxonomy): domain Eukaryota; kingdom Metazoa; phylum Mollusca; class Gastropoda; family Provannidae; genus Alviniconcha; species Alviniconcha strummeri. The sequence goes on from OY757552.1 coordinate 19,815,402, forward strand.
AGTTGATTGGTTGATGAAGAATTGGTTAGTGTAGTCGCCTTCTCTTTGTTGGTATAATAAGTAACTCCATCTTTTTCTAATGGTGGTATTACGTCTGGATCAGATCCCTTGTTGTTCATGAATGACTTTACTAGTTTCCACCAGTTTTTGGTACCGAATGTCGCGCTGGAAGACGCACGATTGTCTAAATCCTGTAAATAATCTAATTCCTTTTCCTTATGGCGTAGGTGAGGTCATTCCTAATTTGTCTAAAGCTTTTCCACGACTGATCGGTATTAAATATTTTAGCTTTTTTGTAGAGCTTATTTTTGTTTCTTATCATTTGTTTAATTTCTTCAATTATCCATGGTTTGTCGCACTGCCGAACACTAATTCTTTTTACAGGCATATATTTTTTTGCCGTATCGTGTAGTGTCAGAAAAGAGTTGTAGAGATACAATGTCCACCCACATAACATTAGAGAGCTCGTTAGATAGTTTTTCAAAGTCGGGTTTTCCGTAATCATAAATAGTACGTTTGAATGAAGGGCTATGTTTTGTTTTGTGAATTAATTTTATGCACGGCACTGAATACCGTGTTTCGTGCTCTTTTAACGGGGGTAATATTGAAGGGACTAACTCTTCGAAAATGTGTGCCTGATGTTTGTGTATGTAAACTTATGTTTGTTTTTATGTTTGCAAAGTGATTGTTTTTGTGGCTTGACTTGACAAAGGACAAGAGTTTTGAATTTCAACACGGAAGGAGTTCACGTTTCGCGTCTCTTTCGTGTTTCCTTAGTTTGTGCCAAAATTTATAAGAATATGAGACTCTGACCATTAAAGCTAACTGAAATGAAATACAACCAAGACAGTGTTGTACTTTATTATGCTGCTTGGAAGACACCTTTGTGTCACGCGTCTCCCACTGACCAGTCAACTATTTTTTTTTTTTTTTTTTTTAAGGACGTTTTGTTTTGTGTTGCAAACATCCCCAAATGTGCCGGAATAATCATCAACATGATTGTGGGCATCTAAGGAAAGAATAAATACAGAAAGTTAATGCATTACCCCCTCAACCCCCCACCCCACCCCCCGCCCCCCACCAGTCCCACCGCCACCCTGCACCCCCAGCCCCGTCTACAGAACGGTTTTGGTGGCGTCATGATTCACCGCTGGCTTCTTTACAGTCTCCCGAAAATACACGATTCAACGTTTTTTCGGCCTTTCAAACCTGCGCACGTATTCACAGATTAATCTTGGTATTTTTTGTTTTGTTTTTAGGTCGAAGAGTAGAAAAAAATCAAGCAAGTAATTGATTGTTGAGGCGTTATAGTTAGATCTGGAAAACCTTAAACAGAGTCAATCAAACGAGGAAGAAAAAATTAAAAGAAAAAGAAGAAAAAAGAGAGTCCTACTCCCTTCATGATGAGCTTATGGGTGCACCAGTCCCCGCCCCATCCCGAGCCAAATGCGATGTTTGGCCCACAATGTTAAAGCAGAGAGCAGAGGGTCCAAACACATAAAAGGTTCAGAAGAACAAGACATGTTGTTTTGTCCTAATAAATAGCGTTCTTTGGGGCGTTTTATAGGTTTCGATTTTTTTTCTTCTTCCGGCTAGCAGTCATTCTTGTTTCTAATTTTAGAGAGCAGTGTTGTTGTCAGAAATGTCATCTCGTGGAGACCATTATTACGTTGGTAGCCTAGTCAGACACGTGTTTCATTACTCATCACTGACCACCGGCACATAATGGTGAGAGGATATCAACCCATTACCAGCGAAAGAAAACCACCGTCTAGGTGGCAGACCCCGCTTGTTTGGGAGAATACTTTCGGCTGACACAACCAAGAAGCTCCAAACGAAGCGAGACGTGTATTCGGAAGAAAGTGAAAGAAAAGTTGTATCATATGATTAATTAGCAGCAAATTTTGAATGTTACGAAAGAATTCGTTTTTGAAATGCTGAATTTAGACAGTTTGAGAGTACTTTGCAAAAAAAGGTAACTCTGCAAGTACGAATACTCTGCCCTTGACCTATGGATCTCTAAAGGCTGCGTGAAAATGTTAGGTCTGGAAAAAATGGGGTTCAGGCTTCAAGGCAGCTCAACATAGTCTTCTAATCTTCTTTTAGTCTAGTCTAACTCTTAGTCTCAGCTAATCTTCGTTTAGTCTGGTCTAACTCTTAGTCTCAGCTAATCTTCGTTTAGTCTAGTCTAAGTAATATTCGTTCGGTCTAGTCTAGGTCTGAAGTACTCCTCGTTTAGTCTAGACTAAGTCTTCGTCTAAACTAATCTTGGTCGGTGAGGCCGGGCGTCTGTCTAACAAGTGATCTCCACGTGTGTGCGATTTGTGCAGCATTGCTTCCCGAGACCACGCAGCTGATAGACGACTGCACGACTGTCTGGAGCAACTGCACACGACCTGTGATAAACGACAACGTCGACAATGCTACCCTTTGCACGTAAGTCAGTGTCCTCTGCATGGTCACGGCAATGTCCACTGCGTTCAGCATGACGTCATGAGTTGCTGTCATAAGCCATCAGCTGACGGGAGAGGGCTATTACCCCTCACCCCACCACCACCTTCTGGGGTGGAGATTTGTGACCAGTTTGATTAGAAAGCCCATGGCGTAGACATATGGAATGCATGTGTTTCCACACCGTAAACGGGCTATTTTGACCACCAGATGTCAAAATAAACAAGATCGTTCTTTTTTGGAGCCCTATATTTTGAGTTCCGGGTCATAGTTGGTTCACACAAGCGTGGGGTGTTCGGGCATTTGCAATTTGTGTTTCTTTGTGTTGTCACGTTGACTTCCGGGTGCACACTTGGCGTCATGCATTCACCCAGACCTCTGACTGTCTGCAGGTCTGGTCAGAGCTACATCACATGTCTGGCTGACGCCCTGACCACAGCGGAACGGCGCGGAGTTTGCAGTCCGCTCTTCCTGCTGACCTACAGACATGACGCCTTCAGTGAGGCTGCCGTGTACCAACACAACTGTACAGCGTTTGGTGAGGGTTGCACGTGCATTTGTGTGTGTGTGTGTGTGTGTGTGTGTGTGTGTGTGTGCACTCTGCGTATGTGTGTTTACACTCTGCGTATGTGTGTTTGTGTGTGTCTAGTGTGTGTGTGTGTGTGTGTGTGTGTGTGTGTGTGTGTGTGTGTGTGTGTGTGTGTGTGTGTGTGTGTGTGTGTGTGTGTGTTTAACGAGCACATGTTGCATCTTTTGAAGGAGCTACCTCCATCAAACCACGTGTGTGTGTGTGTGATGAGTGTGTGTACGAATGAGAGATTGGGAAGTCTGTAAGTAAGTGATAAGTAAGTAACGTGGTTTGTTTACGTCCAGTCAACCGTGATGGTTATATGAGGGCGAGAGAGGAGTAGGGAGAGTTGTGGTTTGTGGACACTGTCTTGTGACTTTGTTCATCACTTCCTTCTGAAACATTAAAATGGCTCTCATCGCTGCCCATCTTAATGCAGAAATCATTCTGGCGGTGACAGTGTAGCGATAGGTACATAATCTCTCTATCCCCCCCCCCCCCCCATACCCCCTTCTCTCCGTCCCTAATAAGCCTTGTGGTTTCTGTGGACGTTAAACACCATGTTTAGGGAGAGAGGGATGGAGGGTTAGAGAGATAGACAGGGTGAAGTGGGAGAAAGAGTGTTGTTTTTGATTTAGACAACAACAACACTTGTTGTTACTCACGTTGTGATTTGACGACATGGACCGGTACTTGCTGCATACCGTACGTGGCACATGCTGATGCTCTGTGTCCTGCTCTTCCCATACTGGACCCGTTGGTGTTCGCTTCTTGTGTCCCCGACAGCACTGCCCGGCTCGCTGGCGCTGGACGGCTGTGGGACAGAGATCGCTGTGTGCGGAAGGTCGGCTCGCAACGTGTACGTCGCCAACAGCACAGGGGACTCTGTTACAAAATGCAGGTAGGCATATGTACACACACACACACACACACACACACACACACACACACACACACACACACACACACACACACACACACACACATACACACACACAAACACACACACGCACGCACGCACGCACGCACACACAGACACGCACGCACGCACACACACACACACACACACACACACACTCACACTGACACACACACACACACACACACACACACACACACACACACACACACACACACACACACACACACACACGCACATTTACAGTACATCAGTGAAGAGAAATAATTTATGAACAAGAACTGAACACATAAACGGTTAAAAACAACGCTAATTTAATACGACAGTACAAAACGTGTGACAGTTTTGCGAATAAGCCCTTTTTTCAAAGCTGCAGAACAACAGTTAAAGAGTGATAAATAAAAATACTGTATTGGAGGCATTCAGCACACCGCATTCAACACTCGTTTATGTCTTTGGATCTTGCATTCAGTGTGTTGATTTCCTGCAACTTGCAGAAGGCTATATATAGACGTATTACCTGTGCCTTTGCAGGGAGCTGAGAACGTTCCAGTCTTGCATGGAGACCAACACGTCACGTTGCGCTGACCGCAACCTCGTCAACAACTTGCTGCTGAAGGAACTGGTTGATTATCAGTGTTAGTGGTCTCCCCTAGATAATTAACTCTGAAGGAACTAGCTGATTATCAGTGTTAGTGGTCTCCCCTAGATAATTAACTCTGAAGGAACTGGCTGATTATCAGTGTTAGTGGTCTCCGCTAGATAATTAACTCTGAAGAAACTGGCTGATTATCAGTGTTAGTGGTCTCCCCTAGATAATTAACTCCTTGCTACGGCCACGTTACAAACGGCGCTCTCAGTGTGTCAGCGACCGGTTAGCTCTGCCGATTAGCGGCCATATGACACTGATGCTAGTGGTTAGTTCGCCATCATCTCGGTTCCAGTCGCACATCTCTCCCCCCCCCCCCCCCACACACACACGTTTTAGACCAAATAGATTGTGTTTTAGGTATGAAGTATTGTGTGCTGTAATATTGTTTCGATGTGTAGCTTGTGGTTTGAGGTGGTGGTGTTTAGGTGTGCCATGTGGGGTGGTGTGATGTGTCATGTTGGGTGGTGTGATGACGTTTAGGTGTGCCATGTGGGGAATTGTGGTAGTGTTTAAGTGTGCCATGTGGTGTGTTGTTGTGGTATTTCGGTGTGTCATGTGTTGTAGTGGTGTTTAGGTGTGCCATGTGGGGTATTGTGGTGTTTAGATATGCCATGGGGGGTGTTGTGTATGGTGTTTAGGTGTGCCATGTGGGGTGTTGTGGTGGCGTTTATGTGTGCCATGTGGTGTGGTGTGTTTGTGTTTAGGTGTACCATATCGGGTGCTGTGGTCGTGTTTAGGTGTTCCATGTGGTGTGTTGTGTTGGTGGTTAGGTGTGCTATGTGGTGTGTTGTGGTGGTATTTCTGTGTGCTATGTGGTGTGTTGTGTTGGTGTTTAAGTATCCCATGTGTTGTGTTGTGGTGGTATTTAGTTGTGCCTTGTGGGGTGTTGTGATGGTGTTTAGGTGTGCCATGTATTGTGTTGTGGTGGTATTTAGATGTGCAATGGTGTTTCGGTGTGCCATGTGATATGTTGTGGTGGTGTTTATGTGTGCTATGTGGTTTGCTGTGGCGATGATTAGGTGTGCTATGTGGTGTGTTGTGGTGGTGTTTATGTGTGCGATGGTGTTTAGGTGTGATGGTGTTTAGGTGTGCCATGTATTGTGTTGTGGTGGTATTCAGATGTGCAATGGTGTTTCGGTGTGCCATGTGATATGTTGTGGTGGTGTTTAAGTGTGCCATGTGGTGTGTTTTGGTGGTGATAACGTATGTCATGTAGGGTGCTGTGGTTGTGTTTAGGTGTACCATGTGGTGTGTTGTGTTGGTGTTTAGGTGTGCCATGTGGTGTGTTGTGTTGGTGTTTAGGTGTTCCATGTGGGGTGTTGTGGTGGGGTTTAGGTGTGCTATGTGGTGTGTTGTGTTGGTGTTTAGATGTGCGATGTGGTTTGTTGTGGCGGGGTTTATGTGTGCCATGTGGTGTGTTGTGATGGTGTTTAAGTGTACCATCGGGTGTGCCGTGTTGGTATTTAGGTGTGTTATGTTTTTTTGTTTTTTGTTTTTTTGGTGTGTGTGGTGGTGTTTGGGTGCATCCTGTGGTGTGTTGTGGTGGTATTTGTGTGTGCCATGTGTGAATTGTTGTGGTGTTTAGTTGTGCCATGTGTGGTGTTGTGATGGTGTTTAGTTGTGCCATGTGGGGTGTTGTTGTGTGTTTAGGTGTGCCATGTGGGGGTGTTGTTGTGTGTTTAGGTGTGCCATGTGGGGTGTTGTTGTGTGTTTAGGTGTGCCATGTGGGGTGTTGTTGTGTGTTTAGGTGTGCCATGTGGGGGTGTTGTTGTGTGTTTAGGTGTGCCATGTGGGGTGTTGTTGTGTGTTTAGGTGTGCCATGTGGGGTGTTGTTGTGTGTTTAGGTGTGCCATGTGGGGTGTTGTTGTGTGTTTAGGTGTGCCATGTGGGGTGTTGTTGTGTGTTTAGGTGTGCCATGTGGGGTGGTGCGAGCCAGCCGGCCATCGTCACGTATTGTGGGAGGAAGTGCGACAGGAGCGAACCAGTTTCCCTGGGTGGTGATGCTTGTGAAGAACGGCCGCTTTATCTGTGGAGGCGGTCTCATTGATCCTCTGCACGTCGTCACCGCTGCCCATTGTGTCAAAAGGTGAGTTACAGTTTTGTTGTTGTTGTTGTTGTCTGTTTAATTCCTGGTCAGTTTCATATTCGTGACATAACTGAAACTTGAAGATGATACTCGAATCTACAAAACGCTTCAATGTACAACAATTCAAATTGAGAGTTGGCATTGGATACTCTCCTCAAAAAATCAAAATTGAAGCAAACTTTTACGACACTGCATGCACATAATTATATTCGAACCCCAGTAATCTACTTCCAAAAATACCTAATGGGTGGAAGGCTTATTTACTGACTAGTCTAGCTCCGTTGAGCATGTAATCAGTTTCACACACACACACACACACACACACACACACACACACACACACACACACACACACACACACACACACACACACACACACACACACACACACACTCTCTCTCTCTCTCTCTCTCTCTCTCTCTCTCTCTCTCTCTCTCTCTCTCTCTCTCTCTCTCTCTCTCTCTCTCTCTCTCTTTCTCTCTCTCCACCGCGTAGATGACACGTGAGAAAGAAGCCCGATGTGTGAAATCGTTGCTAGTTTAGCCAGTGTTACGTACGAGTGAGACAGTTTAGTTCAGGAGCCATTAAACTGATGCCACCGGAGGGCAAAACTTTGGTTAAGTTCAGCAGCATCTTCTGTGTTGTATACAAACAGCTTGAATGTCAAACACATCCACAGAAGTAACTGTCCAGTGTCACTGATTTCACGATTCATTATCGTCTATAGTTTCACAGATCATTATCAACTTTCTGAAATCGTTTCTCACTATATTTAATGAAAGTATGAAGCGCATTACACGCCTTATTTCTTATAGTGTTTTTGCACAAGTCGATGGTGTGCGTTTTCCAGTGCTGACAGTTACGACGGGTTCCTGAACATGAGTGCGTTTGAGATCGTGGCCGGCAAACACAGAGCCTCCCTCGCGGTGAGCTACAGCGGTGAGCAGCGGGTGAGCGTTGCTGCGGCTGTTCTTCATCCGCGATATGAAGACGATCCGGGACACGGAGGTACATTTCCTTCTCCTCCCCTCTCTGTCTGTCTGTTTGTCTGTCTGTCTGGATCTCTGTCTGTCTGTCTGTCTGTCTATCTATCTGTCTGTCTGTCTCTTTCTCTCTCTTGGCTGGTTTCACTTGTTTCATAATAATAAAAATAACAACAACAGCAACAACAACAATAATAAATGCATTTCTAATGTGCCAGATTCTTCTATGATGTATGTGTAAGGTTCAAAACCACACACACGCACGCACGCACGCACGCACGCACGCACGCACGCACGCACGCACGCACGCACGCACGCACGCACGCACGCACGCACGCACACACACACACACACAAACAATCTCGCAAACCCTTGCTTCCCTCTCTCTCCGAGTCGCCCCCCCCCCCCCCCCCCCCATTCCCGCATGAGGCCGAGTTGTCTTGGAAGAGGTACTGGTGGTGACCGAGATCTCAGGAGGTTGGGGAAGAGAGAGACAGTAATACTTAACACTGCACTGTCGCCACCAGAATGACTCCTGCAATAAGATGAGCAGCGATGAGTGTCATTTTAATGTTTCACTGATTGGCGGGGACAAAGTGACAACGACGGTGTCCACAGTGTCCACAGACTACTGCTCTTGAAGAGAAAGGAGAGCCGAAGCGGAATCGAACCGAGGTCCTTCTGCTTACCAGTGCATCATAATCACTGTCCTTCTGTTTGTATCATTCAGTGACATCACTGTCCTTTTGCTTGTACTATACATGGACATCACTATCCTTTTGTTTGTATTGCCCAATGACATCACTATATATCCTTCTGTTTGTATTGCCCAATGACATCGCTGTCCTTCTGTTTGTATTGCCCAATGACATCGCTGTCATTCTTGCGTATAAATCAATGTCATTGCTGTCCCTCTGCATCATCCAGTGACATAGCTGACCTTCCTATTGCATCATCTTTTCACGTTGCTCTCTTTCTGTTTACATCAGCCAACAATATCCCTGTCCTTATTGCATCATCTTTTGATGTTGCTCTCTGTTTACGTCAGCCAACAACATCCCTGTCCTTATTGCATAATCTTTTGACATTGCTCTATTTCTGTTTACGTCAGCCAACAACATCCCTGTCCTTATTGCATAATCTTTTGACATTGCTCTATTTCTGTTTACGTCAGCCAACAACATCCCTGTCCTTATTGCATAATCTTTTGACATTGCTCTATTTCTGTTTACGTCAGCCAACAACATCCCTGTCCTTATTGCATCATCTTTTGACGTTGCTTTCTTTCTGTTTACATCAGCCAACGACATCGCCGTCCTTCGACTGGAGCGCCCCCTGACGTTCAACAGCAAGGTGTCTGCACTGTGCCTTCCGGAGCGAACAGCGCGGCTCCCTGAGCAGTGTGTTGTGGCCGGATGGGGCAGAGATGGAGTCGGTCTGTTATTTATGATTCCATAGACCAGTTAAAACGTAAACAGTGATCACAGCATCCAAACACAAAAAAGGTTCAAACGAACGCTTATTTTAACACGGACACTCGGTATGCAAATTTTCGTGGAAATCCCCTTTATTAAGCCACTAAACGACACTTAAACAACAGATAAACGGTTAAAAGCGATGAAAAATGAAAGAAAAAGAAAAAGTGATGACAGTGATTGTGTCCTATATATAGTTACTGAACCAAAGCGCGATGATGACAAAGGTGATGATATGATGCTGCTGTTTTTATTGTTGTTGGTTCTGCTACTGTCGCTGTTTCTGATGATGGTGATGGTGGTGCACATGGAGATGGATTCTAGTCCGGATACTGGAAGATACAACACGTGGATTTAATCATTCTATTCTGATAGCTAGTTCTTCGAGAATTGCACTTCTTGCGGATCATATTGTTTTACGTCAGCGGCACCAACGGTCGGCCCGTCTTCATTGGCACTTTACAACAGGAAGCTGACTGTAATGACAAAACACAAGCATGCACACATTTTGGGGGCAACAACTCGCATCTCTCTCTCTCTCTCTCTCTCTCTCTCTCTCTCTCTCTCTCTCTCTCTCTCTCTCTCTCTCTCTCTCTCTCTCTCTCTCTCTTCCATTTTGAATACAAAAATTATTAATTGTCTTCCCCTGCATATTACTAGCAATAAAGTTAATTGTGACATTTTTGCGGATGATACTTCACTAAATACAACTGATAAAGATACACACACTGTTCAAAAGGAACTACAGAGAAGCATAAATGAAGCATCTGACTGGTGTGACAATAATGCCATGATTTTACCTCCTACAACAACAAAAAGTCTGCTACCTGCTACTAGGCAAAAACATCAGCTTTGCCCACTTCATCTTAATCTTAGTCTTAATGACACTCATATTGAACAAGTTCACGAGCACCGGCATCTTGGCGTTATCATTGATGATGAATTTATCTGGCGACCACACATTACTGGCGCATGTAAAACAGTTAAAAAAAATATGTATCTGTTGTCACAGCTGAGACACTTTGTGAACACTCCTAAGCGCAAGCTGTTTCACCATGCTCATATTCCCCTCACCTATGCATCAACTGTCTGGGGCGGCTGTAGTGATATCTTAGTTAACAAACTTAATTCTCTTCACAGAAGAACTGCAAAATTAATGATATCTGATTCTTCTTTAACAACCGATACAAAGCTACGGTATTTGGGACTACTTCCACTCAAAGAAAAGCTTATGTTCAATAAGGCAGCGTTAGTATTCAAAGCATACACAAATCTTAAACAACTTTTTATCTGTTTTAACAATCGCGCCACATCTCGATTGATAACTCTGCCCTTACCAAGAATAGACCTTTTTACAACTAGCTTCTCATTTTCTGGCACATCCCTATGGAATACTGTCACAACTCAAATAAAGTCATGCAAGTCACTTATCAGCTTCAAAACACTCCACAAAATTAATGGTTGAGAAGCAGTTTATTGTAAATAACACACACACACACACACACACACACACACACACACACACACACACACACACACACACACACACACACACACACACACACACACACTCAATTTCTTGGTTTCTTATGTGTATATAATTGCATGTATAATCTCCCATTGTTATTATTAATTGATTCATTACTGTTTTGTATTATTCATAATTATCGATTGACATTGATTTTTCTCGGATGAACATATGTCTATACATAATTACATGTGTTTAAATGTTTGTAACTGTTTCAAGGACAGGTTGCCCGACAGGCATTCGTGCCTAAACCTTTATCCTTGCGTAATTAAAGTTCAATCAATCAATCAATCAATCAGTCAATCAATCAATCAATCAGTCATTCAATCAATCAATCAGTCAATCTCTCTCTCTCTCTCTCTCTCTCTCTCTCTCTCTCTCTCTCTCTCTCTCTCTCTCTCTCTCTCTCTCTCTCTCTCTCTCTCTTGAAAGCAGTGGGCTGACAGGTAAACGATAAAAAATAAAACTGTCTACTGATCCTGTTCCGGTTGTTGACGCTGGTGTGTCCGGAACTGTTGAAGTACAAAGTATGCTAGCACGTTGCTTCCAAACAGGGAATGACCCAACAGTTGGCACACGTTTTGTCTTGTCCCGTTCGAATCAACCTTCTTTTTTCATCTTGTGTGTTTGGATGTGGTCAGAAGACTTTGGCCTGTTTCCTATCTAGGGTCCAGCTCTTCGTATGGAGACCTGGCTGAGGAGCTGATGGCGGTAACGGTGCCGGTGTTCAACCGCGAACAGTGCAGAGCCCTGCAGTCCACCATTGGCAGCGGCTACAATCTGGACACAAATCTCGCGCAGAACACCATGTGCAATACCAACACTTCTCACGGAGGACAAGGAACGTGCACGGTAAAGCAGTGTCTTGATACTGTCGATCTTAAAATACTCAAAAGATTAGTGCCAATCATAATCCTACATAAAACATTCGGAACACTTCACTGCCCGTATATAAAACATTTACCACACCTTCCTGCCCCTACATGAAACAATTTACCACATACCACCGCCCCCACATAAAACATTTTACCACATTTCACTGCCGCCACATACAATTTTACCATATCTCGCTGCTCCCACATAAAACATTTTACCACATCTCACTGCCCCCACATAAAACATTTGCCGCATCTCACTGCCCCTGCATAAAACACATCTCACTGCCCCTCCGTTAAACACTTACCATTGCCCCTACATAAAACGTTTAACACATTTCAGTGCCCTTATATAAAACGTTTACCACACCTCACTGCCCCAACATAAAGCACTTACCCCCCTCACTGTCCCTATGTAAAACACCACTCTTCACAGCTCCTGCATAAAGCACTTACCACATTCCACTGCCCCTACATAAAGCACTTACCACACCTCACTGTCCCATATAACACATCACTCTTCACTGCCCCTACATAAAGCACTTACCACACCTCACTGCCCCTACATAAAGCACTTACCACACCTCACTGCCCCTACATAAAGCACTTATCACTCCTCACTGCCCCTACATAAAACCTTTAACATCTCACTGCCCCTACATAAAGCACTTACCACACCTCACTGTCCCTGTATAAGACACTTAACACACCTCATTGCTCGCTCGTTTCACGATTGTGTACCGTAACTGATTATTTTAATGAATTCTAGTGGTGTATTTGCAAAGCAGCGAATTTTCTACTCAAAGTACCAACTTGTACAACCAGGGACAATACACAAGAACACTGAAATGGGCAGGAGCATGCGATACATGAGCGACTGGATTTTAATCTCAGAAAGGTGAAACGCTTCCACAGGAAGACATGATAACTATAATTATCAACAGATAGAACCAACACACAAGGGAATTAATTAGCGCTAGAAATACGTACCACAAACACAACAACAAAGACCTGAGTCGCCTACGGTAACTCTCACCTGGCATGCGTGTAAATACAAGGTACATAAACCTCTCCAGAGGTACATCCTTTTTTTATCAAAAGGTAATTTAGTAGATAAAACATGGTGATGTTAAAGTGACAAATAGAATGTACACCTGGACACGAGACGGCTTGGTACTTGTGGACTGTGTGGTGTTTTGGCGTCATGCACGTGCAGGGAGACTCTGGGAGTCCAGTGTTCTGTGCCGCGCCAGGCGGAAGCAGCTATCAGATGATGGGTGTGGTTAGCTGGGGCTTCGGCTACTGCGCCGCCAGGCCGGCTGTCCCCGACGTCTCCACCTTCGTCCCGCCCTACATCATCTGGATTGACGGGGCCAAGGACAGCCTCAGTACGTGCTCTCTCAGCCCTATCGCTGTGTGTGTGTGTGTGTGTGTGTGTGTGTGTGTGTGTGTGTGTGTGTGTGTGTGTGTGTGTGTGTGTGTGTGTGGTTGTGTGTGTGCTTGTGCATGTGTGTGGGCGAGCGTGCAAGTTTGTGTGTGTTCATGCGTGCGTGTGTGCGTACATGTGTGTGTATGTTAGTGTGCGTGACCATGTGCGTGACTGTGTGTTCATGCGTGCGTGTGTATGTGTGCGTGTGCGTGCGTGTCTGTGTGCGTGCATGCGTGTGTGCGTGCGTGCGTGACTGTGTGTGTTCATGCGGGCGTGTTTGCGTGCATGCGTGTGTATGTGTGTGTATCTGTGCGTGTACGTGCGTGCGTGCGTGCGTGCGTGCGTGCGTGCGTGCGTGCGTGCGTGCGTGCGTGCGTGCGTGCGTGTGTGTGTGTGTGTGTGTGTGTGTGTGTGTGTGTGTGTGTGTGTGTGTGTGTGTGTTAGTCTACAGTGCGAGAATGAGATCGTTATTTGTTAGATCTGAATTTTATTTACGTACAATGTTTTATACTTGGCTAATTGTGTTATCGTTATTGCACTGTATGGCTGGAACGTCACCAAGACAAGATATCTGTGTATATTTTATTGTCAAATAAGTGTCTTCTTATCGTGGTATTATGTAAATTCCTCTTGCGCAGCTGAAGCCATCGCCCAGAACAGAACGGTGCCTGTGGCCGTGGCCAAGGGATGGTCCTGGTTGAGTACACGAGTTTGTGTGACTGCTTTTCAGAGGCATACGTTGCTAACATAGCTTCTTCTCGTTCATATCGCCAGGATCTGCGTGCGCCAGTTTGCCGTGTGAGGAGCACGAATCCTGCCACGACAACGGCACGTCCTTCACGTGTACATGTCGTGCTGGATTCACTGGGCCCCGCTGTGACGTTGGTGAGTAGCAATCAACGTACGTACCTCGGTTTTCCTTGTGATCCAGCCACGTTTCGTAGGCAATTCCAGGCGATCGGTGTGACGTCTAGCGTGCAGAATGACTGTTAATTCAAAATATAAACGAGTACTCTCCTGAACTGAAGTTTGTGTAGAATTCCATGATGCAGTTTACAGGAACGGAGGGATATGTGAGATGCGCACACTTCCGGAAGTACGCCATATTTCACAGCTCAGATCATCTGACATTACTATATTAGATGATCTGATTCTACTTTAATCAACCAAATTTCGTATATCAAGCACAGGGTTACTGCTGCTAGTTATTTCCCTGTACTTTCTCTAGTTATTTCCCTTGTCCCAGGTTTGAGGATGTGTTTTGTGGAAAAAACTTCTGACTTTTGTTTGTATTTGACTGGCTAAAACTTAGGCCCATTTTTGATGTTGTATCAGTGTTGGCACATGCAGCCTTTAAGTCATTGCCAAACAACATATCAGTGATTGGAACCTCTGCTGAACCCAGTTTTCTGTACTTTTTGTTCAGTTGTGCATTCACAATCTTTCGTCTTCTGTCCATGGACAGATCATGATTTGTTTTCTGTATCAGTGCAATCGAATCAGCTACACCTTTCAGCAGTAACCGAATTTCGGCGCAGTCACTTGTGAAAATTGTTTGCCAATTTTTTTTAAGCGCATAAGTTGCTGTGCACAACGCTTCCTGGTAGTTTGGGATTTTGAGGTCAGCACCCCTGGTGCTGCGATCAAGAACAGACCAGATCGCAGGGTTAACTCTTGGAACAACCACCTTCACATTTTTAGGCCTAGCATATCTGTCCATTTTTTCTTTGAATTTGCCATCTGACATCTGGCCTTTAGCCATTGTACCATCAACCAGTTTTGCGATTGTCTCTGCCACTTCTGGCCCCAGCTTTTCAGCTACATCAAAATCTTGTTCAGTCTCTGTCATTTCAGAGGGCTGTTCCAAATCAGTTTTTCTACATGTTTGGTCCTTCTTGGTTTGGGAGCAATTGATCATTAAATCAATTTGATCATCGTAATCTGGCTCCACTGATTCATCCGACTCGCACGAGTCATCATGCACTTCTGCTTTACGTTTTTTGCCCGTTTCGGGGTTTGGGTCAACATTTCATCACCTGCTTGATCATGAGGCGATTCGCCTATATTCTGACTGAGAAATGCCAGAATTCTTTTGTTTTGTTCTTTCATCTCATTCCACTCAGTGAGAGGAATAGTCACTGCCTGGAATCGAGGCTTCTTCTTTTGGTTACCCTTTTTCTTTTCCGACTTGGAAAAGCAATCATCTTTCTCACTGAGAAGATGCTGAGGATGTCTGACATTTGCAGACTGACTTGAACATGGCAAGTTTCGGCTTCCTCATCATCAACCCGCAGCACCGGTTCGGTGCTTTCTGACATTTTATGAAAAATTGTCGAGATCGATAATGGCAAAAGAGCAATACCTTTACCAGAAGCGAGATCAGCGTTCTGGGAAAAAGAATCAGCCAGTGAAAGTTTAGAAAAACGACCAAAACGACCGCTGGAAACAGATTTTCGCGAAGGGCCGGATGGCGGCCGGTAGTGTACGGGAATGGCGTACTTCCGGAAGTGTGCGCATCTCACAGACCACGTAGTTTCGGTAAACCACGAGAAGTGGAATTGGACAACACTGTATTGTGGTCCATAGGCCTACTGAAGACTGCGCAATGTGCGATCGGTGTGATGTGTAGCGTGCAGAAAGACTGTTAACTGCGCAACACTGTATTGTGGTCCATGGGCCTACTGAAGACTGCGCAATGTGCGATCCTTCGGACGTAACTGTTAAGAAAAGTCTGAAGCAAAGTTGTCTCGAATAAAAACATTTTTTTAAACCATCCGAAGTTGACCACTAGCATTCTGAAACAAGATCCAAACACACGAAAGGTTAACAAGTATGCTGCTATTAATAGCACAACACGGAGCATGCGCACAATTTTAGTGGAGGCCCTTATTAAAACAACTGATGACAAGTAAATGATAATAAAATAAAATTGTATACTTATGTAGTTTCGGGTATTTGTTTTGGATTTTTGTTTTATTTGCAAGCAAAATAGTTGCTTGCATATTGCTGTGTCAAGGTTAATGTTAGTTATTGTCTAGTCCGATGTATGGTTTCATTGAATGAGCATCTCTCTATGCCATGATTAATATTGGTATTCATTCACACATTTAACTTGATCTCTGAATGACTTGTTGCGCAAACGCTACAGAACTAACTCGTGTAGGCCTACATTTCTTTTTTGTCTCAAGACACGACAACAGAAAGAAAAAAAAGAGAAAAAAAACTAAACTTGTTTGACGCTTAAGGAAATATCGTCATTGCACGCTGGTATGCTTTCGTTAATAAAACTGTTTAAACCAAACAAAAACAAACCCACCCGGAACACACGCTCCTATTTGTTTCGTTTTCAGATGTGGACGACTGCGCCAGTAACCCGTGCTTAAACAACGGCACGTGCAACAATCGTTACGGTTACTACACGTGCACCTGTCCTTCTGGATTCACAGGCTCACACTGTCAAACCGGTGAGTCGACACTCAGCAAGTAGCCGTGGTATGATGAGTGATTGAACAGGACCTGCGGTTCTCAGGTGTAGCACTAGGCTTTGTTTGTGTATGCATGGTGGGCCTTACTTGTTTGAAGGTAATGTGCAGTTCTTTGCTTTCTTCAGATGTCAACGAGTGTGTCGAAAACCCGTGTCACAACGGCGCTACTTGTAACGATCGTGTCGGCTACTTCACATGCACCTGTCCTCCACAGTTCACTGGATCTCGATGTGAAGTTGGTGAGTGGCTCAGTACCGATTCAGTACCGATACTTATCTCTTCCGCTACGGCCAGGGGGGACCAGCACTGTTGCTTTTACTCTGTGTGTACAGGCGCCGGTTTAATAGAGCGGTTATAACGCCATTTAGCCCGTCCTAAGCGATGGTTATTAACTATAACAGCGCAAAGTGATATTTCTGCGGCCAATGAAGCGGTTACAGTGGCTACCGACATCCTACTCACGGTCATAGTAAGCTGCTCTGCGCTGGCGTTAGCTTGCGGCTGGGTTCAAAATCAGCTGTTTGATACGAGATTCAAGATGGCCGTCAAAAGACCGGTTCGGTACACGTGCACAATCCGACTCGTAAGAGATCGTAGATTTGATGGCTGAATAAAACCACTGGACGTGTACGATGATCTAGGATTATTTCAGCGTTTTTGTTTTTTTGGACGCCGTGAAGTCCTTGAGGCAATCGATGAGTTTAATGATTTGCATGCAGTACCTCGCATCGACAAAGGGGACTTCGTCTGCTCTTGTTGGTGGCTAGAGCTGTACTTACGTGTTTCATTGTACTGCTTTAGAGCCTTGTTTGTTTGTTTGTTTTTGCATTTTATGGTGTACTCTGTGGAAACTGTAACTGAAGCATTTTGAGCTCTTTTTCTCTCTTTCTTTCGTTTTTCCCCCGTGTCTTTCTTTTGTTGTTCTGCGGAAAATTATGATTTTTGTTTTGTTTTTTGTTAAATAATTTATTTTACATAATATTATTATTATTATCAATGCAAATAATGATCGCTTATGTAACAGGTACTTTTTAGCATGTGATTGGAGATTCATTCGGTGTCAGTTTGTAGCGGATGTGAAGGAAAATCCTCGGGGGTTTCCAGTCACAGTTAAATATAGACGGCCTTACGCTAGCACAATTGTAACCGACAGCATTTTGAGCATCGTGGCCGCGATTTGGCGGAGCTGTCGTAAATTCGAATCGTGCACATAACTAGAACCGCGCAGTCGGTCGGAGGGCTTTCCGCTAGCACAGTTTATAACCGTGTTCATTAAACCGGCTCCAGGGCTGCATCCAGGCCACGGCAGGCTACGTCTGGTGAACGGGTACCACTCCAGGGAGGGACGGGTGGAAGTCTTGGTCAACGGAACCTGGGGCACTGTCTGTGATGACGGCTGGGGCGTCCAGGATGCACGAGTGGTTTGTCGTCAGCTGGGCTACAACACGTGAGTTGGGACATTCCGCTTGCTCGCCTTATGTTAGACATTAATTTGTTCCGCAAGTTCACTGATCTGTTTTCCGGAAGCAGGTGACCCAGTGTGGTTGCCAGGACGATGGAGTCCGGTTACGAACTAGCCATTGATTTCTATCGGTTGACACTTTTGTGCTACAGACCTTAGCGTGCCTTTTCAACATGTGTTGTACTTACTGGTGTTACCGGACCATGGTGTTTGTTCTGCCATAACAATAACAATCTACTTTATTCATCTCAACATATCTCAATAATTCTAACTCCTGAAACACAGGCACATACACACTCTTAGACATACGCCCCCTTTCTGTCAATCTGCATACACTAATAGCAAACCCAAAATAACCATGGACCAGGGGTGAAGATGAGCGGTATCACTGTTGGTGAAAGTGTCAAAACACATGCACGTGCAGATCGGCGGTGAGAGCCTACAGCAATGCCCGCTATGGACAGGGAAGCGCACTTTCCCCGATCTGGCTGGACAACGTCCGGTGTGTGGGCAACGAGAACCGACTGGTCGACTGTCCGGCCAACGAGTTCGGACAGGAAGACTGCTCACACTACGAGGACGCTGGCGTGTCATGTGACACATCTCAAGGTACGATGGTCATGTGGCTAAATCCAAAGTGATATCGCTAATGTGGCATTAAATCAAAGCGTGGTAGATAGATAGGTAAGCGTCAGTTACTCAGTCAATCCATCATTGACTTTTGTCACATGTTAGAATTGATGTAAATAACTGACTGTATGTAATTTGTATAGCGATTAAAATGCTGGGGGTGTTTTTGCTTTTCTTTTGTGGAAGAGTGTGAATGCAGCTTTAAGCTTTGACTACGTGAGCGGTCACGTGCCTTAGTGTCCACCCCGGGTGGACAGTGTTACACGGACGTCGCGCCGCTGGCGTGCGGAACGGGTGGATTCACCTGAGCTCAGAAGGTGACGTCACAAATCGGTGGACAGTGCTGGAGGTCAGGCCATTGCTTACCTTCGTGGCGACAGGTCGTACCTGACCCGACCTATCCAGCCACCCATTTGGGGTGTGGGACCATCTCTCTCTGGATTTCAGTTAATTCCTTCAGAGTAAAAAAAAAAAAAAATTAAAGTGGAAACGGGATATGTCACTTTTATACACGTGCTGCTGCGTTGTGGCCAGTGTTTATCTTTGCGTGCGTTTTGTCACACTGCGGCATAGTGGCCTGTTTTGTGTGTGTGTGTGTGTGTGTGTGTGTGTGTGTGTGTGTGTGTGTGTGTGTGTGTGTGTGTGTGTGTGTGTGTGTGTGTGTGTGTGTTGTCACACTGCGGCGTAGTGGCCGGTAAGAGGGTAAGAGGGTTGAGGGTATTCCCTTTCCCTGGCTCCGAGGAACGACTCGCTGAGGGCACGCCCACGACTCCAGTTCTTCGACAGGATCCTTCTCTGCCGGCTCGACTTGAGGCCGGCTGCTTTTCTTGAGGCTAGTTTGCTGCACATTGAAACAAACTGTAGAAGTAGCTAGTTTGTTGCACACTGAAACTCAGTGAGGTGAGTAAGTGAGAGTGTGACTGAGTGAGTGAGTAAGTGTGTGTGTGTGTGTGAGTGTGTGAGGTGAGAGAGGTGAGTGTGAGTGTGTGTGTGTGTGTGTGTGTGTGTGTGTGTGTGTGTGTGTGTGTGTGTGTGTGTGTGTGTGTGTGTTAAATTGAATCAAATCAACAAAAAACAATGAATGGGCTACACACACATACACACACACACACACACACACACACACACACACACACACACACACACACACACAAAGAAAAAAGAAAAAAGATGCACGCACGCACGCACGCACGGCACGCACGCACGCACACACACACACACACACACACACACACACACACACACACACACACACACACACACACACATTTAATCAAAAAAATATTTTTCCTGTAGTTTGTCAAGAGGCAGGAACTAACTTAAAGAGCTGAAGAACAAAAATAAGCGTTTAATTGCAACGGCATAATCGGCGTCATTACACTTATGTAGTCTGTTGCGTGTTCAAACACACTGTAGGAAAAGTAGTCGTCTTTTTGCGTAATGGAACAAACTGTGCAAGTGTCTATGGCCTGCTGAATATTAGAACAAATTGAAGGAGAAGCAGCCAGTGTGTTGCGTATTGGAACGAACTGTAGAAGTAGCTAGTTTGCTGTACGTTGGAACAAACTGTAGAAGTAACTAGTTCGCTGTACATTGGAACAAACTGTAGAAGTAGCTAGTTCACTACACATCGGAAGAAACTGTAGAAGTAGCTGGTTTGTTGCATATTGGAACAAACATTGGAAGTAGCTAGTTCGCTGTACTTTGGAACGAACTGTAGAGGTAGCTAGTTCGCTGCAAATTGGAACTGGTTTGCTGCACATTGGAACAAACTGTAGAAGTAGCTAGTTTGCTGTACACTGGAACAGACTGTACAAGTAACTAGTTCGCTGTACTTTGGAACAAACTGTAGAAGTAGTTAGTTCACTACACATCGGAAGAAACTGTAGAAGTAGCTGGTTTGTTGCATATTTGGAACAATTTGTACAAGTAGCTAGTTTGCTACACATTGGAACAAATTGTAGAAGCAGCTAGTTTGCTGCACATTGGAACAAACATTGGAAGTAGCTAGTTTGCTGTACATTGGAACAAATTCTAGAAGTAGCTAGTTTGCTACACATTGGAAGAAACTGTAGAAGTAGCTAGAACCTGCACGTTGGAAAAAAAACGTTAGGAGTTAAATCCCTATCAACGTTTACAGGCGATTGTCTTCACTGTATGCAAGCAGCACCACTTGTAACGCGACACCACTTATAGTCTACTCTGGTAGACGGACAGGCGCGGAACAGCGTTGTGAACATATAAAGTCATACACTTTACCTCGTCGAGAAGATATAAAATCATGGATTTTACCTCGTCGAGAAGATATACATTAATGCACTTTACCTGGCTGAGAAGATATAAAGTCATACAGTTTACCTCGCTCAGAACATATAAACTCGTGCACTTTACCTGGCTGAGAAGATATAAAGTCATACATTTTACCCCCTTGAAAAGATAAAAAGTCCTACACTTTACCAAGCTGAGAAGATCTAAAGTCACGCATACACTGGACCTCGTTTCGAAAATGCACATGCATACAAGGATGCAAGGATATTTGTTCGCCAGTAACATTTACAAATGTACACAGGAATGTGTCTTGGTGATGTTCCATTCACTGTAATGGATCTCGTTGACAGATACACATTGACGCACTGGATCTAATATTTAACCGGATCTGATCTTTAATAAGAATTAATTTTATTGCTAGTAATTTGCAAAGGAAGATCGTTGATGAAATAAAAAATAAACTAGAAGAGAGAGAGACTGATCAACGTGTACATAAAAAGGGAAATCGTAACATTGTCTATACTATGGAAAGGGCTGTAAGTTATTCGACAATGCGTAGAAAGCAGGTATTGGGCCCCCTGTAACAAGCAGGATAGCCCACAGGCACTCCACCCCGCTCCACCCGATTCCACCCCACCCCACTTCACCCCATTCCACCCCACTAAACCCTGATGATGATGTGGGGCGTAATGTCCTGAGATATGGGGCTGACACATTAGGGACAGAACAACACCCCACCTCTCCCCGACCACCCATGTCTGACGTAAACACCCGCACTCTGACGTCATGTTGCAGACATCGAGTGTAACGAGACGTCCTGCCTGAACGGAGGGACGTGCAGCGACAGTTACGGGTACATCCAGTGCTACTGCCGGACAGGATTCACTGGGGTTCGCTGTGAAACGGGTGAGTCCTGCAGCCATTAGCATCGGAAAACGATCTGTGTGTATTGTGTGTTAATATATCCTGGTGGGTGTGTAGGTGTGAGTTTCCCTTTGCAGGGAGCTGAGAATGTTCCAGTCTTGCATGGAGACCAACACGTCACGTTGCGCTGACCGCAACCTCGTCAACAACTTGCTGCTGAAGGAACTGGTTGATTATCAGTGTTAGTGGTCTCCCCTAGATAATTATCTCTGAAGGAACTAGCTGATTATCAGTGTTAGTGGTCTCCCCTAGATAATTAACTCTGAAGAAACTGGCTGATTATCAGTGTTAGTGGTCTCCGCTAGATAATTAACTCTGAAGGAACTGGCTGATTATCAGTGTTAGTGGTCTCCGCTAGATAATTAACTCTGAAGGAACTGGCTGATTATCAGTGTTAGTGGTCTCCCCTAGATAATTAACTCCTTGTTACGGCCACCTTACAAACGGCGCTCTCTGTGTGTCAGCGACCGGTTAGCTCTGCCGATTAGCGGCCATATGTCACTGATGCTAGTGGTTAGTTCGCCATCATCTCGGTTCCAGTCGCACATCTCTCCCCCCCCCCTCCACACACACACACGTTTTAGACCAGATAGATTGTGTTTTGGGTATGAAGTATTGTGTGCTGTAATACTGTTTCGGTGTGATGTATGACGTGTTGCGGTGGTGTTTAAATGTGAGTTGTGATGTGGTTAGGCCATGTTTATGTGTATCGTAGTATGTGATGCAATGACGTTCATAGATGTGAAGTATAATAAGGCATAATGATACTTAGGTTTGACATGGTTTGGTGGTGTTAGTTGTGCCATTTGTGCGATGGTGTTTAGATATTTCATGTAGCGTGGTGTGATGGTTTTTAGGTTTCCATGCGGTGGTATGATGGTGTTTAGATATGTCATGTGGGGAGGTGTGATGGCGTTTAAGTGTGTCATTGGATGGTGTGGTGGTCTTTGGATGTGCCACGTGGGGTGGGGGTGTTTATCTGTGTCCTGTGATCTGTAATTTTGACTTGGTGTGATGTGGGATAGAGTAATCGTGAATCGTTTACTGGTGTTTATATCGAGTGTGATATGTTCTGAGGTTGATTAGATGCGCCTTGTAAAATGTGCTTGTGGAGATTAAGTGTGCCATATGGTGTTTTGTGAGGTGTGCCATTTGGAATGGTGTGATGGCACTTAGGTGTAGCTTATGGTGTGTTGTAGTGGTGTTTAGGTGTGCCAGTGGTGTGGGGTGATGTGCCGTTTGGGGTGGTGTGATGGTGTTTAGGTGTACCATGTGTTGTGTTGTGACGGTGTTTAGGTGTGCCATGTGGTGTGTTGTGGTGGTGTTTAGGTGTGCCATGTGGTGTGGTGGTGTTTATATGTAGCTT
>OY757552.1:19843502-19856808 GCA_963584105.1 Alviniconcha strummeri
TGTTTTCCCTCACCTAACCTATGCATCAACTGTCTGGGGCGGCTGTAGTGATATCTTAGTTAACAAACTTAATTCTCTTCACAGAAGAGCTGCAAAATTGATGATAACCGATTCTTCTTTAACAACCGATACAAAGCTACGGTACTTGGGACTACTTCCACTCAAAGAAAAGCTTATGTTCAACAAGGCAGTGTTAGTATTCAAAACATACACAAATGTTATTATCTGTTTTAACACTCGCGCCACATCTAGATTCATAATTCTGCCAAAACCTAGAACAGACCTACTTACAACTAGCTTCTCATTTTCAGGCGCATCCCTATGGAATACTATCCCAACTCAAATAAAGTCATGCAAGTCACTTATCAGCTTCAAAACACTCCACAAATGGTTCAGAAGCAGTTTGTTGTAAATAACACACACACACACACACACACACACACACACACACACACACACACACACACACACACACACACACACACACACACACAATTTATTGGTTTCTAATGTGTATATACATGCATGTATAATCTCCCATTGTTATTATTAATTGATTCATTACTGTTTTGTATTATTAATAATTATTGATTGATATTGATTTTTCTCCCATGATCATATGTCTGTACATAATTGTATGTATTTAAATGTTTGTAACTGTTTCAAGGACAAGTTGCCCGACAGGCATTCGTGGCTAAACCTTTATCCTTCCTCAGTCATTCAATCTCTCTCTCTCTCTCTCTCTCTCTCTCTCTCTCTCTCTCTCTCTCTCTCTCTCTCTCTCTCTCTTGAAAGCAATGAGCTGACAGGTAAACGATAAAAATGAAAACTGTCTACTAATCCTGTTCCGGTTGTTGACGCTGGCGTGTCCGGAACTGTTGAAGTACAAAGTATGCCAGCACGTTGCTTCCAAACAGGGATTGACCCAACAGTTGGCACACGTTTTGTCTTGTCACATTCGAATCAGCCTTCTTTTTTCATCTTGTGTGTTTGGATGTGGTCAGAAGACTTTGGCCTGTTTCCTATCTAGGGAACAGCTCTTCGTATGGAGACCTGGCTGAGGAGCTGATGGCGGTAAAGGTGCCGGTGTTCAACCGGGAACAGTGCAGAGCCCTGCAGTCCACCATTGGCAGCGGCTACAATCTGAACACAAATCTCGCGCAGAACACCATGTGCATTACCAACACTTCTCACGGTGGACAAGGCACGTGCAAGGTAAAGCAGTGTATTGATACTGTCGATCTTAAAATACTGAAAAGAGCAGTGGCAATCACAATCCTACATAAAACATTCCGCACACCTCACTTCCCGTATATAAAACACTTACCACACCCTCCTGCCCCTACATGAAACAATTTACCACACGTCACCGCCCCCACATAAAACATTTTACCACATCTCACTGCCGCCACATAAACTTTACCACATCTCGCTGCTCCCACATAAAACATATTACCACATCTCACTGCCCCTACATAAAACATTTGCCGCATCTCACTGCCCCTTCATAAAACACACCCCACTGCCCCTGAACCTAAACTACAGTCCTTGTAAAATAAAGTTTTCAAGTTCGAGTTCGAGTTCGAGTCCGCTAAACACTTACCACTGCCCCTACATAAAACGTTTGCCACAGCTCACTGCCCTTTACATAAAGCACTTACCCCTTCTCACTGTCCCTACATAAAACCTCTCTTCACTGCCCCTGCATAAAGCACTTACCACATCCCACTGCCTCTTCATAAAGCACTTACACCACCTCACTGTCCCTATATAAAACACCACTCTTCACTGCCCCTACAGCACTTACCACATCCCACTGCCCCTACATAAAGCACTTAACACACATCACTGTCCCTGCATAAGACACTTAACACACAGCTCGTTTCACGATTGTGTACCGTAATTGATTATTTTAATGAATTTTAGTGGTGTATTTGCAAAGCAGCGAATTTTCTACTCAAAGTACCAACTTGTACAACCAGGGACAATACACAAGAACACTGAAATGGGCAGGAGCAGGCGATACATGAGTGACTGGATTTTAATCTCAGAAAGGTGAAACGTTTTCACAGGAAGACATGATAACTATAATTATCAACAGACAGAACCAACACACAATGGAATTAATTAGCGCTCGAAATACGTACCACAAGTACAACAACAAAGACCTGAGTCGCCTACGGTAACTCTCACCTGGCATGCGTGTAAATACAAGGTATATGAACCCCTCCAGAGGTACATCTTTTTTTTATCAACAGGTAGATTAGTAAATAAAACATGGTGATGTTAAAGTGACAAATACAATGTACACCTGGACACGAGACGGCTTGGTACTTGTGGACTGTGTGGTGTTTTGGCGTGATGCACGTGCAGGGAGACTCTGGGAGTCCAGTGTTCTGTGCCGCGCCAGGCGGAAGCAGCTATCAGATGATGGGTGTGGTTAGCTGGGGTTTCGGCTACTGCACCACCAGGCCGGCTGTCCCCCACGTCTCCACCTTCGTCCCGCCCTACATCACCTGGATTGACGGGGCCAAGGACAGCCTCAGTACGTGCTCTCTCAGCCCACTCGCTCTGTGTGTGTGTGTGTGTGCGTGCGTGCGTGCGTGCGTGCGTGTGTGTGTGCATGCGTGCGTGCGTGCGTGCGTGCGTGCGTGTGTGCTTGTGCATGTGTATGGGAGAGCGTGCGTATATGTGTTCATGCGTGCTTGCGTGCGTGCGTGCGTGCATGCGTATGTGTGTGCGTGTGTGTGTGCGTGCGTGCGTGACTGCGTGTGTGCGTGCATGCGTGTGTGCGTGCATGCGTATGTGTGTGCGTGCGTGCGTGACTGTGTGTTCATGCGTGCGTGTGTATGTGTGCGTGTGCGTGCGTGTCTGTGTGTGTTCATGCGTGCGTCCGTGTGCGCGTGTGTATGTACGTGTGTATGTGCGCGCGTGTGTGTTAGCATGCGTACATGTATGTACATGTGTGTGTACTTGTGTGCGTCAGTGCGTGTATGTGCGCGTGCCGGCGTGTGTGTGTGTGTGTGTGTGTGTGTGTGTGTGTGTGTGTGTGGTTGTGTGTTAGTCTACATTGCACGAATGAGATCGTTATTTGTTAGATCTGAATTTTATTTACGTACAACGTTTTATGTTTGGCTAATTTTGTTATCATTATTGCACTGTATGACTGGAACGTCACCAAGACGTGTATATGTGTATATTTTATTGTCAAATAAGTGTCTTCTTATCGTGGTATTATGTAAATTCCTCTTGCTCAGCTGAAACCATCGCCCAGAACAGAACGGCGCCGGTGGCCGTGGCCAAGGGATGGTCCTGGTTGAGTACACGAGTTTGTGTGACTGCTTTTCAGAGGCATACCTTGCTAACATAGCTTCTTCTCGTTCACATCGCCAGGATCTGCGTGCGCCAGTTTGCCGTGTGGGGAGCACGAATCCTGCCACGACAACGGCACGTCCTTCACGTGTACATGTCGTGCTGGATTCACTGGGCCCCGCTGTGACGTTGGTGAGTAGCAATCAACGTACGTACCTCGGTTTTCCTTGTGATCCAGCCACGTTTCGGAGGCAATTCAGGCGATCGGTGTGACGTCTAGCGTGCAGAATGACTGTTAATTCAAAACATAAACGAGTACTCACCTGAATTTAAGTTTGTGTAGAATTCCACGATGCAGTTTACGGGAAGGGAGGGATATGTGAGATGCGCACACTTCCGGAAGTACGCCATATTTCACAGCTCGGATCATCTGACATAACTATGTTAGATGCTCTGATTTTACTTTAATCAGCCAAATTTCTTATATCAAGCACAAGGCTACTGCTGCTAGTTATTTCCCTTTACTTGGGAGGGCGAACTGAAGGGTGGGCACGTATCCCTCCATTCCTGTAAACTACATCGTGGAATTCTACACAAACTTCAACTCAGGTGAGTACTCGTTTATGTTTTGAATTCCACTTCTCGTAGTTTACCAAAACTACGTGATCTGTGAGATTTTGAAGTTGGTGGATTAAAGTGCTTATGAAAGGAATAGTCAAATTGACACTGAAGATGAACATCAATGTTTTATTTTTCATCCAAACGCAGTATTGTGCACACCTCTTTGGCATCAGCACCAGGATTACTATTAAATGACTAGTTATTAGCATTCTTTCTTCTCTGCTATGGGGATTGTAATTCTTTAACAGACAGAAATTATAAAATGATAAGAGCAAATAGTACTGCAAGTGGCTACATATCAACAGTGCCACAGACAATTTGTGTGTACAGTACAATTACTTGCACTGCATTGTCAGCGCAAAGGAGATAACTGTCCTTGGGTCTCCCTAGTTTTCAGTGAACGCTTCTTATACTAATCAGTCAATTAAATCAGAGTTTTTCCCCAGATTACTGACCCGGTGGTTTTATTTTCCTACTTTAGCATAGTAATTCAAAATAGTGTTTGGTCTATCCTTATTTTCAAGAGGTTTGTTGTAAAATCTCTTGAAGGTAGATACTTTAGACCAGCCTGCAACTGTCAGCATATCCTGAACCGCAACATCAGATTTCAACATTGCTGATGATGATGCGCCCCGAAAACTGTGAGGTGCAAAACTGGTGATTCCTGCATGTATGAGGACAATCTTCAGCCACCTCGCGGTGGTGTCTTTTGTTGCGGGTCTATGAGGCTGCTGATAACACAAAAGTAATTTGTCACTCCCCTCACCCTCAGACCTGAATTCTGCAGTGCGATCTATATACTAAGACAAGTCTGAGGTTCTTGTCGTTCTACGTCATTGCGTCAAGGGCATTGATTGGGTCTTTCACAGGGTCTAAGATTTTTCTCAGATTTTCGTTGCTGTCTTTGCATTCAACCATTCGGATCAGAAAAGTATTTTCCTTTGAATTTGGATTCTCTATGTTTGCAACTTCCAGGACTAATTTGAAACTGTCCCCTCCATGATCACCCCCTATTTTAATCCATATTTCATCATCAGGGATAGTCAGGTTGTGCCATGTCAACTTTTCTTTCTCTTGGTACTGGTTCAGAAGGTTTGAAACAAAGGTTGGTAAATCCGAAATGGATACCACAGGTGTGTTTTTCAGGCAGCCTGTATTTGTTGATTTTTCAAAGAAATACATTGCATTTTGTTCAACACAAATGTTTACACACATCAAATCTTTCTGAAAATTTCTCTCTTTCTTTTCACTGTCAGTTTTGATTCCAACGCTTTTTGAAATCTTTCTTAGCTGTCTCTGTTTTGTCTAGCTCAGTGATAGTCGTGCTCTGAGTTTTGTGGCCAGTTTTGACGAAATGTGTACCTCCCAGCACCCAGCTGCTTTGAGAATCTCAGTTCTTTCTTGTTTCCTTGTCAGTTTAAGTTCTGTGCCCTGCTGTTTCACTGAGTCAGCAGATGAGGAACCCGACATATCTGTCCGCATTTTGTTCAGCTGGTTCGCCCTTCTCTTCCTCAAAGGAGAAGAGGCAGAATATGACTTTTTCCTGGGTTTGATGACCCTTTTTAGCACAATGGGCTGTCCCCTTGTTTTGCATACCACTGTGTGTTTATCCTTTGATTGTTCCAGTTTTATTCGTACCAAATGGGTGAAGTACATTTCTTCTTCTCTTGTCAGTGGGGCTTGTAGCTGCTTTAATGGGCGAAGTGGTTTTGATCCGGAAAGCGGAGGAAGAGCATTCTGTACTGGTTTGCTTGTCTTTGAAGACTCTGTTCCTATGGTAGGTGTGAGCGTGTCTGTCGATGACGGTGTTTGCTGCTCTGGTGTGGAGGTGTGTAGCAGTGGACGTGTGTCACTCTCAGGAAGGCAGTTGTTGTCACTGGCATTGTTCTGATTTATAACAGTGCGTGGAGACAGGTAGTCAATTAGCCGTTTTCTGACTTTAGGTGTTGAAGAGGTTTGTGGCTGGAAACTGTCACTGCCGGTAGTAAGGCTACGATCACCTACTTCACTATTGCTGTTACAAACACTTTGAGCAGATGGTTTTGGTCTCCTGTTAATTTTAGCAGGCATGCCCGCCTTTGACTGCGCCGCAAAGAGGCAGCACACACTGCAGTCGGCTACTTCAACTGTTGAATCAAACGGTGTCCACACTTCATTTGCATATTCAAGCTGGTGCTTTGTTAACTTGAAACTCGAAGTTTCTTCTGTCGGATGAGCCGACTTTTTACGTACGAGCAGCCTAATGTAACACTTTGAACAAAACGTACTTGAATACAATGTGCCATTTGTTTCGTCAGAAATGTTTAATCCATAGCATTTGGCCAGTTCAGATACATAGTTTACACACAGTTTAGTAGGCTTTGAATCACTAACTCTCTTACTCTTAGATCTTCCTCCACATATTCTACACAGAGAATTTAGTCTCTTACGATGAAGGAAATCCGTGTGAATTTCTGCATCCATACTGCATTGATACAGAAAATGCACACCCACTTAACCTTCCAGACTCCAGGAATCAAACAAATCAAACACAAAACGAAGCACCAAAGTCATTAAGTACACTTTCAACACAATGATGACACAACAATATTAAATCCAAAACATGAACACAAAGTCAACTGGGGTTCCTGTGCACAAGAGATAAAACACAGAAAGCACCGTGTACACTCAGCAGCCCACAAGTTAAAAATTAGAAGCAGCCGGCTAGTACTGACCACTGCTGGTACTGACCTAGATTCCACTGACAGAGCAGCTAGCTGATGTGAGGGGAGCTAAAAATGGCTCAGCCAGTGAGCAGCTAAAGCGCCCGATTTCAGGCCTGTGGAACAGCCGTGCATTGCCAAACAACATATCAGTGATTGGTATCTCTGCTGAACCCAGTTTTCTGTACTTTGTGTTCAGTTGTGCATTCAAAATCTTTCTTCTTCTGTCCATGGACAGATCATGATTTGTTTTCTGTATCAGTGCAATCGAATCAGCTACACCTTTCAGCAGTCCCCGAATTTCGGGGTAGTCACTTGTGAAAATTGTTTGCCAAATGTTTTAAGTGCATAAGTTGCTGTGCATTTCATTTTTATTTTTATTTTTTTCAACACCTTAAACACACAAGTAATATTGGCAAGATATATCTATATATATATATATACACACACACACACACACACATACATACATACATACATACATACATGCATACATACATACATATATACATACATGTATATGCCCTACAGTGACTATTAAGTATGTAAGTAGCTAATCTCAGTAGTATCAAAATAGCAAGCATTGTATAACATGTAAAGATACAAGAGACTAAAACAGACACCAAACAGAAGACAAAGGCAAACACACACACACACACACACACACACACACACACACACACACACACACACACACACACACACACACACACACACACACATACACACACACACACACGCACTCACGCACGCACGTATACACACACACACACACACACACACACACACACACACACACACACACACACACACACACACACACACACACTCTCAATATAATTATATGCTATCTGGCAAGTGTGTCAATAAGTATTATCAAAAGGCTTAATACTTAATTAGCAATACTTATACTAAATAGTAAGGCTGAGTAAAAACAACTTGGAAAAGCAATCATCTTTCTCACTGAGAGGATGCTGAGGCTGTCTGACATTTGCAGACTGACTTGAACATGGCAAGTCCAGCAGCCTTTCGGCTTCCTCATCATCATACCGCAGCACCGGTTCGGTGCTTTCTGACATTTTTTTATGAAAAATTGTCGAGATCGATAATGGCAATACCTTTACCTGAAGCAAGATCAGCGTTCTTTGAAAAAGAATCAGCCAGTGAAAGTTTAGAAAAACGAACAAAACGACGGATGGAAACAGATTTTCGCGCAGGGCCGGGAAAGAGCTGTGATGGCGGCTGGTAGTGTACGGGAATGGCGTACTTCCGGAAGTGTGCGCATCTCACAGACCACGTAGTTTTGGTAAACCACGAGAAGTGGAATTGGACAAGACTGTATTGTGGTCCACAGGCCTACTGAAGACTGCGCAATGTGCGATCGGTGTGATGTGTAGCGTACAGAATGACTGTTGATTGCACAACACTGTATTGTGGTCCATAGGCCTACTGAAGATAACGCATAGTGCAATCTTTCGGACGTAACTGTTAAGAAAAGTCTGAAGCAAAGTTGTCTTGAATAAAAAATAAAATAAAAATTTACCCATCCAAAGTTGACCGCTAGCATTCTGAAACAAGATCCAAACACACGAAAGGTTAAAACGTATGCTACTATTAATAGCACAACACGGAACATGCGCACAATTTTAGGGGAGGCCCTTATTAAAACAACTGATGACAAGTAAATAATAATAAAATAAAATTGTATACTTATCTAGTTTCGGGTATTTGTTTTGGATTTTTGTTTTATTTGCAAGCAAAATAGTTGCTTGCATATTACTGTGTCAAGGTTAATGTTAGTCATTGTCTAGTCCGATGTATGGTTTCATTGAATGAGCATCTCTCTATGCCATGATTAATATTGGTATTTATTTACACATTTAACTTGATCTCTGAATGACTTGTTGCGCAAACGCTACAGAACTAACTCGTGTAGGCCTACATCTCTTTTTTGTCTCAAGACACGACAACAGAAAGAAAAAAAGAAAAAAGAAAAGAAAAAAAAAACTACAACTAAACTTGTTTGACGCTCAAGGAAATATCGTTATTGCACGCTGGTATGCTTTCGTTAATAAAACTGTTTAAACCAAACAAAAACAAACTCACCCGGAACACACGCGCCTATTTGTTTCGTTTTCAGATGTGGACGACTGCGCCAGTAACCCGTGCTTAAACAACGGCACGTGCAACAATCGTTACGGTTACTACACGTGCACCTGTCCTTCTGGATTCACAGGCTCACACTGCCAAACCGGTGAGTCGACACTCAGCAGGTAGCCGTGGAATGATGAGTGATTGAACAGGACCTGCGGTTCTCAGGTGTAGCACTAGGCTTTGTTTGTGTATGCATGGTGGGCCTTACTTGTTTGAAGGTAATGTGCAGTTCTTTGCTTTCTTCAGATGTCAACGAGTGTGTCGAAAACCCGTGTCACAACGGCGCTACTTGTAACGATCGTGTCGGCTACTTCACATGCACCTGTCCTCCACAGTTTACTGGATCTCGATGTGAAGTTGGTGAGTGGCTCAGTACCGATTCAGTACCGATACTTATCTCTTCCGCTACGGCCAGGGGGGACCAGCACTGTTGCTTTTTCTCTGTGTGTACAGGCGCCGGTTTAATAGAGCGGTTATAACGCCATTTACCCCGTCCTAAGCGATGATTATTAACTATAACAGAGCAAAGTGATATTTCTGCGGCCAATGAAGCGGTTACAGTGGCTACCGACATCCTACTCACGGTCATAGTAAGCTGCTCTGCGCTGGCGTTAGCTTGCGGCTGGGTACAAAATCAGCTGTTTGATACGAGATTCAAGATGGCCGTCAAAAGACCGGTTCGGTACACGTGCACAATCCGACTCGTAAGAGATCGTAGATTTGATGGCTGAATAAAACCACTGGACGTGTACGATGATCTAGGATTATTTCAGCGTTTTTGTTTTTTTGGACGCCGTGAAGTCCTTGGGCCAATCGATGAGTTTAATGATTTGCATGCAGTACCTCGCATCGACAAAGGGGACTTCGTCTGCTCTTGTTGGTGGCTAGAGCTGTACTTACGTGTTTCATTGTACTGCTTTAGAGCCTTGTTTGTTTTTTGTTTTTGCATTTTATGGTGTACTCTGTGGAAACTGTAACTGAAGCATTTTTAGTTCTTTTTCTCTCTTTCTTTCGTTTTTCCCCCGTGTCTTTCTTTTGTTGTTCTGCGGAAAATTATGATTTTTGTTTTGTTTTTTGTTAAATAATTTATTTTACATAATATTATTATTATTATCAATGCAAATAATGATCGCTTATGTAACAGGTACTTTTTAGCATGTGATTGGAGATTCATTCGGTGTCAGTTTGTAGCGGATGTGAAGGAAAATCCTCGGGGGTTTCCAGTCACAGTTAAATATAGACGGCTTTACGCTAGCACAATTGTAACCGACAGCATTTTGAGCATCGTGGCCGCGATTTGGCGGAGCTGTCGTAAATTCGAATCGTGCACATAACTAGAACCGCGCAGTCGGTCGGAGGGCTTTCCGCTAGCACAGTTTATAACCGTGTTCATTAAACCGGCTCCAGGGCTGCATCCAGGCCACGGCAGGCTACGTCTGGTGAACGGGTACCACTCCAGGGAGGGACGGGTGGAAGTCTTGGTCAACGGAACCTGGGGCACTGTCTGTGATGACGGCTGGGGCGTCCAGGATGCACGAGTGGTTTGTCGTCAGCTGGGCTACAACACGTGAGTTGGGACATTCCGCTTGCTCGCCTTATGTTAGACATTAATTTGTTCCGCAAGTTCACTGATCTGTTTTCCGGAAGCAGGTGACCCAGTGTGGTTGCCAGGACGATGGAGTCCGGTTACGAACTAGCCATTGATTTCTATCGGTTGACACTTTTGTGCTACAGACCTTAGCGTGCCTTTTCAACATGCGTTGTACTTACTGGTGTTACCGGACCATGGTGTTTGTTCTGCCATAACAATAACAATCTACTTTATTCATCTCAACATATCTCAATAATTCTAACTCCTGAAACACAGGCACATACACACTCTTAGACATACGCCCCCTTTCTGTCAATCTGCATACACTAATAGCAAACCCAAAATAACCATGGACCAGGGGTGAAGATGAGCGGTATCACTGTTGGTGAAAGTGTCAAAACACATGCACGTGCAGATCGGCGGTGAGAGCCTACAGCAATGCCCGCTATGGACAGGGAAGCGCACTTTCCCCGATCTGGCTGGACAACGTCCGGTGTGTGGGCAACGAGAACCGACTGGTCGACTGTCCGGCCAACGAGTTCGGACAGGAAGACTGCTCACACTACGAGGACGCTGGCGTGTCATGTGACACATCTCAAGGTACGATGGTCATGTGGCTAAATCCAAAGTGATATCGCTAATGTGGCATTAAATCAAAGCGTGGTAGATAGATAGGTAAGCGTCAGTTACTCAGTCAATCCATCATTGACTTTTGTCACATGTTAGAATTGATGTAAATAACTGACTGTATGTAATTTGTATAGCGATTAAAATGCTGGGGGTGTTTTTGCTTTTCTTTTGTGGAAGAGTGTGAATGCAGCTTTAAGCTTTGACTACGTGAGCGGTCACGTGCCTTAGTGTCCACCCCGGGTGGACAGTGTTACACGGACGTCGCGCCGCTGGCGTGCGGAACGGGTGGATTCACCTGAGCTCAGAAGGTGACGTCACAAATCGGTGGACAGTGCTGGAGGTCAGGCCATTGCTTACCTTCGTGGCGACAGGTCGTACCTGACCCGACCTATCCAGCCACCCATTTGGGGTGTGGGACCATCTCTCTCTGGATTTCAGTTAATTCCTTCAGAGTAAAAAAAAAAAAAAAAAAAAAAAAAAAATTAAAGTGGAAACGGGATATGTCACTTTTATACACGTGCTGCTGCGTTGTGGCCAGTGTTTATCTTTGAGTGCGTTTTGTCACACTGCGGCATAGTGGCCTGTTTTGTGTGTGTGTGTTTGTGTGTGTGTGTGTGTGTGTGTGTGTGTGTGTGTGTGTGTGTGTGTGTGTGTGTGTGTGTGTGTGTGTTGTCACACTGCGGCGTAGTGGCCGGTAAGAGGGTAAGAGGGTTGAGGGTTTTCCCTTTCCCTGGCTCCGAGGAACGACTCGCTGAGGGCACGCCCACGACTCCAGTTCTTCGACAGGATCCTTCTCTGCCGGCTCGACTTGAGGCCGGCTGCTTTTCTTGAGGCTAGTTTGCTGCACATTGAAACAAACTGTAGAAGTAGCTAGTTTGTTGCACACTGAAACTCAGTGAGGTGAGTAAGTGAGAGTGTGACTGAGTGAGTGAGTAAGTGTGTGTGTGTGTGTGAGTGTGTGAGGTGAGAGAGGTGAGTGTGAGTGTGTGTGTGTGTGTGTGTGTGTGTGTGTGTGTGTGTGTGTGTGTGTGTGTGTGTGTGTGTTAAATTGAATCAAATCAACAAAAAACAATGAATGGGCTACACACACACACACACACACACACACACACACACACACACACACACACACACACACACACACACACACACACACACACACACACACACACACACACACACACACACACACACACACACACACACACACACACACACACAAAGAAAAAAGAAAAAAGATGCACGCACGCATGCACGCACGCACGCACACACACACACACACACACACACACACACACACACACACACACACACACACACACACACACACACACACATTTAATCAAAAAAATATTTTTCCTGTAGTTTGTCAAGAGGCAGGAACTAACTTAAAGAGCTGAAGAACAAAAATAAGCGTTTAATTGCAACGGCATAATCGGCGTCATTACACTTATGTAGTCTGTTGCGTGTTCAAACACACTGTAGGAAAAGTAGTCGTCTTTTTGCGTAATGGAACAAACTGTGCAAGTGTCTATGGCCTGCTGAATATTAGAACAAATTGAAGGAGAAGCAGCCAGTGTGTTGCGTATTGGAACGAACTGTAGAAGTAGCTAGTTTGCTGTACGTTGGAACAAACTGTAGAAGTAACTAGTTCGCTGTACTTTGGAACAAACTGTAGAAGTAGCTAGTTCACTACACATCGGAAGAAACTGTAGAAGTAGCTGGTTTGTTGCATATTGGAACAAACATTGGAAGTAGCTAGTTCGCTGTACTTTGGAACGAACTGTAGAGGTAGCTAGTTCGCTGCAAATTGGAACTGGTTTGCTGCACATTGGAACAAACTGTAGAAGTAGCTAGTTTGCTGTACACTGGAACAGACTGTACAAGTAACTAGTTCGCTGTACTTTGGAACAAACTGTAGAAGTAGTTAGTTCACTACACATCGGAAGAAACTGTAGAAGTAGCTGGTTTGTTGCATATTTGGAACAATTTGTACAAGTAGCTAGTTTGCTACACATTGGAACAAATTGTAGAAGCAGCTAGTTTGCTGCACATTGGAACAAACATTGGAAGTAGCTAGTTTGCTGTACATTGGAACAAATTCTAGAAGTAGCTAGTTTGCTACACATTGGAAGAAACTGTAGAAGTAGCTAGATCACTGCACGTTGGAAAAAAACGTTAGGAGTTAAATCCCTATCAACGTTTACAGGCGATTGTCTTCACTGTATGCAAGCAGCACCACTTGTAACGCGACACCACTTATAGTCTACTCTGGTAGACGGACAGGCGCGGAACA
>OY757552.1:19859508-19894508 GCA_963584105.1 Alviniconcha strummeri
TTTATTTACAGGGAATGTGGGGTGAAAGTTTATGGTTACTAGTATGTTGAATTGGACACTTGTGTCTGGAGCTCGCCTTGGCTCAGAATTACAGGTTAAGTTTCATCATATGGCGATTGACACTCTGCCTCTAGTCTTTCAGACCAAGAGACAGGCTTGACTCATTTGCATACGTTAATAGCCAAATGCCGTCCGGATACGGGTCTTGTAGGCGGCGATGTTAAAATCGAGCCGGCAGAGAAGGATCCTGTCGAGGAACTGGAGTCGTGGGCGTGCCCTCAGCGAGTCGTTCCTCGGAGCCAGGGGATGGGAAAACCCTCAACGCGTTTTTGTTACCGGCCACTACGCAGCAGTGTGACAAAACGCACACACACACACACACACACACACACACACACACACACACACACACACACACACACACACACACACACACACACAACAACAACAACAACAACAACAACAACAACACCAACACCGGCCACTACGCCGCAGTGTGACAAAACGCACACACACAACAACAACAACAACAACAACAACAACAACAACAACAACAACACCGGCCACTACGCCGCAGTGTGACAAAACGCACACAAAGATAAAGACCGGCCACTACGCAGTAGTGTGACAAAACGCACACAAAAATAAACACCGGCCTCAATGCAGCAGCACGCGTATAAAAGCGACATATCCCGTTTCCACTCTTTCATTAAAACTCTGAAGAAATTAACTGAAATCCAAAGAGAGACGGTCCCACACCCCAACTGGGTGGCTGGATAGGTCGGGTCAGGTACGACCTGTCGCCACGAAGGTAAGCAATGGCCTGACCTCCAGCACTGTCCACCGATTTGTGACGTCACCTTCTGAGCTCAGGTGAATCCACCCGTTCCGCACGCCAGCGGCGCGACGTCCGTGTAACACTGTCCACCCGGGGTGGACACTAAGGCACGTGACCGCTCACGTAGTCAAAGCTTAAAGCTGCATTCACACTCTTCCACAAAAGAAAAGCAAAAACACCACCAGCATTTGAATCACTATACAAATGGCATACAGCCAGTGATTTACATCAATTCTAACATGTGACAAAAGTCAGTGATGGATTGACTGAGTAATTGACGCTTATCAGTCTTTGATTTAATCCCGCATTAGCGATATTATTTGGATTTAACCACATGACCATCGTACCTTGAGATGTGTCACATGACACGCCCGCGTCCTCGTAGTGTGAGCAGTCTTCCTGTCCGAACTCGTTGGCCGGACAGTCAACCAGTCGGGTCTCGTTGCCCACACACCGGACGTTGTCCAGCCAGATCGGGGAAAGTGCGCTTCCCTGTCCATAGCGGGCATTGCTGTAGGCTCTCACCGCCGATCTGCACGTGCATGTGTTTCCACACTTTCACCAACAGTGATACCGCTCATCTTCACCCCTGGTCCATGGCTATTTTGAGTTTGCTATTAGTGTATGCAGATTGAGAGAAAGGGGGCGTATGTCTAAGTGTGTGTATGTGCGTGTTTCAGGAGTTAGAATTATTGAGATATGTTCTTCGTTGTGCGATCGAACGACAGATTTAATTTCCCTCTGAGATTAATAAAGTAGATTGTTATTGTTATGGCAGAACAAACACCATGGTCCGGTAACACCAGTAAGTACAACACATGTTGAAAAGGCACGCTAAGGTCTGTAGCACAAAAGTGTCAACCGATAGAAATCAATGGCTAGTTCGTAACCGGACTCCATCGTCCTGGCAACCACACTGGGTCACCTGCTTCCGGAACAGATCAGTGAACTTGCCTAACAATTAATGTCTAACATACAGCGTGCAAGCGGAATGTCCCAACTCACGTGTTGTAGCCCAGCTGACGACAAACCACTCGTGCATCCTGGACACCCCAGCTGTCATCACAGACAGTGCCCCACCTTCCGTTGACCAAGACTTCCACCCGTCCCTCCCTGGAGTGGTACCCGTTCACCAGACGTAGCCTGCCGTGGCCTGGCTGCAGCCCTGGAGCCGGTTTAATGAACACGGTTATAAACTGTGCTAGCGGAAAGCCCTCCGACCGACTGCGCGGTTCTAGTTATGTGCACGATTCGAATTTACGACAGCTCCGCCAAATCGCGGCCACGATGCTCAAATGCTGTAGGTTACAATTGTGCTAGTGTAAGACCGTCTATATTTAACTGTGACTGGACCCCCCCCAAGGATTTTCCTTCACATCCGTTACAAACTGACACCGAATGAATCTCCAATCACACGCTGAAAAGTACCTGTCGCATAAAACCGCAAAGCGATCATTATTAGCATTGATAATAATAATAATGTAAAATAAATTATTTAACAAAACAAAACAAAAAAAGGTTCATCATTTTCCGCAGAACAACAAAAGAAAGACACGGGGGAAAAACGAAAGAAAGAAAAAGAGCTCAAAATGCTTCAGTTACAGTTTCCACAGAGTACACCACAAAATGCAAAAACAAAGAAACAAAAACAAACAAACAAACAAACGAAAAAGGCTCTAAAGCAGTACAATGAAACACGTAAGTACAGCTCTAGCCACCAACAAGAGCAGACGAACTCCCCTTTGTCGATGCGAGGTACTGCATGCAAATCATTAAACTCATCGATTGCCTCAAGGACTTCACGGCGTCCAAAAAACCAAAAACGCTGAAATAATCCTAGATCATCGTACACGTCCAGTGGTTTTATTCAGCCATCAAATCTACGATCTCTTACGAGTCGGATTGTGCACGTGTACCGAACCGGTCTTTTGACGGCCATCTTGAATCTCGTATCAAACAGCTGATTTTGAACCCAGCGGCAAGCTAACGCCAGCGCAGAGCAGCTTACTATGACCGTGAGTAGGATGTCGGTAGCCACTGTAACCGCTTCATTGGCCGCAGAAATATCACTTTGCGCTGTTATAGTTAATAACCATCGCTTAGGACGAGGTAAATGGCGTTATAACCGCTCTATTAAACCGGCGCCTGTACACACAGAGTAAAAGCAACAGTGCTGGTCCCCCCTGGCCGTAGCGGAAGAGATAAGTATCGGTACTGAATCGGTACTGAGCCACTCACCAGCTTCACATCGAGATCCAGTGAACTGTGGAGGACAGGTGCATGTGAAGTAGCCGACACGATCGTTACAAGTAGCGCCGTTGTGACACGGGTTTTCGACACACTCGTTGACATCTGAAGAAAGCAAAGAACTGCACATTACCTTCAAACAAGTAAGGCCCACCATGCATACACAAACAAAGCCTAGTGCTACACCTGAGAACCGCAGGTCCTGTTCAATCACTCATCATACCACGGCTACCTGCTGAGTGTCGACTCACCGGTTTGACAGTGTGAGCCTGTGAATCCAGAAGGACAGGTGCACGTGTAGTAACCGTAACGATTGTTGCACGTGCCGTTGTTTAAGCACGGGTTACTGGCGCAGTCGTCCACATCTGAAAACGAAACCGGGTGAGTTTGTTTTTGTTTGGTTTAAACAGTTTTATTAACGAAAGCATACCAGCGTGCAATAACGATATGTCCTTGAGCGTCAAACAAGTTTTTTTTTTTTTTTTTTTTTTTCTGTTGTCGTGTCTTGAGACAAAAAAGAGATGTAGGCCTACACGAGTTAGTTCTGTAGCGTTTGCGCAACAAGTCATTCAGAGATCAAGTTAAATGTGTGAATGAATACCAATATTAATCATGGCATAGAGAGATGCTCGTTCAATGAAACCATACATCGGACTAGACAATAACTAACATTAACCTTGACACAGCAATATGCAAGCAACTATTTTGCTTGCAAATAAAACAAAAATCCAAAACAAATACCCGAAACTACATAAGTATACAATTTTATTTTATTATCATTTACTTGTCATCAGTTGTTTTAATAAGGGCCTCCACTAAAATTGTGCGCATGCTCCGTGTTGTGCTATTAATAGCAGCATACTTGTTAACCTTTCGTGTTTTTGGATCTTGTTTCAGAATGCTAGTGGTCAACTTCGGATGGTTTAAAAAATGTTTTTATTCGAGACAACTTTGCTTCAGACTTTTCTTAACAGTTACGTCCGAAGGATCGCACATTGCGCAGTCTTCAGTAGGCCCATGGACCACAATACAGTGTTGCGCAATTAACAGTCTTTCTGCACGCTACACATCACACCGATCGCACATTGCGCAGTCTTCAGTAGGCCTATGGACCACAATACAGTGTTGTCCAATTCCACTTCTCGTGGTTTACCGAAACTACGTGATCTATGAGATGCGCACACTTCCGGAAGTACGCCATTCCCGTACACTACCGGCCGCCATCCGGCCCTTCGCGAAAATCTGTTTCCAGCGGTCGTTTTGGTCGTTTTTCTAAACTTTCACTGGCTGATTCTTTTTCCCAGAACGCTGATCTCGCTTCTGGTAAAGATATTGCTCTTTTGCCATTATCGATCTCGACAATTTTTCATAAAATGTCAGAAAGCACCGAACCGGTGCTGCGGGTTGATGATGAGGAAGCCGAAAGGCTGCTGGACTTGCCATGTTCAAGTCAGTCTGCAAATGTCAGACAGCCTCAGCATCCTCTCAGTGAGAAAGATGATTGCTTTTCCAAGTCGGAAAAGAAAAAGGGTAACCAAAAGAAGAAGCCTCGATTCCAGGCAGTGACTATTCCTCTCACTGAGTGGAATGAGATGAAAGAACAAAACAAGAGAATTCTGGCATTTCTCAGTCAGAATATAGGCGAATCGCCTCATGATCCAGCAGGTGATGAAATGTTGACCCAAACCCCGAAACGGGCAAAAAACGTAAAGCAGAAGTGCTTGATGACTCGTGCGAGTCGGATGAATCAGTGGAGCCAGATTATGATGATCAAATTGATTTAATGATCAATTGCTCCCAAACCAAGAAGGACCAAACATGTAGAAAAACTGATTTGGA
Source organism: Alviniconcha strummeri (assembly GCA_963584105.1). Taxonomy (NCBI): domain Eukaryota; kingdom Metazoa; phylum Mollusca; class Gastropoda; family Provannidae; genus Alviniconcha; species Alviniconcha strummeri. The sequence continues at coordinate 19,864,433 of OY757552.1, forward strand.
ACAGCCCTCTGAAATGACAGAGACTGAACAAGATTTTGATGTAGCTGAAAAGCTGGGGCCAGAAGTGGCAGAGACAATCGCAAAACTGGTTGATGGTACAATGGCTAAAGGCCAGATGTCAGATGGCAAATTCAAAGAAAAAATGGACAGATATGCTAGGCCTAAAAATGTGAAGGTGGTTGTTCCAAGAGTTAACCCTGCGATCTGGTCTGTTCTTGATCGCAGCACCAGGGGTGCTGACCTCAAAATCCCAAACTACCAGGAAGCGTTGTGCACAGCAACTTATGCGCTTAAAAACATTTGGCAAACAATTTTCACAAGTGACTGCCCCGAAATTCGGTTACTGCTGAAAGGTGTAGCTGATTCGATTGCACTGATACAGAAAACAAATCATGATCTGTCCATGGACAGAAGACGAAAGATTTTGAATGCACAACTGAACAAAAAGTACAGAAAACTGGGTTCAGCAGAGGTTCCAATCACTGATATGTTGTTTGGCAATGACTTGAAGGCTGCATGTGCCAACACTGATACAACATCAAAAATGGGCCTAAGTTTTAGCCAGTCAAATACAAACAAAAGTCAGAAGTTTTTTCCACAAAACACATCCTCAAACCTGGGACAAGGGAAATAACTAGAGAAAGTACAGGGAAATAACTAGCAGCAGTAACCCTGTGCTTGATATAAGAAATTTGGTTGATTAAAGTAGAATCAGATCATCTAATATAGTAATGTCAGATGATCTGAGCTGTGAAATATGGCGTACTTCCGGAAGTGTGCGCATCTCACATATCCCTCCGTTCCTGTGAACTGCATCATGGAATTCTACATAAACTTCAATTCAGGTGAGTACTCGTTTATATTTTGAATTAACAGTCATTCTGCACGCTAGACGTCACACCGATCGCCTGGAATTGCCTCCGAAACTTGGCTGGATCTCAAGGAAAACCGAGGTACGTACGTTGATTGCTACTCACCAACGTCACAGCGGGGCCCAGTGAATCCAGCACGACATGTACACGTGAAGGACGTGCCGTTGTCGTGGCAGGATTCGTGCTCCTCACACGGCAAACTGGCGCACGCAGACCCTGGCGATGTGAACGAGAAGAAGCTATGTTAGCAACGTATGCCTCTGAAAAGCAGTCACACAAACTCGTGTACTCAATTAGGACCATCCCTTGGCCACGGCCACCGGCGCCGTTCTGTTCTGGGCGATGGCTTCAGCTGCGCAAGAGGAATTTACATAATACCACGATAAGAAGACACTTATTTGACAATAAAATATACACAGATATCTTGTCTTGGTGACGTTCCAGCCATACAGTGCAATAACGATAACACAATTAGCCAAGTATAAAACATTGTACGTAAATAAAATTCAGATCTAACAAATAACGATCTCATTCTCGCACTGTAGACTAACACACACACACACACACACACACACACACACACACACACACACACACACACACACACACACACACACACACGCACGCACGCACGCACGCACGCACGTACACGCACAGATACACACACACATACACACGCATGCACGCAAACACGCCCGCATGAACACACACAGTCACGCACGCACGCACACACGCATGCACGCACACAGACACGCACGCACACGCACACATACACACGCACGCATGAACACACAGTCACGCACATGGTCACGCACACTAACATACACACACATGTACGCACACACGCACGCATGAACACACACAAACTTGCACGCTCGCCCACACACATGCACAAGCACACACACACACACACACACACACACACACACACACACACACACACACACACACAGCGATAGGGCTGAGAGAGCACGTACTGAGGCTGTCCTTGGCCCCGTCAATCCAGATGATGTAGGGCGGGACGAAGGTGGAGACGTCGGGGACTGCCGGCCTGGCGGCGCAGTAGCCGAAGCCCCAGCTAACCACACCCATCATCTGATAGCTGCTTCCGCCTGGCGCGGCACAGAACACTGGACTCCCAGAGTCTCCCTGCACGTGCATCGCACCAAAAAACCACACAGTCCACAAGTACCAAGCCGTCTCGTGTCCAGGTGTACATTCTATTTGTCACTTTAACATCACCATGTTTTATTTACTAAATTACCTTTTGATAAAAAAAGGATGTACCTCTGGAGGGGTTCATATACCTTGTATTTACACGCATGCCAGGTGAAAGTTACCGTAGGCGACTCAGGTCTTTGTTGTTGTGTTTGTGGTACGTATTTCTAGCGCTAATTAATTCCCTTGTGTGTTGGTTCTATCTGTTGATAATTATAGTTATCATGTCTTCCTGTGGAAGCGTTTCACCTTTCTGAGATTAAAATCCAGTCACTCATGTATCGCATGCTCCTGCCCATTTCAGTGTTCTTGTGTATTGTCCCTGGTTGTACAAGTTGGTACTTTGAGTAGAAAATTCGCTGCTTTGCAAATACACCACTAGAATTCATCAAAATAATCAGTTACGGTACACAATCGTGAAACGAGCGAGCAATGAGGTGTGTTAAGTGTCTTATACAGGGACAGTGAGGTGTGGTAAGTGCTTTATGTAGGGGCAGTGAGATGTTAATGGTTTTATGTAGGGGCAGTGAGGAGTGATAAGTGCTTTATGTAGGGGCAGTGAGGTGTGGTAAGTGCTTTATGTAGGGGCAGTGAGGTGTGGTAAGTGCTTTATGTAGGGGCAGTGAAGAGTGATGTGTTATATGGGACAGTGAGGTGTGGTAAGTGCTTTATTTAGGGGCAGTGGAATGTGGTAAGTGCTTTATGCAGGAGCTGTGAAGAGTGGTGTTTTACATAGGGACAGTGAGGGGGGGTAAGTGCTTTATGTTGGGGCAGTGAGGTGTGGTAAACGTTTTATATAAGGGCACTGAAATGTGTTAAACGTTTTATGTAGGGGCAATGGTAAGTGTTTAACGGAGGGGCAGTGAGATGTGTTTTATGCAGGGGCAGTGAGATGCGGCAAATGTTTTATGTGGGGGCAGTGAGATGCGGTAAAATGTTTTATGTGGGAGCAGCGAGATATGGTAAAATTGTATGTGGCGGCAGTGAAATGTGGTAAAATGTTTTATGTGGGGGCGGTGGTATGTGGTAAATTGTTTCATGTAGGGGCAGGAAGGTGTGGTAAGTGTTTTATATACGGGCAGTGAAGTGTTCCGAATGTTTTATGTAGGATTATGATTGGCACTAATCTTTTGAGTATTTTAAGATCGACAGTATCAAGACACTGCTTTACCCTGCACGTGCCTTGTCCTCCGTGAGAAGTGTTGGTATTGCACATGGTGTTCTGCGCGAGATTTGTGTCCAGATTGTAGCCGCTGCCAATGGTGGACTGCAGGGCTCTGCACTGTTCGCGGTTGAACACCGGCACCGTTACCGCCATCAGCTCCTCAGCCAGGTCTCCAGACGAAGAGCTGGACCCTAGATAGGAAACAGGCCAAAGTCTTCTGACCACATCCAAACACACAAGATGAAAAAAGAAGGTTGATTCGAACGGGACAAGACAAAACGTGTGCCAACTGTTGGGTCATTCCCTGTTTGGAAGCAACGTGCTAGCATACTTTGTACTTCAACAGTTCCGGACACACCAGCGTCAACAACCGGAACAGGATCAGTAGACAGTTTTATTTTTTATCGTTTACCTGTCAGCCCACTGCTTTCGAGAGAGAGAGAGAGAGAGAGAGAGAGAGAGAGAGAGAGAGAGAGAGAGAGAGGGAGAGAGATTGACTGATTGATTGATTGAATGACTGATTGATTGATTGATTGACTGATTGATTGATTGATTGATTGAACTTTAATTACGCAAGGATAAAGGTTTAGGCACGAATGCCTGTCGGGCAACCTGTCCTTGAAACAGTTACAAACATTTAAACACATGTAATTATGTATAGACATATGTTCATCCGAGAAAAATCAATGTCAATCGATAATTATGAATAATACAAAACAGTAATGAATCAATTAATAATAACAATGGGAGATTATACATGCATGTATATACACATAAGAAACCAAGAAATTGAGTGTGTGTGTGTGTGTGTGTGTGTGTGTGTGTGTGTGTGTGTGTGTGTGTGTGTGTGTGTGTGTGTGTGTGGTTATTTACAATAAACTGCTTCTCAACCATTAATTTTGTGGAGTGTTTTGAAGCTGATAAGTGACTTGCATGACTTTATTTGAGTTGTGACAGTATTCCATAGGGATGTGCCAGAAAATGAGAAGCTAGTTGTAAAAAGGTCTATTCTTGGTAAGGGCAGAGTTATCAATCGAGATGTGGCGCGATTGTTAAAACAGATAAAAAGTTGTTTAAGATTTGTGTATGCTTTGAATACTAACGCTGCCTTATTGAACATAAGCTTTTCTTTGAGTGGAAGTAGTCCCAAATACCGTAGCTTTGTATCGGTTGTTAAAGAAGAATCAGATATCATTAATTTTGCAGTTCTTCTGTGAAGAGAATTAAGTTTGTTAACTAAGATATCACTACAGCCGCCCCAGACAGTTGATGCATAGGTGAGGGGAATATGAGCATGGTGAAACAGCTTGCGCTTAGGAGTGTTCACAAAGTGTCTCAGCTGTGACAACAGATACATATTTTTTTTAACTGTTTTACATGTGCCAGTAATGTGTGGTCGCCAGATAAATTCATCATCAATGATAACGCCAAGATGCCGGTGCTCGTGAACTTGTTCAATATGAGTGTCATTAAGACTAAGATTAAGATGAAGTGGGCAAAGCTGATGTTTTTGCCTAGTAGCAAGTAGCAGACTTTTTGTTGTTGTAGGAGGTAAAATCATGGCATTATTGTCACACCAGTCAGATGCTTCATTTATGCTTCTCTGTAGTTCCTTTTGAACAGTGTGTGTATCTTTATCAGTTGTATTTATTGAAGTATCATCCGCAAAAATGTCACAATTAACTTTATTGCTAGTAATATGCAGGGGAAGACAATTAATAATTTTTGTATTCAAAATGGAAGAGAGAGAGAGAGAGAGAGAGAGAGAGAGAGAGAGAGAGAGAGAGAGAGAGAGAGAGAGAGAAGATAAGATAAGATAAGATAATACTTTATTACACAGGGATAAAGATTTAAGCACGTATCGGCTTTTTTTCAAATCTGTCCCTGATGACAAACACAGCAACACTCAATACATCAAACAAAATTCACTTAAATACGCTAGAGAAAAAACGACTTAAAAACAAAACAAACTAATTTTGAACAGCGACAGCGAGAGAGAGAGAGAGAGAGATGCGAGTTGTTGCCCCCAAAATGTGTGCATGCTTGTGTTTTGTCATTACAGTCAGCTTCCTGTTGTAAAGTGCCAATGAAGACGGGCCGACCGTTGGTGCCGCTGACGTAAAACAATATGATCCGCAAGAAGTGCAATTCTCGAAGAACTAGCTATCAGAATAGAATGATTAAATCCACGTGTTGTATCTTCCAGTATCCGGACTAGAATCCATCTCCATGTGCACCACCATCACCATCATCAGAAACAGCGACAGTAGCAGAACCAACAACAATAAAAACAGCAGCATCATATCATCACCTTTGTCATCATCGCGCTTTGGTTCAGTAACTATATATAGGACACAATCACTGTCATCACTTTTTCTTTTTCTTTCATTTTTCATCGCTTTTAACCGTTTATCTGTTGTTTAAGTGTCGTTTAGTGGCTTAATAAAGGGGATTTCCACGAAAATTTGCATACCGAGTGTCCGTGTTAAAATAAGCGTTCGTTTGAACCTTTTTTGTGTTTGGATGCTGTGATCACTGTTTACGTTTTAACTGGTCTATGGAATCATAAATAACAGACCGACTCCATCTCTGCCCCATCCGGCCACAACACACTGCTCAGGGAGCCGCGCTGTTCGCTCCGGAAGGCACAGTGCAGACACCTTGCTGTTGAACGTCAGGGGGCGCTCCAGTCGAAGGACGGCGATGTCGTTGGCTGATGTAAACAGAAAGAAAGCAACGTCAAAAGATGATGCAATAAGGACAGGGATGTTGTTGGCTGACGTAAACAGAAATAGAGCAATGTCAAAAGATTATGCAATAAGGACAGGGATGTTGTTGGCTGACGTAAACAGAAAGAGAGCAACATCAAAAGATGATGCAATAAGGACAGGGATATTGTTGGCTGATGTAAACAGAAAGAGAGCAACGTCAAAAGATGATGCAATAGGAAGGTCAGCTATGTCACTGGATGATGCAGAGGGACAGCAATGACATTGATTTATACGCAAGAATGACAGCGATGTCATTGGGCAATACAAACAGAAGGACAGCGATGTCATTGGGCAATACAAACAGAAGGATATATAGTGATGTCATTGGGCAATACAAACAGAAGGATAGTGATGTCCATGTATAGTACAAGCAAAAGGACAGTGATGTCACTGAATGATACAAACAGAAGGACAGTGATTATGATGCACTGGTAAGCAGAAGGACCTCGGTTCGATTCCGCTTCGGCTCTCCTTTCTCTTCAAGAGCAGTAGTCTGTGGACACTGTGGACACCGTCGTTGTCACTTTGTCCCCGCCAATCAGTGAAACATTAAAATGACTCTCATCGCTGCTCATCTTATTGCAGGAGTCATTCTGGTGGCGACAGTGCAGTGTTAAGTATCACTGTCTCCCTCTTCCCCAACCTCCTGGGATCTCGGTCACCACCAGTACCTCTTCAAAGACACCTCGGCCTCATGCAGGAAGGGGGGAAGAGGGGGGGGGGGGGCGACTCGGAGAGAGAGGGAAGCAAGGGTTTGCGAGATTGTGTGTGTGTGTGTGTGTGTGTGTGTGTGTGTGTGTGTGTGCAGCGTTTTCAACCTTATACATCATAGACGAATCTGGCATATTAAAAATGCATTTATTGTTGTTGTTGTTTTTATTATTATGAAACAAGTGACACCAGCCGAGAGAGAAAGAGAGGGAGACAGACAGACACAGAGAAAGACAGAGACAGAGAAAGACAGAGAGACAGACAGACAGACAGACAGACAGACAGACAGACAGGTACCTGAGTATCCCGGATCGTCTTCATATCGCGGATGAAGAACAGCCGCAGCAACGCTCACCCGCTGCTCACCGCTGTAGCTCACCGCGAGGGAGGCTCTGTGTTTGCCGGCCACGATCTCAAACCCACTCGTGTCCAGGAACCCGTCGTAACTGTCAGCACTGGAAAACGCACACCATCGACTTGTGCAAAAACACTATAAGAAATAAGGCGTGTAATGCGCTTCATACTTTCATTAAATATAGTGAGAAACGATTTCAGAAAGTTGATAATGATCTGTGAAACTATAGACGATAATGAATCGTGAAATCAGTGACACTGGACAGTTACTTCTGTGGATGTGTTTGACATTCAAGCTGTTTGTATACAACACAGAAGATGCTGCTGAACTTAACCAAAGATTTGCCCTCCGGTGGCATCAGTTTAATGGCTCCTGAACTAAACTGTCTCACTCGTACGTAACACTGGCTAAACTAGCAACGATTTCACACATCGGGCTTCTTTCTCACGTGTCATCTACGCGGTGGAGAGAGAGAAAGAGAGAGAGAGAGAGAGAGAGAGAGAGAGAGAGAGAGAGAGAGAGAGAGAGAGAGTGTGTGTGTGTGTGTGTGTGTGTGTGTGTGTGTGTGTGTGTGTGTGTGTGTGTGTGTGTGTGTGTGTGTGTGTGAAACTGATTACATGCTCAACGGAGCTAGACTAGTCAGTAAATAAGCCTTCCACCCATTAGGTATTTTTGGAAGTAGATTACTGGGGTTCGAATATAATTATGTGCATGCAGTGTCGTAAAAATTTGCTTCAATTTTGAATTTGAGGAGAGTATCCAATGCCAACTCTCAATTTGAATTGTTGTACATTGAAGCGTTTTGTAGATTCGAGTATCATCTTCAAGTTTCAGTTATGTAAAGAATATCAAACTGACCAGGAATTAAACAGACAAACAAACAAACAACAACAGCAACAACAACAACAAAACTGTAGCTCACTCTTTGACACAATGGGCAGCGGTGACGACGTGCAGAGGATCAATGAGACCGCCTCCACAGATAAAGCGGCCGTTCTTCACAAGCATCACCACCCAGGGAAACTGGTTCGCTCCTGTCGCACTTCCTCCCACAATACGTGACGATGGCCGGCTGGCTCGCACCACCCCACATGGCACACCTAAACACACAACAACACCCCACATGGCACACCTAAACACACAACAACACCCCACATGGCACACCTAAACACACAACAACACCCCACATGGCACACCTAAACACACAAAAACACCCCACATGGCACACCTAAACACACAACAACACCCCCACATGGCACACCTAAACACACAACAACACCCCACATGGCACACCTAAACACACAACAACACCCCACATGGCACAACTAAACACCATCACAACACCACACATGGCACAACTAAACACCACAACAATTCACACATGGCACACACAAATACCACCACAACACACCACAGGATGCACCCAAACACCACCACACACACACACACACACACACAAAACAACAAAAAACATAACACCTAAATACCAACACGGCACACCCGATGGTACACTTAAACACCATCACAGCACACCACATGGTACACCTAAACCCCGCCACAACAAACCACATCGCACACCTAAACACCAACACAACACACCACATAGCACACCTAAACCCCACCACAACACCCCACATGGCACACCTAAACACCAACACACCACACCACATGGCACACCTAAACACCAACACAACACACCACATGGTACACCTAAACACAACCACAGCACCCTACATGACATACTTTATCACCACCAAAACACACCACATGGCACACTTAAACACCACCACAACATATCACATGGCACACCGAAACACCATTGCACATCTGAATACCACAACACAATACATGGCACACCTAAACACCATCACACCTAAACACAATCGCACACATAAACACCACCACAACACACCACATAGCACAACTAATCACCGCCACAGCAAACCACATAGCACACATAAACACCACCACAACATATCACATGGCACACCGAAACACCATTGCACATCTAAATACCACCACAACACAATACATGGCACACCTAAACACCATCACAACACCCCACAAGGCACAACTAAATACCACCACAACACAACACATGGGATACTTAAACACCAACACAACACACCACATAGCACACAGAAATACCACCACAACACACCACGTAGCACACCTAACCACCAACACAACACACCACATGGAACACCTAAACACGACCACAGCACCCGATATGGTACACCTAAACACAAACACACCACACCACATGGCACACATAAACACCACCACAACACCCCACATGTCACACCTAAACACCATACACAACACCCCCCGTGGCATATCTAAACACCACAATACCCCACATGGCACACCTAAACACCACCACAACACATGACACACCGAAATACCACAACAACACACCACATGGCACACTTAAACACTACCACAATTCCCCACATGGCACACCTAAACGTCATCACACCACCCAACATGACACATCACACCACACCACATGGCACACCTAAACACCACCACCTCAAACCACAAGCTACACATAAACACCAGAACACCACATGGCACACCTAAACACCACCACAACATACCACATGGCACACCTAAACACCGTCACAACACAATACATGGCACACCTAAACACCATCACACCACCCCAAACGGCACATCACCCCACACCACTGGCACACCTAAACACCACCACAACACACCATAAGCTACACCTAAGTGCCATCACACCATCCCAAATGGCACACCTATACACTCACAAAACACCATATTTCACACTTAATCTCCACGAGCACATTTTACAAGGCGCATCTAATCAACCTCAGAACATATTACACTCGATATAAACACCAGTAAACGATTCACGATTACTCTATCCCACATCACACCAAGTCAAAATTACAGATCACAGGACACAGAAAAACACCCCCACCCCACGTGGCACATCCAAAGACCACCACACCATCCAATGACACACTTAAACGCCATCACACCTCCCCACATGACACATCTAAACACCATCATACCACCACATGGAAACCTAAAAACCATCACACCACGCTACATGAAATATCTAAACACCATCGCACAAATGGCACAACTAACACCACCAAACCATGTCAAACCTAAATATCATTATGCCTTATTATACTTCACATCTATGAACGTCATTGCATCACATACTACGGTACACATAAACATGGCCTAACCACATCACAACTCACATTTAAATACCACCGCAACACGTCATACATCACACCGAAACAATATTACAGCACACAATACTTCATACCTAAAACACAATCTATTTGGTCTAAAACGTGTGTGGGGGGGGGGGGGGGGGGAGATGTGCGACTGGAACCGAGATGATGGCAAACTAACCACTAGCATCAGTGACATATGGCCGCTAATCGGCAGAGCTAACCGGTCGCTGACACACAGAGAGCGCCGTTTGTAACGTGGCCGTAGCAAGGAGTTAATTATCTAGGGGAGACCACTAACACTGATAATCAGCCAGTTCCTTCAGAGTTAATTATCTAGCGGAGACCACTAACACTGATAATCAGCCAGTTCCTTCAGAGTTAATTATCTAGCGGAGACCACTAACACTGATAATCAGCCAGTTTCTTCAGAGTTAATTATCTAGGGGAGACCACTAACACTGATAATCAGCTAGTTCCTTCAGAGTTAATTATCTAGGGGAGACCACTAACATTGATAATCAACCAGTTCCTTCAGCAGCAAGTTGTTGACGAGGTTGCGGTCAGCGCAACGTGACGTGTTGGTCTCCATGCAAGACTGGAACGTTCTCAGCTCCCTGCAAAGGCACAGGTAATACGTCTATATATAGCCTTCTGCAAGTTGCAGGAAATCAACACACTGAATGCAAGATCCAAAGACATAAACGAGTGTTGAATGCGGTGTGCTGAATGCCTCCAATACAGTATTTTTATTTATCACCCTTTAACTGTTGTTCTGCAGCTTTGAAAAAAGGGCTTATTCGCAAAACTGTCACATGTTTTGTACTGTCGTATTAAATTAGCGTTGTTTTTAACCGTTTATGTGTTCAGTTCTTGTTCATAAATTATTTATCTTCACTGATGTACTGTAAATGTGCGTGTGTGTGTGTGTGTGTGTGTGTGTGTGTGTGTGTGTGTGTGTGTGTGTGTGTGTGTGTGTGTGTGTGTGTGTCAGTGTGAGTGTGTGTGTGTGTGTGTGTGCGTGCGTGCGTGTCTGTGTGTGCGTGCGTGCGTGCGTGTGTGTGTGTTTGTGTGTGTATGTGTGTGTGTGTGTGTGTGTGTGTGTGTGTGTGTGTGTGTGTGTGTGTGTGTGTGTGTGTGTGTGTACATATGCCTACCTGCATTTTGTGACAGAGTCCCCTGTGCTGTTGGCGACGTACACGTTGCGAGCCGACCTTCCGCACACAGCGATCTCTGTCCCACAGCCGTCCAGCGCCAGCGAGCCGGGCAGTGCTGTCGGGGACACAAGAAGCGAACACCAACGGGTCCAGTATGGGAAGAGCAGGACACAGAGCATCAGCATGTGCCATGTACGGTATGCAGCAGGTAGCAGTCCATGTCGTCAAATCACAACGTGAGTAACAACAAGTGTTGTTGTTGTCTAAATCAAAAACAACACTCTCTCTTTCTCCCACTTCGCCCAGTCTCTCTCTCTAACCCTCCATCCCTCTCTCCCTAAACATGGTGTTTAACGTCCACAGAAACCATAAGGCTTATTAGGGACGGAGAGAAGGGGGTATGGAGGGGGGGGGATAGAGAGATTATATACCTATCGCTACACTGTCACCGCCAGAATGATTTCTGCATTAAGATGGTCAGCGATGAGAGCCATTTTAATGTTTCAGTAGGAAGTGATGAACAAAGTCACAAAACAGTGTCCACAAACCACAACTCTCCCTACTCCTCTCTCGCCCTCATATAACCATCACGGTTGACTGGACGTAAACAAACCACGTTACTTACTTATCACTTACTTACAGACTTCCCAATCTCTCATTCGTACACACACTCATCACACACACACGTAGTTTGATGGAGGTAGCTCCTTAAAAAGATGCAACATGTGCTCGTTAAACACACACACACACACACACACACACACACACACACACACACACACACACACACACACACTAGACACACACAAACACACATACGCAGAGTGTAAACACACATACGCAGAGTGTACACACACACACACACACACACACACACACACACACACACACACACACACACACACAAATGCACGTGCAACCCTCACCAAACGCTGTACAGTTGTGTTGGTACACGGCAGCCTCACTGAAGGCGTCATGTCTGTAGGTCAGCAGGAAGAGCGGACTGCAAACTCCGCGCCGTTCCGCTGTGGTCAGGGCGTCAGCCAGACATGTGATGTAGCTCTGACCAGACCTGCAGACAGTCAGAGGTCTGGGTGAATGCATGACGCCAAGTGTGCACCCGGAAGTCAACGTGACAACACAAAGAAACACAAATTGCAGATGCCCGAACACCCCACGCTTGTGTGAACCAACTATGACCCGGAACTCAAAATATACTGCTCAAAAAAAAGAACGATCTTGTTTATTTTGACATCTGGTGGTCAAAATAGCCCGTTTACGGTGTGGAAACACATGCATTCCATATGTCTACGTCATGGGCTTTCTAATCAAACTGGTCACAAATCTCCACCCCAGAAGGTGGTGGTGGGGTGAGGGGTAATAACCCTCTCCCGTCAGCTGATGGCTTATGACAGCAACTCATGACGTCATGCTGAACGCAGTGGACATTGCCGTGACCATGCAGAGGACACTGACTTACGTGCAAAGGGTAGCATTGTCGACGTTGTCGTTTATCACAGGTCGTGTGCAGTTGCTCCAGACAGTCGTGCAGTCGTCTATCAGCTGCGTGGTCTCGGGAAGCAATGCTGCACAAATTGCACACACGTGGAGATCACTTGTTAGACAGACGCCCGGCCTCACCGACCAAGATTAGTTTAGACGAAGACTTAGACTAGACTAAACGAGGAGTACTTCAGACCTAGACTAGACCGAACGAATATTAGTTTAGATTAAGACTTAGACTAGACTAAACGAAAATTACTTTAGACTAAGACTCAGACTAGACTAAACGAAGATTAGACTAAGACTAAGACTAGACTAAACGAAGATTAGACTAAGACTTAGACTAGACTAAACGAAGATTTGAAGACTATGTTGAGCTGCCTTGAAGCCTGAACCCCATTTTTTCCAGACCTAACATTTTCACGCAGCCTTTATGGATCCATAGGTCAAGGGTAGAATATTCGTATTTGCAGAGTTACTTTTCTTTGCAAAGTACTCCGGCTCGAACTGTGTAAATTCAGCATTTCAAAAACGAATTATCTCTTAACATTCAAAATTTACTGCTAATTAATGATATGATACAACTTTTCTTTCACTTTCTTCCGAATACATGTCTCGCTTAGTTTGGAGCTTCTTTGTTGTGTCAGCCGAAAGTATTCTCCCAAACAAGTGGAGTCTGCCACCTAGATGGTGGTTTTCTTTCGCTGCTACTGGGTTGATATCCTCTCACCATTATGTGCCGGTGGTCAGTGATGAGTAATGAAACACGTGTCTGACTAGGCTACCAACATAATAATGGTCTCCACGAGATGAGATTTCTGACAACCACACAGCTCTCTAAAATCAGAAACAAGAATGACTGCTAGCCTTCTAAAACAAGATCGAAACAAGAAAAACGCACAAAAGAACGCTATCTATTAGGACAAAACACAACCTGCCTTGACAAGGTCTTCTGAAACTTTTATGTGTTTGGACCCTCTGCTCTCTGCTTTAACATTGTGGGCCAAACATCGCATTTGGCTCGGGATGGGGCGGGGACTGGTGCAACCATAAGCTCATCATTGAAGGGAGTAGGACTCTCTTTTTTCTTCTTTTTCTTTTTAATCTTTTCTTCTTCCTTTGATTGACTCTGTTTAAGGTCTTCCAGATCTAACTATAACGCCTCAACAATCAATTATTTGCTTGATTTTTTTCTTCTTCTACACTTCGACCTAAAAACAAAACAAAACAAAATACGAAGATTAATCTGTGAATACGTGCACAGGTTTGAAAGGCCGAAGAAACGTTGAATCGTGTATTTTCGGGAGACTGTAAATAAGCCAGCGGTGAGTCATGACGCCACCAGAACCGTTCTGTAGGCTGGGCTGGGCGTGCAGGGTGGCGGTGGGACGGGTGGGGGCGGGGGGTAGGGGGGTGAGGGGGTGGGTTGAGGGGGTAATGCATTAACTTTCTGTATTTCTTCTTCTTTCCTTAGATGCCCACAATCATGTTGATGATTATTCCGGCACATTTGGGGATGTTCGCAACACAAAACAAATCAAAAAGTCCTTTAAACAATTAAAAAAATAGTTCACTGGTCAGTGGGAGGCGCGTGACACAAAAATATCTTCTAAGCAGCATAATAAAATATAACACTGCCTTGGCTGTACTTCATTTTTGTTAGCTTTAATGGTCAGAGTCTCATATTCTGATAAATTTTGGCACAGGCTAAGGAAACACGAAAGAGACGCGAAACGTGAACTCCTTCCGTGTTGAACTTCAAAATCATGTCCTTTGTCAAGTCAATCCACAAAAACAATCACTTTGCAAACATGGAAACAAACATAAGTTTACATACACAAACATGAGGCAAAATGTTTCAAAGAGTGAGTCCCTTCAATATTACCCCCGTTAGAAGAGCGCATAAGGCTAGGACATGCTGGTATCGTTGACGAGTCCGTCTAATTTATTGATACCAAATTAAAGAAAAATATGAAAACGGAATGGACAGACACAATACAAAAAAAAAAAGAGGGATATTTAAATGCATAATGGCAAATACCGGTGTATCAGGGCAGCAAGCTGCACGTACCACGTACCAGCTATCATCTCCTAGCTGTTCAGCAACAGCCATACAAAAAGCCTAACCCTTAACGAAAAATATTTGAGTTTTCTGTTAAAAAAGAACGTCTGGAGAATGGATCATTAGCACACACACACACACACAAAACAAAACAAAACAAAACAAAAAACGTTAAGACAAAGCGAGCAAGAGGACTAGGCAGAGAAACTAGGGAGGAGATAGGAAGGAGGAATCAAACGACAGCCAGACAGGAGGCAAGACATCGGACATCCCCGGCCTTCCTACGCTCATCAACGCCCTGAGCGCTCACATCATAAATATAAACCTAAATATGATATTCTATACACATGTAGAACATAGTCCTACCAAACCAATTTACATAAAGTATTATACAAAAACAAACAACAACAACAAAACCGTACTACAAACACACACACACATACACACACACACACACACACACACACACACACACACACACACACACACACACACACACACACACACACACACACACACACACAGAGTGACTATAGCAGAAACTGGGTACTGATATTAGTTAGGATGAAATACTGTGAGAAGAGGAAGTACATTATTGTTATTAGGATAAGTTAATTAAGTAAAGTATGATAAATGTAAAAATAAATTAAAAAACTGGAGTTTAATTCTCCTCCACTGCTCCGTGTAGAGGGCACACTCGCAGGCGAAGGTTGCTGTAATACATGTTTCTATATTTAATGCAACAACGGTTATTCATACCAAGGCTGAGTCAATGAACTGCGTCTGTGTATTTTGGGTCTAATCCAGGACAGGTATCCCTGATATTCTAACATCTGCGTGAAATCTTGTAATGTTCAAATCGTTTACTAGAAGAGACCTTCTTGTACTATTTTTGACATGTGCAGTCTACAAGTCTTTGAATTCCCGCAAATCTGGCTTCATTTCTGAGCCGAGATTTGTTGTTGTTGATTTCAATTTGTTGTTGTTGTGGGGGGAGGGGGGGGGGGGCTTACTCTGTATATATTTCTACATTTAACTGCTATGTATAGTTTCACTTTCGGGAGTGGTGGATGGGTATTGGCTGTTTATATTGGATTGTCTTTTGGTAGCTTTAGCTTGTGAGAGCTTACGTGTATGCGCTGTGTGTATCTGGTGCTGTGAACACGCTAGGCTTTGTGTGGAAGTTTTATGCGCCATATAATTTTTTTTATTCATTTCCTACCTCATGAGAGACTCATGCAATTCCAAAGCGAAAGAGAATGGTTATTATTAACTCATTTGGAAGTGACTCTTTTATGCTTGATTTTCTGGGTTTCATACGCTGCCTTCGGTAATCTGCCGTATGGAGCCATTTTAACGAGTTATAGCCAGTGCTTAACTGCTTTCACTAAGGCGTTTATGTACAAGGGGTGCCTTCCAAATTCCCCATAGATCATGCGTTGGGGCTTTGTCTGGCAAACTGACATAATTTTCTTGCATGTGTACTTATGACCCCCCACCTCCACCCCCAGAAAACCACACACGAAAAATACACAGTTGTATGAACCACTTATACTTTCTTAACTTCTTTAATCCCCCACACTTCGGAGTTATTATGATAAATACGGTTGAACCTGTATGTTAGATAAGTTCAGAAATAATTGTATAGCAAAGAGCAAACAGAACTCGAAATCGAAAACGGTATTTTCCAAGAATTGTAGTTTAGGTTTAGTCAAGACCTGCCTAACTAGTTCTTGCTAAGGTGATGAGTAATGAAGTATAAGGCGAAAAACAAAAATCAATAGATGCAATTAATAAATTTGGAAAAGTATCTGGTCTGTTTTTTAATGCGGAAAAAACACAGACCATATGGTTAGGTAGCAAAATCTATTCAAGAGTAAAATATATGCCACATTTGAAAATGGTATGGAATCCAACCATGTTTAAGATCCTTTGCATATGGTTTACCCAGGATTTAAAAAGGTGTACAGCAATAAACTACAATAAGAATTTCGACGATGTTAAAAAACTGTTCGAAATTTGGTCACTTAGTACTATACCCTGTTAGGAAGAGTTGTTATAGTGCAGTCACTCATTCTGTCAAAACTGATCCATTTGTGGATTTTGCTAGGTCCTGATAAAGGCTACAATAAAAGATGTAAAAAGTGGAGGTCTAAATATTCCTGATATTAAAACGTACATGCTAGCTCTAAAACTCAAATGGATAAAAAAAAGTTCAAGTCATCAAACCTTAAATGGAAAAAAATTCCGATGGAGTTTTATCCATTTGTTAATCAATCAGAATGCTACTTTTTCAACCAAACTGTCAAAAAAATAATTCCTTCTGGTCAGACGTCTTCAAAGCTTATGGAATTTTCTTTAGTAAAGTGAAACCAAACTCGATATCTCAACTTCTTTCTAAACCTGTTTTTTTTTATAACAAGAATATGTTGTTGTTATATATACATATATATGATCGAAAATAAGGTGATCAAATATACACAGTGGGTTGAAAATGGAGTTTGCTGTATCGCTCATTTTATAAAAGAAAATGGGCGTTTCGTACTCTTTCGGAATTGAATACAAAGTTTGGCATGACAGTTGACTTTCTGACTTTTAATAGTTGTACAAGTAATTTTTTTGTTTTGTTTGTTTTTGTTTTGTTTTTAGACGTTTACGATACAAATTAGTAATAACATGGCAAATGAGGTAAATATTTCGTTGAGTACAATCTACTCTGTACCAAAGGGTACAAGATTTTATTACAATGTTCTCGTAAATGACCACTGTATGCCAAATTGTTGCTTGAAATGGAGTGAAAAACTGAAGTCAGATATTTCCTAAATACAGTTTTCATGAAAGTACCCCAAAAAATAAAGATGTAAAACTTAAATGGCTACAAACGCGCATTATACAGAGAATAACAGTAACTAACGTAGTATTAAATAATAAGGGAGACACTGCTAAAACTCAGTGTGGCTTCTGCAATGATGAAAAAGACAGCATTGAATATATTTTCTGGAAATGTGCTTGTATCAGACGTTTTTTGACTTCGCTGGAAACAATATTGAAAGGAAAATGTGAGAGCGCTAAATGTAAAATTTACATAAAATATCGTATTGTCTGGAACAGAAACAGACGTGAAAACTGACTTAGTCTTTGACTTAGTGATACTTCAAGCTAAGCAATTTATATACAAATGCAAACTCGACAAGTGCTTGCCAACTATCATTGGCGTGAGCTGCCACAAGTATCATGTTTGTCACGAGAAAGGTTTTGTCACGACAACCATACTATTGTCGCGACAAAAATGATACTTGTGACAGCTCCCGCCAACTCTGCTCTGTTTTCTTTAACAACTGATGCTGAAATACAAAACAGATAAATACAGTTCAAAGATCAGCGGGTCAATTGTCCACTTTTTTCTTGAAGGATCAGAGTGACTGACAATCAAGATCTGACTGTCAAGAAGTGGGTTGCTCCAGAGAGAGAGAGAGAGAGAGAGAGAGAGAGAGAGAGAGAGAGAGAGAGAGAGAGAGAGAGAGAATAAGGAATATGGAAATTTTTATTCAGTAAGGACATAGCCCCATTTAAAGGGCCGGGGTGTAAGCACAATAAACCTTGTAATGCAATGCACACACATTATTCAATTTGCTGACGTTGGAATGTTGCAAATGAGCAAAGCCGAAGCGAAACGCCAAGTAGAGGAGAATATTACAATACTGTCCATGATTATTAGTTCATCTCATTCTTATATATATCATATCTTTTTCAAGTTCTACACAATAGCAGGGTATTTCTTCTGTTGAATGCGTTATACACAAAGCAATACTTTTCAGGGCGCGTTCATTCTGCGTAGCTAAGAGCAATGCCAACCGAAATTCACATGGGTTATTGAAATATCTGGGTTCTATAAATTTGTATCTTAAATCATCAAATGCAGGACAGCATAGAACAAAATGGACTTCATTGTCCACAGCCGACACGCACAATGGACATTTCAAGTCATCCACATTATAAACTTTAAATCTTGGTCTATGCACTTTAATGTCTTACACCCCAAACCTAAATCTGGTCAATATATACCTTTTGTGTCTGTTTAAATTTAACATCAAATAGGGTTCAACACCAGTTCATGTTTTAAATTGTCTGTACAACGAAAATTTGTCACTTGTGTTTACATGGTCAGCCCAAGCTTGCCATCGAATGTCAATAAGTCTTTGTCTGAACTCCCTAATAAATGCATTCAAACATCCCACACCCTGATTATCCCAAACATAAGAAAGGCCGTTTGCATATAAGGTTTTGCGAACAGTAGTCACCCAGTTTGTTTTCCCCACTGGTCCAAGTTAAATAACATTTTATACGCTCTCAAAGGCAGTCTGTGCTCCTCCATGCGCATGTTTTAACCAGTATCTTAAACAGCGAACACATGCATTAATTTGAATAGGAAACCTTCCAACTTCTCCATACACAAGATCATTTGTGGTTCTCCTATCCACACCTAAATAAAGTTTCAAACCAAACAAATGTACATTATCAATCACCGATGAGCAACTTTCCAGACCCCATATTATCTCTGCTCCATAGAGAACAATAGGTTGCATTTGAGCATCAAAAATCTTCACACTAACAAAAAATAATTAATCGAGTTGCAGTCAGTTCTATATAATTTACCCATGATACACAGCAGCGCCCTTTTTGCTCTACTTAACCAAATCTTGCCAAACATGGTAAAAACTACCAAGATATTTATAAGAGTTCACCACCTTCATCATACAATCATCATAGACCCATCTTTCTCTGGCACCTAAATACCCTCCCTTTCTAAACACCACTATATTACTTTTATTCATATTTACTTTAAGTTGTAATCTTGACGCAGCACTAAACAGATTGTTAAGTTGAGTCTGGAGACTAATAACAGTTTCAGAGAGCAATATCATATCATCAGCAAATAACAGTATCACTAACTGGACAAAATCACTGCTCAGGCTTACCCCATGTCTGCCGTTGTTAATAATATCAAGGGCAAGTTCATTAATAAACACTGAGAACAAGACAGGGCTACACACATCCCCCTGTTTCACACCACGGGTACAGTTGATGACATTTTCATACATACTTCTAACGCACTTATACAGTCTACCCTTAATACCATTTTTCAAAAGAATAGGCCAAAGTAGCTTTCTTGATATCGAATCGAAGGCCTTCTCAAAATCTATGAAGGCCACATACAGCTTTCTATTCAAGGCAAATTGTTTCTGAACACAGTGTAAACATATGCAGTGTAAACATATGGTCAACAGTTGAGTAGTCTTTTTTGAAACCCGCTTGACATTCTCCCGTTAAATTGTTCTGTTCAATCCACTCCTTAGCCTGTTGTTAATAATGGAACTATATACCTTTTTTCTTCTTCTTTTTTGGACATTTTTTAATGCGTCTTTGTTACATACATACATACATACATACATACATACATACATACATACATACATACATACATACATGGGGCACAGGAAGGCATGCGGCATTGGTACAGTCAATATTTCATAAGTCATAAACATGGAATGAATAAGGATACAGAAAAAAGAGAGGTAGATGAGAGCATAATTAGCCTGGAAAAAAGAAGAAGAAGAAAGGTTTGTAAGGTTCCCACCTGGAAGAGAAACTTGAACATGAGCAGCTCATCTTAGCATTGTATTCCTCTATTTTGTATCTGTATAACAAACAAAATTCTTCTAAATATATCAATATTCGGGGGCTGTTTTTCTATTTTGCATTTGTATAGATACTGCTTTGCCAGTAGTAAAATAAAATCAAAAACGTTTTCCGTTTTGATGTTATCATCAATACCAAATAATATTAGACATTCAGACAGTCTTAATCTGTAGCAGGAAGTACACTTCTCTTTCAGTAAGACCAAAAAGCGTGTCCAGAACTGTTGGCTGTGTTTACATTCCCAAAATATATGTTGTATAGTGTCTTTAGCAGTTAGACAAAAACTGCACTTATTATTGTTGGTGACACCCATCTCCTTTAGCATCACATTTGTCCAGTTATTCTGTGCATAATTCTCATCTGAAACCATTTTATACTAACGTCGTAAATTTTACTTAGTTGATGAAAACAGGACTGCCATGGTGTATTTCTTTGAAGTTTATCTTCCCATTTTGAGCAGCAGTTGGGTTTTGCATCATTTTGGTTTAATACATCATAATATGATTTGCAACCCTTATTTGTTTCATACAATTTCTGCAAGCACGCCGTAAGATTAATAACATTGTTATTACAGAATTCGAAACCGCTATTACGCAGAAATTTCTTTATTGCAAGTTTACAGCCAAAATATGTCCCAAAATCAATAGTTATGTCAAGTTTTCGATGAAAATCTATGTGAGATAGTATTTTTCCTTCCTCATTTAGAAAGTGTGCAACACAATAGACACCTTTATCAATCCAGTGTTTATGCTTAAGAAATGTGTTCCCAACTCTAATCCTTTGGTTGAAACAGATAGGTTCCGAAAGTACTTCTCCTACGTTTGTTAGTTTTATTTTATTGTGAAATTCGTCATATGCCTTGAAGACTTGGGTCCAGAATGCGTTGCGTTTAGAGTAAGCATTTGCCACACTAGGTCCATAGCACTCTATATTTCTAATGAACGGATATTTTACCAATACGATATTTTTCCACGTATGATTAGTATTTATGAATTTTCGAATCCATGAAAGTTTCAAAGTAGAAATAAACGTTTTCAGATGTGGAAGACCAAGGCCTCCTTCTTGTACGCTTTTATGAACTGTCTTTCTATTACTCTTGTCCGGCTTTTTATTCCATACAAATTCATAGCACAGTTTTTGTAAACTATTAATGTATTCATCTGGTGGGTTTGGTAACAGAATCCATAAGTGTATAAGCTTCGACAGAACAAGAGATTTTAAAACTGCAACTCTGCCAAGTGGTATAATGAGCCTTTTCATCCATATTCTCAATAAACCTTTTACTTCTGCAAACTTTTCTGATTTTTTTTTTTTTTTAAATAACAGTTTTCCAGATCACTTGTAAACCAAATTCCTAGTACTTTAAATTTTGGTGGGTTCCATTCCATTCCGGGGTGTTCCATATATTTAACTACCGAATTCCTTTTACTGCCAAGCCAGACTGCACTAGTCTTTCCTGCATTCATATATAGACCGGATTTACTTCCAAAATTATAAATAACTGTAATGCAGGTTTCAAATGATTCCCTGTCGCCTGCCAGAAGAAATTCCGTATCATCTGCATATTGTGAGAGTTTATGTTCAACGTTATTAACAAAAATACCTTTTATATCCTTGTTTTCCCGAATCATGATTCCCAATATTTCTACGCAAAGAATAAATAAATAGGGAGAAATTGGGTCACCCTGTCTACAACCCCTACATATAGGAAAACATTTTGACGGTTGTCCATTCACTATTACATTAGACTTAATGTTTGTATGAAACGTTTCTATCCACCTACATGTGTCTTGCTTAAAGCCGAATGCTTTCAAAACTTTAAACATAAATTTCCAATCAAGTGAGTCAAAAGCTGTCTCACAATCTATGTTTAGTAACAGACCGGGCAAATTCTTTTCCTTCAGATAAGCTATCATATCATATATCAGTCTCAGGTTATCTCCAATATATCTTCCTGACATAAACCCTGTCTGATCTTCATTGATTAATTCGGGTATATAGTTTTTATTCGGTTAGCAATAGCAGCTGATTCTATCTTATAAACTACATTTAATAGTGATATTGGTCTCCAGTTCTTTGTCAAATCTCGACGTTTGTCTCCCTTTGGAATACATGTAATAATTCCTTCCCTTTGAGTGCAAGATAATTCCCCTTTCCTAAAACCCCAGTTTAATGCTCTAACTACTAACATGCCTATTTTGCTCAAAAAAACTTTGAAAAATTCTGCGTTAAATCCATCTGTACCAGGGCTCTTGGAATGTTTCATATTCCTTAAGGCCATGCTTGCTTCATTCAGAGTAATTTCGCCTTCTATCCTCTCTGCTTCTTCATTAGTGTGTGTGTTTGTGTGTGTGTGTGTGTGTGTGTGTGTGTGTGTGTGTGTGTGTGTGTGTGTGTGTGTGTGTGTGTGTGTGTGTGTGTGTGTACAGGCGTGTGGCCGTGTGAGTGTGTGTGTGTGTGTGTGTGGGGGGGGGGGGGTGAAAGGAAGGAAGCCAGGGCGCGTCCCTGTGTGCGTGGGGGGAAAAAGCTGGGCAATGGGCACTACATTTAATGCACCTACTGTAAATTTTATTTTGTTTTTGTGTAGTTTTTGTTTGTTTGTTCAATTCCTTTTACAAGTATATCATTTTAAAATGAGTATATCTTAGTATATAAGTCTTATTTACATCACTGTGTGTGTGGGGGTGATAAGTGCGATTGTTTTAATCAGATGCTTGTGTGCACATAATAGTTATTTCTTAATGCTCTGAAAATAAGATGTTGCGCGCGTGCCCACGTGTGTGTTTGTGTGTGTGTGTGTGTGTGTGTGTGTGTGTGTGCGTGCGTGCGTGCGTGCGTGCGTGCGTGCGTGTGTGTGTGTGTGTGTGTGTGCGTGCGTGCGTGCGTGCGTGTGTGTGTGTGTGTGTGTGTGTGTGTGTGTGAGAGAGAGAGAGAGAGAGAGAGAGAGAGAGAGAGAGAGAGAGAGAGAGAGAGAGAGAGAGAGTAATATTGTTTAATTAAAGATGTGTAAATATTGACTTTTCAATGCTGTGAAAATAATCTGTTGTGTGTTTCGTGTATTTTTAGCCTTTGTAGTCGTGTTAAATTATTATTGTTTATTATATCACTTACTGTGCACCGTAAGACAAATTTCCTTGTAAAGCAATACTGGGACAATAAATATTCTGATTCTGATTCATTCAAATGTGGGATTTCAGTTACCATTTGAGGAACCTCACAGTCTTCTACATCTCTTCTCTCATACAGTTTTTCATAAAAATTCTTTACCTCTTGTAATATGTCATTATTATCTGTCAGTATATTGTCGTTTTTATCAATAAGCTTGGCCATATTTTTACTAATGTAGTGTCGTTTCTCCAAACTACAAAAGTAGCTAGTAACCTTTTCACCGTGTGCTATCCATCTAGCTTTCGAACGTAATAATAATAATAACACACCTTCAATTCTTTTCTCCCGTATTGCTTTAAGCTCAGATTTCTTACCATTCATAATCATACAGTCTTCTTGACTTCAGAAAACAAATGCAGGCAAAAAGGTATTTTCCACAGGCATAATCATAACTTACAAAAACAATACAATATTAGTTCAACAGGAACAAAAGCAAACTAATACTAGCTCTGCACACAGCCAATGAAACAGAAAGCATTTCATGCTGGGAAATTCAATCCAAACTAAAATAATGGTATTTCAACAGAAAACAATATACTAGCCCTGCATTCAGTTACGAAGGTATAACGAGTTTCATGCAGACGGTTTACCATGAACGGAACGCACAGCACCAGTTCAAATATTTCACGTTCGCAAAGTTCACGTGCTAACTCACAACTAGACAACAGCATTATAAACCTGTGATTAGATTAAGCCTACCACGTGTCAAGTCGGAAACTTCAGACAGACAGGTATTGCACGCTTATTTCTAGACATGTCAACTGCCACCGTTGCAGTGAGACCCGCGTGGGGAGCGCATCAAACGATGACAGAAAAAAGATGTGAGAACTACATAACTAATCACACCACCACGTATGAAATAGCTTCTTTTTTTCTTCTTCTTTTTTTTCTTCTTCTTTTTTTCTTTCAATAATTCTTTGCAAACAGCCTTCGATGATCAGGTCTTAGGAACAAGCTGCACTTCAGGCAAAAGCATTTCATGCTGGCACATTCAGCACAAACATATACAACTCAATGCAACCACAGGAGCAAGTAAATACATGCACCCTGTTTACAGTAACAGGAGGATAAATTTGGCGCAGACAAGTCTCAAACATTACATAATGCTGGTTTTGCAAAATCAGTATAATGCTGGCTCAGAGAGAGAGAGAGAGAGAGAATCAACATAGCAGATGCTACCTATTCAGGCAGAAAGATTTTCAATACATGAAGAATCAGGCAAAAACATTTTCAACACATGCAAAATCAGACAAAAACATTTTCAACACATGCAGAATCAATACAATACTAGTACACAAAGAAGATAGCCATTCCACACACACACACACACACACACACACACACACACACACACACACACACACACACACACACACACACACACCACACACACACACACACACACACACACACACCACACACACACACATACTCCACGTACATCTGTCAGATAGGATTTCAAGCATGCCAATTCAAGTAAAAATTGCACCATGCAAAGTATGAGTAGCAGTAACATGCTAATACATGCAGCCTGCTTACATCAGGCAAACAGATTTCATGCCGGCAGAGTCAACACTCTACAATACTAATTTTTTTTTAAACTGTGAGTCGTTGCGCTATTTGTAGTATTTATAGTATCATATAAATATGCACTTGCATTTACTAATACCTTAATAATTTAGGAGAGGGGAGGATGGAGAGTGAGTGTGTATGTGTGTGTGCGCGCGCGTGTGGGGGTGGGGGGGGGGGAGGTCAGCATAAGACTAATACATACTGATATCAATATTCACTTAATTCAGGCAGACTGAGTTCCAACACATAAGCCTACAAATTACAATACACACCAGATATGTACAATCAGAAAGAGAGAGAGAGAGAGAGAGAGAGAGAGAAGAGAGAGAGAGAGAGAGAGAGAGAGAGAGAGAGAGAGAGAGAAGAGAAGAGAGATACAGAGACAGAGAGAGACTGATGGGAAGACAGAGTTCTAGCTTTCACTTCCAGCCTTGTCTGAATAAGCTGAAACTGATCGATCGAAGGCGATAGGCCTACTTAACTACAAGTGAAACAAACGAGAAAAAGATAAGAAAAAATAAAAAACAAACAACTAAGCAAAATACAGCATTCAAACCTGGAAGCAAACTATATAACTTACTACTGATATCGCATAGAGATATTCCACTGTAGTTGTTTGGATCATTTTGGTTACCCTTCTTAAAGAGGGGAATAATTATGCTCTCTGTCCAACTATCTGGATGTATACCACGGTCAAACAAAACATTGAAAAACTTAACCAAAAAGTCCACTGCCAAATGTCCAGCATGCTTAAAGAATTCACCAATAATACCACCCGGACCTGCAGTCTTATCATTTTTTACTTTGGATGGCTAACAAAACTTGTTCTCGTGTAACTGGTCTGTTATAATAAACATCCCTCTCACAATTTTCAAAATCACCATCAGTATCTGCATCATAGTTATCTTGTTCAAGCACCTTTTGAAAATGGTTAAACCACTCCTGTTCTGAAATAGTGTTATGAGGCTGATACTTGTTCTTCGAAATTTTACGCATATTCTGCCACAAAGCCTGTTGGTCTGATACTGACTGCATAAGATTGTTCAACACATTTTCATTGAACTTCTTTCTCTTTTGCTGCAACAGTTTTTTATACTCTCTTCTAGCACAATAGCCCACACTTTCTGCACGATCTAATGATCTAATGATTTACGAAATTTACGTAATAACTTTCTAACGTTTTTTCTAGCAGCCCTACACTCTTCATCGTACCATTCATCATCCTCTTTGGTCTGTTAACATATGTTTTCCTTTTCATGTACTCGGCATTCTGTTTTAAACAGTCATTGAAGGATTGTAGGGCCTCATTAATATCCACATCAGTTAGACTCGAGGCGAGACGCAATTGTTCTTTGGATTTATCAGAATGCATAGATTCAGTAAACTGCTGGGCACAGCCAACTTTCCATACAAATTTTACAGTACATTCATTTTTGTCTGCTTATGCTGCAGGTTCTATCATTTCTTCAACATTTGTATGCAATTCCAATGGCATATGGTCTGATTCGATTCTTTCCATAACACAAAGCCGACAGCCATGCTAAATAAGAGCAAAAAGATCTTCGGAAACTATAAAATAATAGTTCACGCTATTTCCACAATTAGATATGAATGTATAACGACCCTGTAGGTCGCCATTACAAACTCCATTCAAAATATTCAATCCAAAAGCGGTACACATGTTCAATAAAAGGAAAAATCCTTATGAATTCAATACAGAATCCTCCGAACATCTCACTGGTGTTTCCTCAACAGCACGTGCAAAGACATCATTTTCACTTTGACTTATAGGAACCTCGTTGGCTGTTCTACTATTCAAATCGCCACAAAAGAGTAAATAAACATCCAAAGATATCATTACATCAGCCAAACTCTCTTCAAGCAAAGAAATTCCATCGTCTATATCAAACGCCGTATAATAAGGAGAATTTCCTGGAGGCACCTAAGCACACATGTAAACGACATCTCTGTTGAACTCAAACAGCTTTTTTATCCAATACGAACAAAGAACATGTCGACGGTAACACTTGATCTCTTTACGTACGGAACAAGTTCATTTTTGATCGAACACAGAACGCCTCCCGATTTTCTCCCCTGTTTAGTCAGTTTTACAGCTGGCTTGCAAAACACAGTATGGCTTGAAAACACACCTGGTTCTAAGAAGTGTACAAACGTCTCAACGAGGCATACAAAATGGAATGAATAAATATATTGTATCAGTTCTCTCTCTTTCAATTTGGTAAGGAGACCGTTAACATTCCAATGGAAAAATGACAAATGGTTGAAACGGAAGGTCTTGTCAGTCAGTTCAGCACGTTCACTACATACCTGTCTTTCAGTCCCGGGGTCACCTTCAGTCGAGAGAGAGAGACAGACAGACAGATTGGCTGACAGACAGACAGCCGACAGACGGACAGGCAGACAGACAGAAACAGAGAGAGACAGAGAGAGACACACACACAGAGCGCGCTTATATTTCTGACCTCCGTAGATGGAGAGGGCGAACAAAGCTGCTAGCTTGATCATATTGTCACATCCACCCGGGTGCTTGTCCCCGACCAACTGAGCCTAGCAGGAGGCTATGGATACAATAAAAACCTAACGTCGCTGGCTCAGGTTTACTTCCTGGTTGTGGAACCGACCGTGTTATATTACAGACCCATTTCGACATACTCTGTCATTGGCAAATACTCTGTCTCTCTCTGTCTCTGTGTGTGTGTGTGTGTGTGTGTGTGTGTGTGTGTGTGTGTGTGTGTGTGTGTGTGTGTGTGTGTGTGTGTGTGTGTGTGTGTGTGTGTGTGTGTGTGTGTCTCTCTCTCTCTCTCTCTCTCTCTCTCTCTCACACACACACACACACACACACACACACACACACACACACACACACACACACACACTCACACGCACGCACACATACACAGACGCACGCACGCTCGCACGCACGCACACACACACAGACGCACGCACGCTTGCATGCACGCACACTGACACACACAGACGCACGCATACACGCGCGCGTGCGCGCGCGCGCGCACACACACACACACACACACACACACACACACACACAAGCTAACAGAAAAGCAGCTACTTTGTTTCCTTCCTATTAATTTAAACTGCAGTGACATTGTGTGAGCGGGAGGGTGGGGCGGTGAGGTTAGATAAGGGATGGGGCGGGGTGTCTCCATGTGATGGATATGATTATGGAAGAAGGATGATGATGATGATGATGACTGATTTTATATAGCGCTAATCTCCGCTCTCGAGCAGACTCACTGCGCTCGCATGTGCTTCTACATGAGTGACTAGTTTATTTTATAGCGCGTTTTTTTAAATATCCACCGAAGTGGTTTACTTACAGCGCTGGCATGGCTGGTGCCACATGAATCTACTGCCGTGTAGGCACAATTTTTGTGTACACCATCAGTACAACCATGCACCATGTCACTTCATGCAAAGCCACATACGTAAAGTGTATGCGTGTTTAGCTGAAACCTGCCACCTGCGCTTTTGGCAGAATGACCGGGGTCTTTTTCGTGCTACTGCGGTACCAGGGGGTGGAACAGATACCGAAATAGGAGTCAGCACAGAAAGTTGACCCTGGAGAAGAAAATTCTCCCGCCGCTCCCGCTCGTAAAACATTTAAATTTGTCAAAAAGGACTACTAATAATGACGGCAATAACATTCTCGACTAGCTAACCCGTCCGGCTTGCACACGTTCCATGTCATCTCCTATCACACAACCCCAACCCAACACTACCACCCCCCCCCCCCCCCCCCCAAAAAAAAAAAAAAAAAGTCCCATAGAACCGTAAAGAAACACTCACCACACCTCCGGAACTAGAGTGACAGTGTTTTGCAACACTACGCTTTTCAAACTGCACCCGTCGCTGATAGACACTCCTCTATAGAGCTGCACCAAGTCCAGTACGGGATGAATTAAATACCCCCCCCACTCCACCCCATCACCCCCCCCCACACACACACACACACACACACACACACGCGCGCGCGCGCGCGCGCACACACACACGCACGCACGCATGTACACACACACACACGCACGCACGCATGTACACACACACACACACACACACACACACACACACACACACACACACACACACACACACACACACACACTGCTTACGCTAAAATTAAGAGAATCTTCGAGAAAAGGGCGAGCTGTGCAACAGTGAATACAAGGCACAACACTGATCAAAACAATGTTGATTAAAGGAAACGACGGAGTACAAAATTGGAGGGCACCTTGGGTCTGTAGTTAAGCCACTCCCTGTCCTTGCTTGCTCGGTTCAGTGAAAGCAAAGGGAATCCCCTTCTTTACCCATGCACCTTCCTTGTGGGAAATTGTCCCTAACATGTGATCCCGACATCTGAGAACATCAGGCCCCAAATCATGCTTGCACAGCATTGTACACACGCACGCACCCAACTCGGGAACTGTAGGGGAGTGTTAGTTCACACTGGTTTTGCAGAGAATGGAATGGACCCCGACTCTGTTCACGCTGCTGGTGTGTTGGTGTATTTTGCACCGTTGTAAAAAAAAAAACGATTTTTTTTAAATAACTGACTGAAATTTTCC
>OY757552.1:19899508-19907008 GCA_963584105.1 Alviniconcha strummeri
GAGGCCGCCTTATGCAGTTCGCAAGAGTCAAAGGCCAATCATTAACACAGTGTACGCCTCAGAAGTGTTGCCATTTTGAGGCAAAAATCTTGTGTGTGTGCACCAGCCTAATGATGCTAAGATATAGGACTACCACCTTGTCTACACATCATCTCTACTCGCATTCTTATACATCGTCATAAATTCACATCGACACTGGGGTTGCAGTTCAGTCCACGTATTGTGACATGTAATCAATAGCATGATTATCAAGATCTCAATGTGAATGGCATAAGCCATGCCACAGTGAATTTTACACACTGATGCGTAAGTTTACATAATACAGGAAACATTATTACATGAGATCCATTCTTTCCTTTCTAAACTAATTTGTACAAAGAGCACTGCTTTCACATTTTTGTAGCTGGTTAGATTAGAGAAGGTATATTTTCCTGGCTGAATGGATTGTCTCCCCTGGACTGTCCTTTTGGGGGAAAACAACGCCTTACACTAAGCTGTGCAGCCAAAGTAGAGAAGGTTAAGAAAAACAGCAACATGACACAGGTAGAATTTAAGACATTGCTATTCAGTTACTGGCAAACAGGTATTGTTCGAGCAAGCGCTGACGCTACTCGATGTCAAGCTTGGTAAAAAAAAAAAAAAAAAAAAGGAACCTCAGCTGCCGCTACTCCAACCCAAACCTCGTGGGGTGAAGGGGAAGTAGGATTTACGCAATGTAGGCTAGGTTATAGAGAAGAGAGATCACATTCAGTGTGATGTACCCTTCAGGTTTCAAGGTGCCCTTCACCGAGGCTGAAACGTGTGGTGTTGACTCACCCCTAGACAAAGCTCGACATGTACTACTCTACAACATGCGCCTGCGGGATGACAAATATGACTTAGCTGTAGGCCGCCCCAGAGCCTGGTTGTGTATAGGCCTTATAATGCCTAAATATTACTGAAACTTTCGAGAATGCCTAAGACAGGCTAGAGGATGGTCTCTCCAGCAGTGATTGTTGAGGGGTGGGAGGTGGGCAATCTTTTGCCGGGGAGCAATTCCCCACTGACCTTTCTGCTGGAGCGCTCACAGTGAAAGAAGCCGCAAAGGCACGCTTGAATCTCGTGTCCTGCGGATGCGCGCGCACCCATGACTCATGTTACTTGGGGTTAGGCTAAATATAGAAATTGGCAGGTTTCCAGCATTCCGTGCATTGGCTGCGTGCTGAAATACCCAACTGACCTACACAGATACAAGCTTACGCCCACACAAACATCTTTTCGCTGCGCGAAAAAGCCTTTTTCTCTTCTTGATCTTTCTCCACATCTCTGTCTCTCTGTCTGTCTGTCTGTTCGCCCCCCCCTCTCTCTCTCTCTCTCTCTCTCTCTCTCTCTCTCTCTCTCTCTCTCTCTCTCTCTCTCTCTCTCTCTTTCTGCATTTACATGTATTTCATATAGACATCTAAACCCTCGTATTACACTTTCCACTGTTGGTTGCAACGCCTTTTCCGTCTTCGGCCACGCAATGACCTCCACCTTCCTTTCTGACAGACACCCTCTCTGGAATCCTTCAGGTCTAACCTCAACACGTGACATGTCTTCTTTCTGTTGTCCAAAGCAATACCTATGCCATGTTTTCACCTCCGCGCTTGTATCTTCCTCCGACACGAACCGCTGTTTCGTGTCTTTAAGTTGGTTTGCTAAATATGTATAGTGTTTATACGTGTGTGTGCTGGGCCTGTGTGTGCACTGACTCATTCCACGGCTGGTTCTAGTGCTTCGCACCTGTCTGTTAAGATTTCACAATGCTTCAACATCGTAGTGTACACTTATTTAGGTTCGTTCTACAATAAATTACACACTTACTGATTTCACAGTTGATTCCCGAGAATCCGGTCTGACAGTGACAGGTGTAGCCGTTGACGCCATCAGAACAGATACCGTTATTCTGACAAGGGAAACTGGCGCACTCATTGACGTCTGAAAGTAGAGTAACCGTTACTGGTAAGCTTTCTGAAAGTAGAGTAACGTTACTGGTAAGCTGTCTGAAAGTACAGTAACCGTTACTGGTAAGATGTCTCAAAGTAGAGTAACTTTACTGGTAAGATGTCTGAAAGTACAGTAACCGTTACTGGTAAGATGTCTGAAAGTACACTAACCGTTAGTGGTAAGACGTCTGAAAGCAGAGTAAGCGTTACTGTTGAGATGTCTGAAAGTAGAGTGTAGTAACCGTTATTGTTGAGATGTCTGAAAGTAGAATAACCGTTACTGCTAAGACGTCTGAAAACAGACTAACGTCTTATAATATGATGCTCGAAAGTGGAGTAACGCTTTCTGTCATCATGGCTGAAAGTAGCATACAGTTTTCTGTCAGTATGTCTGAATAGCATAGACTACTGGGTAACATTTCCTGTCAGTATGTCCAAAAGTAGCATAGACTATATAGTAACGTTTTGTCAGTGTGTCTGAATAGCATAGACTACTGGGTAACATTTCCTGTCAGTATGTCCAAAAGTAGCATAGACTATATAGTAACGTTTTGTCAGTGTGTCTGAAAGCAGTCAAGAGTTACATTTTCTGTTTCCTGTCAAGACGTAGCAGGCAGCAAGTTCAGACACGCATTGTTAAAGGTGTAACCATGGTACATTCAACCAGTCAACATCACATGACAACGCGGTCAGATGGAATTAAGGATGTGAGAAGGCAGGGCTATATAATACTCAGGAGAGCCGATGCACTTTTATTTCAAACATGGTGCAGAGACAGCTTACTCAGTTCGCAGCGAGTTCCAGAAAATCCCAGTGGGCACAAGCAGAAGAAGAAGTTGTCCCCGTCGTAACAGACACCACCGTTCTGACACGGGTTGCTGGCACACTCACTGGTACCTGGCAACACAGAATACTGATACAGATATAGACATGCGGCCTATTCGTATATACTAGCCGTTCATGCCCGATACGTTACAAAACAAGTAACATGGACCAGTTCAAAGTGTCTCAAGTGAGAAAGGAAAACATTTTCAACCAAAACGTGTCCAGGATAAATGGCAAATATAATCAGTGGAAATAGTTTGATAAGGTACTCCCGAACCTTAACGGTTTGTCCAGAAAGGTCTAATAATAGTGGACCCTCATCTAACTTTTAAAACAGAACTCAGTCGAGAGAATTAGTTGTTGGATGTTAACGTCCCGTCAGCCGCGTATGTCCAGCCCAACGACGACACAGTGGAGAGAGATGAGCACAGGGCCAGCACAGGAAGAGACAGTGGAGAGAGATGAGCACAGGGCCAGCACAGAAAGACACAGTGGAGAGAGATGAGCAGAGGGCCAGCACAGGACGACACAGTGGAGAGAGATGAGCACAGGGCCAGCACAGGAAGATAGTGGAGAGAGATGAGCACAGGGCCAGCACATGAAGACAGTGGAGAGAGATGAGCACAGGGCCAGCACATGAAGACAGTGGAGAGAGATGAGCACAGGGCCAGCACATGAAGATAGTGGAGAGAGATGAGCACAGGGCCAGCACATGAAGATAGTGGAGAGATGAGCACAGGGCCAGCACATGAAGACAGTGGAGAGAGATGAGCACAGGGCCAGCACATGAAGACAGTGGAGAGAGATGAGCACAGGGCCAGCACATGAAGATAGTGGAGAGATGAGCACAGGGCCAGCACATGAAGATAGTGGAGAGATGAGCACAGGGCCAGCACAGGACGACACAGTGGAGAGAGATGAACAGAGGGCCAGCACAGGAAGACACAGTGGAGAGAGATGAGCACAGGGCCAGCACAGGAAGACACAGTGGAGAGAGATGAGCACAGGGCCAGCACAGGAAGACACAGTGGAGAGAGATGAGCACAGGGCCAGCACAGGAAGACACAGTGGAGAGAGATGAGCACCGAGCCAACAAAGAAGACAGTGGAGAGAGATGAGCACAGGGCCAGCATAG
This sequence comes from Alviniconcha strummeri, assembly GCA_963584105.1. Lineage (NCBI taxonomy): Eukaryota > Metazoa > Mollusca > Gastropoda > Provannidae > Alviniconcha > Alviniconcha strummeri. The sequence goes on from OY757552.1 coordinate 19,903,433, forward strand.
GAAGATAGTGGAGAGAGATCAAACACAGGTCCAGCACAGGAAGACACAGTGGAGAGAAATGAGCACAGGGCCAGCACAAAAAGACACAGTGGAGAGAAATGAACATAGTGCCAGCACAAAAATACACAGTGGAGGGAGATGAGCACAGGGCCAGCACAGGAAGACACAAACATACACAGTGGAGAGAGATGGGCACAGGGCCAGCACAGGAAGACACAGGGGAGAGAGATGAGCACAGGGCCAGCACAGGAAGACACAGCGGAGAGAGATTAGCACAGGGCCAGCACAGGAAGATAATGGAGAGAGATGAGCACAGGGCCAGCACAGGAAGACAGTGGAGAGAGATGAGCACAGGGCCAGCCCAGGAAGACAGTGGAGAGATGAGCACAGGGCCAGCACAGGAAGATTGTGGAGAGATGAGCAAGGGGCCAACACAAGAAGACACAGTGGAGAGAGATGAGCACAGGGTCAGCATAGGAAGACAGTGGAGAGAGATGAGCACAGGGCCAGCACAGGAAGCCACAGTGGAGAGAGATGCGCACAGGGCCAGCACAGGAAGACAGTGGAGAGATGAGCGCAGGGCCAGCACAGGAAGACACAGTGGAGAGATGAGCACAGGGCCAGCATAGGAAGACATTGGAGAGAGATGAGCACATGGCCAGCACAGGAAGACATTGGAGAGAGATGAATGAGCACAGGGCCAGCACAGGTAGATAGTGGAGAGAGAGGAGCACAGGGCCAGCACAGGAAGACACAGTGGAGAGAGATGAGCACAGGGCCAGCACAGGAAGACACAGTGGAGACAGATGAGCACAGGGCCAGCACAGGAAGACAGTGGAGAGAGATGAGCGCAGGGCCAGCATAGGAACATAGTGGAGAGAGATGAACACAGGTACTGTACAGGAAGACATAATGGAGAGAAATGAGCACAGGGCCAGCACAAAAAGACACAGTGGAGAGAGATGAACACAGGTCCAGCACAGAAAGACACAGTGGAGAGAAATTAGCACAGTGCCAGCACAAAAACACACAGTGGAGAGAGATGAGCACAGGGCCAGCACAGGAAGACACAGTGGAGAGAAATGAGCACAGGGCCAGCACAAAAATACACAGTGGAGAGAGATGAGCACAGGGCCAGCACAGGAAGACACAGTGGCAAGAAATGAGCACAGGGCAAGCACAAAAAGACACAGTGGAGAGAGATGAGCACAGGGCCAACACAGGAAGACACAGTGGAGAGAGATGAGCACAGGGCCATCACAGGAAGATAGTGGAGAGAGATGAGCACAGGGCCAGCACAGGAAGACACAGTGGAGAGAGATGAACTCAGGGCCAGCACAGGAAGACACAGTGAAGAGAGATGAGCACATGGCCAATACAGCAAAACAGTGGAGAGAAATGAGCACAGGGCCAGCACAGGAAGACACAGTGGAGAGAGATGAGCACAGGGCCAGCACAGGAAGATAGTGGAGAGAGATGAGCACAGGGCCAGCACAGGAAGATAGTGGAGAGAGATGAGCACAGGGCCAGCACATGAAGACAGTGGAGAGAAATGAGCACAGGGCCAGCACAGGAAGACAGTGGAGAGAGATGAGCAGAGGGCTAGCACAGGAAGACAGTGGAGAGAGATGAGCAGAGGGCTAGCACAGGAAGACAGTGGAGAGATGAGCAAGGGGCCAACACAGGAAGACACAGTGGAGAGAGATGAGCACAGGGTCAGCATAGGAAGACAGTGGAGAGAGATGAGCACAGGGCCAGCACAGGAAGCCACAGTGGAGAGAGATGCGCACAGGGCCAGCACAGGAAGACAGTGGAGAGATGAGCGCAGGGCCAGCACAGGAAGACACAGTGGAGAGATGAGCACAGGGCCAGCATAGGAAGACATTGGAGAGAGATGAGCACATGGCCAGCACAGGAAGACATTGGAGAGAGATGAATGAGCACAGGGCCAGCACAGGTAGATAGTGGAGAGAGAGGAGCACAGGGCCAGCACAGGAAGACACAGTGGAGAGAGATGAGCACAGGGCCAGCACAGGAAGACACAGTGGAGAGAGATGAGCACAGGGCCAGCACAGGAAGACACAGTGGAGAGAGATGAGCACAGGGCCAGCACAGGAAGACACAGTGGAGAGAGATGAGCACCGAGCCAACAAAGAAGACAGTGGAGAGAGATGAGCACAGGGCCAGCATAGGAAGATAGTGGAGAGAGATCAAACACAGGTCCAGCACAGAAAGACACAGTGGAGAGAAATTAGCACAGTGCCAGCACAAAAACACACAGTGGAGAGAGATGAGCACAGGGCCAGCACAGGAAGACACAGTGGAGAGAAATGAGCACAGGGCCAGCACAAAAATACACAGTGGAGAGAGATGAGCACAGGGCCAGCACAGGAAGACACAGTGGCAAGAAATGAGCACAGGGCAAGCACAAAAAGACACAGTGGAGAGAGATGAGCACAGGGCCAACACAGGAAGACACAGTGGAGAGAGATGAGCACAGGGCCATCACAGGAAGATAGTGGAGAGAGATGAGCACAGGGCCAGCACAGGAAGACACAGTGGAGAGAGATGAACTCAGGGCCAACACAGGAAGACACAGTGGAGAGAGATGAGCACAGGGTCAGCATAGGAAGACAGTGGAGAGAGATGAGCACAGGGCCAGCACAGGAAGCCACAGTGGAGAGAGATGCGCACAGGGCCAGCACAGGAAGACAGTGGAGAGATGAGCGCAGGGCCAGCACAGGAAGACACAGTGGAGAGATGAGCACAGGGCCAGCATAGGAAGACATTGGAGAGAGATGAGCACATGGCCAGCACAGGAAGACATTGGAGAGAGATGAATGAGCACAGGGCCAGCACAGGTAGATAGTGGAGAGAGAGGAGCACAGGGCCAGCACAGGAAGACACAGTGGAGAGAGATGAGCACAGGGCCAGCACAGGAAGACACAGTGGAGACAGATGAGCACAGGGCCAGCACAGGAAGATAGTGGAGAGAGATGAGCACAGGGCCAGCACAGGAAGATAGTGGAGAGAGATGAGCACAGGGCCAGCACATGAAGACAGTGGAGAGAAATGAGCACAGGGCCAGCACAGGAAGACAGTGGAGAGAGATGAGCAGAGGGCTAGCACAGGAAGACAGTGGAGAGAGATGAGCAGAGGGCTAGCACAGGAAGACAGTGGAGAGATGAGCAAGGGGCCAACACAGGAAGACACAGTGGAGAGAGATGAGCACAGGGTCAGCATAGGAAGACAGTGGAGAGAGATGAGCACAGGGCCAGCACAGGAAGCCACAGTGGAGAGAGATGCGCACAGGGCCAGCACAGGAAGACAGTGGAGAGATGAGCGCAGGGCCAGCACAGGAAGACACAGTGGAGAGATGAGCACAGGGCCAGCATAGGAAGACATTGGAGAGAGATGAGCACATGGCCAGCACAGGAAGACATTGGAGAGAGATGAATGAGCACAGGGCCAGCACAGGTAGATAGTGGAGAGAGAGGAGCACAGGGCCAGCACAGGAAGACACAGTGGAGAGAGATGAGCACAGGGCCAGCACAGGAAGACATAGTGGAGACAGAT
>OY757552.1:19914508-19919508 GCA_963584105.1 Alviniconcha strummeri
AAACCCTTCCACCATGGCTGAACACTGATATAAAGCAAGCCATGTTACTGAGGGACAAGTGTAGGAAGCAAAAGAAATTTGTAGAATATAAGCAACAACGGAACCGTGTAAATTACCTTGTGAGGGAAGCCAAGAAAAAATATTTTAATGACCTTGCCGGAAATAAAGCAGATATATCATCCATGTGGAGAGCTATCAACACACTCACTAAAGGCCACAGCCCTGCAAACAATAATCTTCCATCGGAACTCACACCAGATGTCTTTAACGCCCACTTCGTATCTGTAGTCTCGAAGTTTTTACCAGATGATCAAACCGATGGGTCTCAGTATAATTGTCCTAATAGGTTACTAAACTTTTGCAGAGATCGAATCTCTCAAAATACCACATTTTCAATTCCTCCTATGTCTGTATTCGAAGTAGGAATATCTATCTTAAAGCTGGATAATAAGAAATCTACAGGTTGTGATGGTATTAGTGTTAAACTTCTAAAAATTGCCTTCCTTACATAGCTGAGACACTTACATATATTTATAACTTATGCATACAAAAGAATGTTTTTCCAACCGCATTCAAGAGAGCTAAAGTAATTCCACTCCCTAAAACAAAAACTATCTCCACCGATCTGAACGATTACCGCCCTATCTCAATCCTGTCTGTTCTCACAAAGCCACTACAAAGACACATTCATAAACATTTGACAAACTTTTTAGAAACATACCAGCTTTTCTATTCCTTTCAGTCTGGCTTCCGATGTGGACATTCTTGTCAAACGGCAGTTACCCGTTTAACTGATATTTGGCTCTCAGCTTTCAACAACCGTCAAATGTCAGGCGCTGTATTTCTCGATTTTCGCAAGGCTTTTGACCTGGTTCATCACGATATTTTACTGAAAAAAATATCCACGTACAACTTAAGCATCGCAAGTATAGCTTTCTTAAGATCTTATTTACAGGATCGTATACAATGCTTGCTTGTAAATGGCACATACTCCCAAGAAACGTCTATAACAAGTGGAGTGCCTCAAGGGTCGATCCTAGGCCCACTTCTGTTTTGCATCTTTATTAATGACTTGCCTCTGTGTCTTACACGTGCGTCAGTCCAATGTGATTTATTTGCTGATGATGGTACCCTTAATACAGCTAATGACAACATAGATAATATACGTAGGGATTTACAACAAAGTCTGTATGATGTCTCTGGATGGTGTTGTAGAAATCGGATGGCACTAAATCCGACGAAAACAAAATGCATGTTGATGGCGACGAGACAAAAACACCAGAAAAAACAGCTCCCTTTAAATCTAAAGTTCGAGACCACGCCAATAGAGCAAGTTTCAAAACATCGCCTACTTGGAGTGACTGTAGACGAACAGCTAAAGTGGCAAGCACATATTAACAACATGTGCAAAACCGTTTCTAGAAATATTGTTCTTCTTTCGAAACTGAGCCAAATTGTCAGCCAAAAATCCAAATTAGCATTCTTCTTCGCACACATTATGTCACATATGAACTATGTTTCAAATGCATGGGATGGATGTGCCGGTGTGCACATGAAGCAGCTGTATTCTCTCCACAAACGTGCCGTAAAATTCTTGATGCCAATTCCTAATTTAGACTACAAACAAAAGTGCTGTGCTCTCAAACTACTCCCTTTAGACAAACAACTATTGCTCAACAAATGTGTTCTAATGCAAAAGGTTGTTCACGGCAAAGCCCCGCAGTATCTGAAAGATCTCATGATTCCATCTGAACGTCTTCATGTTCATGGGAATAAACAGCTTTTGCCCAGAACAAGGATTGATATCTTTAAAACGAGTTTCTCCTTTTCAGGCTCCTTAGCGTGGAATAGTTTAGCTCATCATCTCAGATACCCCATGGAATTAAAAACGTTCAAAAGGAAAGCATTTCAGGCACTTGCTAAGCCACCTTGAATACTTCGTTTTACTTCTCCTTTTTTTTTCTTTTCTTTTTTTCCCCTTCTTTTCTTCTAGCGCGTCAGACAGCTTGACACGAAATGTATAGAATGCTGTTATTGTTTTCCCTCCCTTGCTCTTGTAAAGTTTTAGATATGTGTGTGTGTGTGTGTGTGTGTGTGTGTGTGTGTGTGTGTGTGTGTGTGTGTGTGTGTGTGTGTGTGTGTGTGTGTGTGCGTGTGTGTGTGCGTGTGTGGTATTTTCATGAAATATTTACCTTTGTTTTCCTCCTGGTCATTTTTTTCTTCTTTTTTTCCCCCTCAATTTTAATGTTTGCATATATGATTGTGGGTGTATGTGATGTGCTTTGATTTTGGTTAGGTGTGTATAATGCATCATCGCTTAGCTTCCAATCCTGTTAGATGTGATCTTGTCTTATACGAAGATAGAAGTCATTATTCTGTCGCTTTCTTTTATTCGTTAATATGTTTTTTGTTATTCTCTCTCTCTCTCTCTCTCTCTCTCTCTCTCTCTCTCTCTCTCTCTCTCTCTCTCTCTCTCTCTCTCTCTCTCTCTCTCTCCTAAAAAAATAGTTTGCATTGGTCTTTGCTTTATTATTGCTCTGTTCGTATGATGTGATGTTTTAGACAGAAATTAGTTTGTTTTGTTTTTAAGTCGTTTTTTTCTCTAGCGTATTTATGTGAATTTTTGTTTGATGTATTGAGTGTTGCTGTGTTTGTCATCAGGGACAGATTTGAAAAAAAGCCGACACGTGCTTAAATCTTTATCCCTGTGTAATAAAGTATTATCTTATCTTATTCTCTCTCTCTCTCTCTCTCTCTCTCTCTCTCTCTCTCTCTCTCTCTCTCTCTCTCTCTCTCTCTCCCCACCCCCTCTCTCTCGAGCCATAGTCAATCAACACCGCTGGGAGTCCTATACTGATAATAAGTTATGTGCAAACCAGTATGGAGGCAGATCTAACGCGCATTACAGACACCGACACCAGAGAGAGACAGACAGGCAGATCGTAGACGAAAAGGGGTGGACAGAGAGAGTGGAAACTGTGGAGTAAAAACTTAGAATATCCTACGTGGTACAGTTATGCTTTACGTCTAGAGTAACTGTATATTCCACACACACATACTGATCTGACAGTTGCTTCCAGTGAATCCGGTGACACACTGACACGTGTAGCTGTTGACGCCGTCCACACAGGTGCCGCCATTTTGACACAGAAAACTGCTCGTGCAGTCGTCAATGTCTGGAAATAAAGTGTCGGCAACAGCAGTGAGCAGTGAGCAGCGTCAAGGCAGCAAGGTCTGGTGAGCAGAGTTGTTCCGGTTGAGGTGGTTGACGCTGGACGTCTTGAGGCACAAGCTGTTGTCTGATAAGGCTGATCAATTTGCTACCTGCTGTTCTTCTGTATCAGTGTGTGTGTGTGTGTGTGTGTGTGTGTGTGTGTATGATTTTGTGTGTGTGTGTGTGTGTGTGTATGTGTGTGTGTGTTTGTGTGTGTATGATTTCGTGTGTGTGTGTGTTTGTGTGTGTGTGTGTGTGTGTGTGTGTGTGTGTGTGTGTGTGTGTGTGTGTGTGTGTTTGTGTGTGTGTGTGTGTGTGTGTGTGTGTGTGTCTGTGTGTGTGTGTGTGTATGTGTGTGTGTGTGTGTGTGTGTGTGTGTGTGTGTGTGTGTGTGTGTGTGTTTTCATGCGCGTCAGTGTATATGTATACCACTAGGACATGAGACGCCGACTATGGTCATATGCAAAACAAAACAAAACAAAAAAACAAAAACGTACTAATTTGACAGTTGGTCCCAGTGAATCCAGTGACACACTGACACGTGTAGCTGTTGAAACCGTCCACACAGGTGCCGCCATTCTGACAGAGTGAACTGCTCGTGCAGTCGTCGATGTCTGAAAGTTTTTTGTTTGAGGGACTTAATCCCCTTTGGAAATGTGTGCAATGTTAATGACCTCAATTTGGCACTATCACGCTGAATTGACTTATTTCTAGATGTAATCAATAAGCGTGTCCCCTCAAAAAGAAGATGGTAAAACACCAAACCCTTCCATTATGGCTGAACACTGATATAAAGCAATTAAGCCATGTTACTGAGAGACAAATATAGGAAACAAAAGAAATTTGTGGTATATAAGCAACAACGCAGCCTTTTAAATTACCTCGTGAGGGAGGCCAAGAAGAAATATTTTAATGACCTTGCAGGCAATAAAGCAGATATATCATCCATGTGGAGAGAGATCCACATACTCACTAAAGGCCACAGCCCTATAAACAGTAATCTTCCATCAGAACTCACACCAGACGTCTTTAACGCCCATTTTCTATCTGTAGTCTCAAGTTCTTACCAGACGATCAAACCGAGAGGTCTCAATATAGTTGTCCCATAAGTTACTAAGCTTCTGCAGTGATCGAACCTCTCAGTTCCTCCTACATTTGTGTTCGAAATAGAAATATATATCTCAAAGATGGATAATAAGAAATCAAGAGGCTATGATGGTATTAGTTTTAAACTGCTAAAAATTGCCCTTCCTTATCTGGCTTAAACACTTACATATATTTATAACTTATTCATACAAAAGACTTTTTTTTTTCCAACTGCATTCAAGAGAGCTAAAGTAATTCCACTCCCTAAAACAAAAACTATATCCACTCATCTTAGTGACTATCGCCCTGTCTCGATCCTGTCTGTTCTCACAAAGCCACTACAAAGACACATTCATAAACATTTGACGGATTTTTTTGAAACACACCATCTTTTCCATTCCTTCCAGTCTGGCTTCCGATGTGCATATTCTTTTCAAACTGCGGTTACACGTTTAACTGATACTTGGCTCTCAGTTTTCAACAATCGTCAAACGTCAGGTACTGTGTTTCTCGACTTTCTCAAGGCATTTGATCTGGTTCATCGTGATATTTACTTAAAAAAATATCCTCGTACAACTTACGCATGGCAAGTATAACTTTATTACTATCTTACCTACAGGGTCGTCTACGATGTGTACTTGTAAATGGCACATACTATCAAGGATCGACCATAGGCCCTCTCTTATTTTGGACCTTTATT
>OY757552.1:19922008-19942008 GCA_963584105.1 Alviniconcha strummeri
GTAATGGTTGTTGTTGGTGTTGTAGTGGTCGTTGTCGGTGTTGTGGTAGTGGTGTTTGTCGTAGTAGGTGGTTTTGTTGTTGTTGCGGGTGGTTTTGTAGTGGTGGTGGTGGTGGTTGTAGGCGGTTTTGTAGTGGTGGTGGTTGTCGTTGTAGGCGGTTTTGTGGTGGTTGTGGTGGTGGTGGTTGTAGGCGGTTTTGTAGTGGTGGTGGTTGTGGTTTTAGGCGGTTTTGTAGTGGTGGTGGTGGTGGTTGTAGGCGGTTTTGTGGTGGTGGTGGTGGTGGTGGTTGTAGGCGGTTTTGTGGTGGTGGTCGTCGTCGTTGTAGGCGGTTTTGTGGTGGTGGTGGTTGTAGGCGGTTTTGTGGTGGTAGTGGTTGTCGTTGTAGGCGGTTTTGTGGTGGTGGTGGTGGTGGTTGTAGGCGGTTTTGTAGTGGTGGTGTTTGTCGTTGTAGGCGGTTTTGTGGTGGTGGTGGTTGTAGGCGGTTTTGTGGTTGTGGTGGTGGTTGTCGTTGTAGGCGGTTTTGTGGTGGTGGTGGTGGTTGTGGCTGTAGGAGGTTTTGTGGTGGTGGTGGTGGTGGTGGTTGTAGGTGGTTTTGTAGTGGTGGTGGTGGTGGTTGTAGGCGGTTTTGTGGTGGTGGTGGTGGTGGTGGTTGTAGGCGGTTTTGTGGTGGTGGTGGTGGTGGTGGTGGTTGTAGGCGGTTTTGTGGTGGTGGTGGTGGTGGTGGTTGTAGGCGGTTTTGCGGTGGTGGTGGTGGTGGTTGTAGGCGGTTTTGTGGTGGTGGGGGGGGTGGTTGGTGGTTTTGTAGTGGTGGTTGTTGTCGTTGTAGGCGGTTTTGTGGTGGTGGTGGTGGTGGTTGTAGGCGGTTTTGTGGTGGTGGTAGTGGTGGTTGTAGGCGGTTTTGTGGTGGTGGTAGTGGTGGTTGTAGGCGGTTTTGTGGTGGTTTTGGTGGTGGTCGTAGGCGGTTTTGTGGTGGTGGTTGTAAGCGTTTTTGTAGTGGTGGTGGTGGTGGTGGTGCTTGTGGGTGATTTTGTAGTGGTGGTGTTGGTGGTGGTTGGTGGTTTTGTAGTGGTGGTGTTTGTCGTCGTAGGCGTTTTTGTGGTGGTTTTGGTGGTGGTTGTAGGCGGTTTTGTAGTGGTGGTGGTGGTGGTGGTGGTGGTGGGTGATTTTGTAGTCGTGGTGGTGGTGGTGGTGGGTGGTTTTGTAGTCGTGGTGGTGGTGGTTGTGGGTGGTTTTGTAGTAGTGATTGTTGGAGTCGTTGTGGTTGATGTGGTGTCACCTGTAGTTGTTGTTGTGGGAGTGGTTGTTGTCGGGGTGGTGATGGGATCACCATAGTTGCATGTGTCGCAGCAAATCTGAAGGTTGCTTTCGATGGAACAGCTTGAATTTGTGCAACCTTTCGCCCTGTCTCCATATTCACAATCTGCAGGGCAGAGACAGGGAGAGGGAGAACACACAAAAAGAAAAAACTCAAAACCTGTCAGTACACAGAGTGTAGGAGACAAAATAAAGGTCGAAACCTGTCAGTACTCACAGTACAGGAGACAAAATACAGGTCCAAACGTGTCAGTACACATAGTGTAGGAGACAAAATACAGGTCTAACGTGTCAACATACAAAGTGTAGAAGACACAGTCAGGTCAAAACCAGTCAGTACTCTCAGAGTAGGAGACCCAATCCTGTCGAGACTTGTTAGTATATTCGCAGTCTGTAGAAAAAGTACAAATCCTAACTTGTCAATATTCGCAGTCTGTAGAAAAAGTACAAATCCTAACTTCTCAATATTCGCAGTCGGTGGGAGAAAAAAATAGATCAGTACTCGTCAGTACTCACAGTAAGTGGGACAATGGAACAGGTCAGTACTCACAGTAAGTGGGACAATGGAACAGGTCAGTGCAGGTCAGTACTCACAGTAAGTGGAACAATGGAACAGGTCAGTATATATCAGTACTCACAGTAAGTGGGACAATGGAACAGGTCAGTACAGGTCAGTACTCACAGTATGCAGGACAAGGAAAAGGGGAACAGGTCAATACTTGTCAGTACTCACAGTTTGCAGGACAACTGAACATGTCAGTACTCACAGTTTGCAGGACAACTGAACATGTCAGTTCTCACAGTATGCAGGACAAGGGAACGGGTCAGTACTCACAGTATGCAGGACACGGGAAAAGGTCAGTACTCACAGTATGCAGGACAAGGGAACAGGTCAACAAGTGGCCCTTGTCGGTGATTAGTGCCCTTTACAATTTTAAGTTCTTCACGTCCACCAGACCATACACAGTTACACAAACACAAGTACACCAACACTACACAGAAACAACGTATTAGGGCTTAAACCGCTATGCACTGCTGTAAACAGATGCTTAACTTTGAGCATGAGTATATTTGCTTATCCATCTGTGTGGCTTGCTCTTATTCATTAAGTCTCTTCAGTCTTATAATAATAATAATGTCCATTTATCGTGCGCTCATCAACGCCCTGAGCGCTCACATGATACATATTAATCTAAATATGATATTCTATACACAGAGCATAGTCCTACCAAAACAATGTACATAAAGTATTACAAAAAAGAAAGAAAGAAAAAAAGACGCACTACAAACACACACACACACACACACACACACACACACACACACACACACACACACACACACACACACACACACACACACACACACACACACACACACACACACACACACACACACACACACACACACGCACGCACACGCACACTGACTGTAGCAGCTGGGTACTGATATTAGTCTTAACTCTCTTCATTCTTCAGTCTCTCCATTCCTAAGTCTCTTAATTCACTCTTAACTCTTTCCACTCTTCAGTCTCTCCACTCCTAAGTGTCTTCCCTCTTTAATTTCTTCACTCTCCATTCTTAAGTCTCTACACTCCTGAGTCTCTAATTCACTCTCCATTCTTAAGTCTCTACACTCCTGAGTCTCTAATTCACTCTCCAGTCTCTACACTCTTCAGTCTCTTCACTCCTCAGACTCTTCAGTCTTAAGTTTCTTCGCTCTTCAGTCTCTCGATCTCCAAAGTCTCTGCACTCTTAAGTCTCTACACTCTTAAGTCTCTACACTCTTCAATCTCTTCACTCTTAAGTCTCTTCAGTTTCTTCACTCTTAAGTCTGCACACTCTTAAGTCTCTCCACTCTTAAGTATCTACACTCTTAAGTCTCTTCACCCTTTAGTCTGTACACTCTTCAGTCTCTTCACGCTTAAGTCTCTTAACTCTTCAGTCTCTTAACTCTTAAGTCTCTACACACCTGAGTCTCTAATTCACTCTTCAGTGTCTTCACTCTTAAGACTTCTCTTCATTCTTCTTTGGACTCTAATTCACTCTTCAGTCTGTAATTGTCTTCATTCTTCACACTCTTCACTCTTCGTCAATCTCCAGTTAACACTTAAAAACCAGTTTCTTGAGTCATCAGTCTCTTCACTCTTCACGCTCATCACTCTTCAGTCTCTTAACTGTATTGTCCCACCCAGCGTACCATCCGTCACTGGACACAACCTACTCTGAAGGGGTCTGTAGACGGCGTTGCAGGAGGAGCAGCACAGGTCCTGGACGATTTCCTGGTAACACACCCTCTTGGCCATACCTACGGCGGTGACACAGTCTTCCCCGCTGCTGAAAACCGACCCTTGCGTGTCTCCAAACACGCAGTCTCCTGAAACAACAGATAGCCCCAAGACAGCCCCAACCTGAAGACGGAAAGCCTCATGAACTTCCACCACCCCTCTTTAACACCACATAAAGAAATAAAAAAGAGAAAACAACAACACCGAAGAAACTTAGCCTGGCAAAGACCATCCCGAAAGCACACGTTTTCACAAGCACTGTTTCCGTCTAACTAAACCTCTTACCAAAGGCCAACTCTCTTTTTAAAACCATGTTTATTGTAATACCGCATTCTTCATGTTTTCCATGTAAACAAACCCCGTAACGAAACCAGCTGTTTACGAACAAAGTTTGCTTAACATTTACACTGTCTTTTTATGAGGTTTCTACTGGGTTGCGTATCACCGTAAAAGAACTTTAGGACGAAAACTTTTCAGTTAATTTTGTTTAAACGGATGTATAATTCAGATTTCGCTATCGCCTGTTCACTTTTCAAATTATTTACGCTAATTTCCAACCCCACGATTTCCCGCCTTCACACGTGTGTGCGTGCGTGCGTGCGTGCGTGCGTGCGTGCGTGCGTGCGTGTGTGTGTATGTGTGTGTTTTATGTGTGAAACCACACTGCAGCCTCCCAGTCGCGACTAGGGTGGAAGTGGTCTGGAGGCGGAGTTCTTACGACAACGACGCTATCGCGGTCGAGGGCCATGGGTTCGAACCCTAATACTGGCTTCGACCTCCATTCCCTTCTTTCTAGTCTCAGTTCAGTTCAGTTCAAGATAGGGTATGCGCTGGGAAAAAGCCCACATGTTCTCCACCCCGTCTCTCAGAAGTTTCCGCAACGTTGTCTTCTTGTAAACAATGATCGCCGGACTGACGAGGGCCCTGCCACGTCCTGTGTGGATGTCCACTCAGAGTCAGGTGGACAACGTGTCTAGTCAGGGTGGACAACGTGTCTAGTCAGGGTGGACAACGTGTCTAGTCAGGGTGGATCAGATCAGCACATGGCGCCTTGTGTTTCACAGCTTTACACACGTTTCAGATCCCGCGACAACGGGACAACGTACTTGACTGCGATCATAGCAGTTATCAGATGAATGAGCAAGCAGACGGTACAAGGGAGATAATTCCCTCCTTGCCACTGCGTGGTGCGCAGTGTTTGGTTGTGGAGGATGCTGGGAAGATGGTTGGAGTAAGCAAGTTTGTGTTTTTGGCCAGACGGTTGAAGGGACAGCTGAGAAAATAGTTGACTTGAAAAATAATGTTGAAGAATCCATTTCGGTTTCGTAAATGTGCTATATAGGCAGTAGAAAGATGACGAACAACAGTGCATGTTTGTGGTAAAACGCAGTCCAGGTAACAGTGACGCTCCACGACTCTGACCAGGTGAATTACCTCACAGAGTTAGCAGTTAATAACAGTTACCTGGAGGAATTACCTCACAGAGTTAGGAGTTAATAATTGTGAGAAACACAGTCCACGTAACAGTGACGCTGCACGACTCTGACCAGGGGAAACTCAGTCGTCCAGCGTCCCGTCACGGCTGGCTCGCGTTGAGAAAGGCGATTTAAAGTATACACAAAGTACCAAGACAATCATTGCGCATAATGAATCTTAACACACACACACACACACACACGCGCGAGCGCGCGCGCGCGCGCACGCACGCACGTACGTACGCACGCACACATACACACACGTGACGCGTGCATACGTCAGTCTGAAGTACAAAAGAGTATACTATGAGAGAACAAAGAGAGAGGGAAGGAGAGAGAGAGAGAGAGTCTGAGTCTGAGTCTAAATGATTTAGTGAAAAAGGCCACGGGCCCATGTCAGTTTTTGGTGAAGAACACAATCAAGCAAAAAGAGAGGGGGGGGGGGGGGGGTAGGGGGGGTATGTCGGTGGCTGTTGGTGGAAGAAGGGAGAGGGATGATGAAGGGAGATGACATACCTTCAACGGAAGGAGCAGCGGTGTCGAAGACGCATTGTCCGTTGATACACCACTGAAAGGAAACGTCAACCACTTCAGTCTGGTCCTCTGAGGAAACATAGTCTAGGACATTACAGAGCAATTGGAAACGGATGGAAACAACAACACAGTGTCACAAATAAAGAAAAACTAACAAATAAGTAACTTATTTATTTTCGCCAATTCAGCAAGGACGGTTATATCGGGGCGAACAAACAAGCAACAAACCAAAAAGCAAAACTAAACACAAATAAAATAAACTACCATCAGCGGTTCTGTAGCACTATTCGCTAGGTGTTGTTTGATGCATCAAGAGAAATAATAACAGACGCCTGAATTGCATTCCCAAGTTGTGCTGCTCTGGCGTTGTCGGTTGACCAACAGACCGGCGGATAATCTGGTTTTAGATGCCAGCCGTCCAAGTACCACATATGGTGAAGAAATGTGACGGAAGTTGAGCGTTTAGGTAGCATCCGCAAGCAGTTACCTTTTTGTCTCCACAGGTTGTGCCCCTTGCCGCGATGTGGGCAAAGCAGGTGGTGTCGTTGAACTGACAGGACAGATAGGTACATACGTTGGCTTTGTCTTCTTTCAGCTTTCGTACTCCCTGAAGACAACATGCGACAGATACGTGCACTCGCTTCAGACAATGCAGGACAGTGTCACAATACAAACTTACCACGCTCAACACTAACAAGTATATGTTTACAAACACACTCAACACTAACACGTTTGTATGTTTACAAAATATACAAACTGCATTTAAACAGTATAACTTATACCACTGTCTCTTCCAGAAAATACTAAAATATATTGCCTTAGAACTGTATACAACCCTAAATCAAATGCACTTTAAACATATATAATAATTAGTATAACCCAATACGTAGTTACTAGCACTCACACATTATATACAACGAACTGATTGCATGGTATCCAGAACACTACAGAATTATCAGCTCATAAATGTTAGTATGGGAGGACAATGCAAATCAGCATAGGCTATAACAGATCCCGACAAGAGTGAACTCTCTGACCATCTCCACATAATTATCACTGACACCCGCAGACATGGACCTATGTTATATACAGGTCCATGCCCGTGGGCACCTACCGAGAACAGTCCCACGGATTTCCGAAGATCTTCTATTCAGACCCTATCAGTTGTGCCATCGGGAGAAATAAAAAAGAGAGAACACACACACACACACACACACACACACACACACACACACACACACACACACACACACACACACACACACACACACGCAAATGCGCACACACACAAATGCGCTCACACACAAATGCGCACACACACAAATGCAAGCGCGCGCGCGCGCACACACTCACACACACACACACACACACACACACACACACACACACACATGCTGTGGCTTATAATATTGCTGTTTGTCTGACTCTGTTGTTCGGCTGACGGCCCAGTCACCGTGACAGTATCCCGGCAGCGTGCAGGTCGTGCACTTACCAAACAGAGACGTGACTGTGATCCATATATCAAACGGCACTGGTCATTGACGTCATAAATTTGTCCTAACATCTGTGACGTCACATTAGGTACAGTAGTTTCGTTGACAGGGAGGGCCTTGTACATGCAGTCCCTTCCGAGTCTGAAATAAAAAATAAAAAAAAGTTCTGCACACTCGCATGGCTAGTATTGGAGAAAAAGAAAACAAAAGAAAAGCAGTCAGTGCTTATCTTATAAAGAACAGCAAGGGAGAGGGGAGAAAAAGAAAAAACAAAAAGAAATCACTCTCACAAGCAGTCGGAAGGACTGGGCGAAGTTCTATGGGTGTATAAAGTAGGTCTCAAATGACCAGTCAAGTCAATGGCAGACACTCGAAATCTCTCTGTCTCCCTGTCTGTGTCTCTGTCTCTCTCTTCTTTTTTTCTTTTTCCCACTCCCTCCCTCTCCTTCTCCCTTACTGTTCTTTATAAGATAAGCATTGACTGTTTCTGTTTTCTTTCCCGACACTTGCCATATGAACTGATCAGATGTTCTGCTGCTTCATTTGCTCATAACATGTTCACCGTATGCTCATATGTAACTGAATGATGTATGGCATGTGTTCATCTGGCGCTGTGAGCACGCTATGTTTTGTGTGGAAATTCTCATGTATAACGTTTCACTCACTCATTCATGCCTATATGTATATAAATAATGCCTGTAATTTGATATCTATTCATCAGTAGCTTAGCAAGGACTAGTTGTTACACAGGTTTTTGACTGAACCTAAACTACAATCCTTGTAAAATAAAGTTTTCGAGTTCTCTCTCTCTCTCTCTCTCTCTCTCTCTCTCTCTCTCTCTCTCTCTCTCTCTCTCTCTCTCTCTCTCTCTCTCTCAAAAGGTTAGAAGTCAGGACTTTCCGCCGCCTCAAGCCCGAACCAACGCTCTGCCGCCACCAAAACCTCAAGCACACGTGGAAAAGCTGGACTGCCAGATACAAACAGGACTTCTGCCGCCCCCTACACTCCCGGAATCATCACCTCCGCCACAACCTGCACTACACAGAAATGTACCTCACGGGCAACCCACACTCCACAGACCATTGCCACAACCCGCACTCCACACACTTCTACGTCTGCTGCAACGCACGCTCAGGAGACTGTTACCACTACCACAACCGACACCCCACAGACTCCACGACTGAACAGCACAAGACAGTCGCCGCCTGCACTGAGGCTGCCAAAGGAAGGCAGGCTCTCTGCGCTCCTGATTGGCGACTCCAACCTTCGACATGTAGACAGAAAGAGGCTTGACAACAGAGGCAACCTGCATGTTCGAACGGTTGGAGGAACCACAGCGGGAGACTTTGCGGCCTGCCTGCTGAACCAGTCGTCGCGGGCAGACACAAAGCACGTCGTCGTGCATATCGGGACAAATGACTGCTCCAGAGACGGCGACTACAACAAGCAGCTGGTCACGGTCAGCTTTCAGGCCCTTGCCAAGCAACTGGTAAGGGTCTTCCCCAAAGCTGCCGTGGCCTTCACCTCCATTTTGCCCAAGAGAGGTGGGCATACGCATGCCACAGAGGAGGCAAACAAAATGTTGAAAGACATGTGCTCCTCTTGTGGTTTGAGTTTCTACACCATCCGCTCCTCGGAGACTCGAGTCGGTCCGTACAGAAACAGCTGTATACCGACGAGGTGCATCTGAATCAGCGAGGACTGGCGACCCCCCTGAGAAGCATCACTACCTTCCTCTGTCGGAGCCGGGGCGGCTGCTCCCCCATCTCGAAGGAGAGACAGCGGCACTCTGTGAGTGAAAACGCCAGGCTCTACAGTGTTGTGGCAAGGGGCGGTGGAGTTGACCAGCTGAGAAGGGGTTCGGCTTCTCCGCCAGTGTCACAACACATGTTACAACGGCCAGAGCTTCGAGTGCAAGACTCACAAAGAAAAAAGGACTCTGCACCGCGGCTGCAAGACCATCCGGACAACCAGCAACCCCAGCCTCGTGACGGTCTTGGCCACGGTGCTGATCCGCACCACACGCCACCGCCTGCATTCCCGCCATTCCTCCAGTGGCGGCACTCTGGCGGTCCACCCTTCCCGCCGACACTGCCTCCTTTCCCCTTCCAGACTCCCTGGAAGTTTAACCCCTACCACCCCTGGACTCCACACTTTCCCCAGCAGGGGCTGTGTGGACTTTGCACGCGGATTATTCAGGTTAAATATTCCATTAGTAGTTTGTAGCCTTTAATTTCTTGCTGCTTCTCGTTGTTTCCCTTTGCTTCGGAATTGCGTGTTATTTCATTTATTTGTGTAGTTTTAACGTTTTCTTTACATCCATTGTTTTATTGTAATGTTGCGTGTAGATCATCAAAATGTATACCATCTGCACAATAAGATCCTTGATTTGAGTGTATTCCTTAACCAGTCAGCACCGAGCTACAATCTGTTTGGTGTTACGGAATCAAGACTAGACTTTAGAATTTCTGACCAGGATGTCAATATCCCAGACTACCGCATACAAAGAAAAGATTCGACTACCATTGGCCAGACTGGGTGGACCAGGAGTTCCAGCCACACAGACTCGCCGTCAACGCCATCGACAAGCTGCGGGTGCCCTCTGTAAAGTGTCAACTCACCATTGGCATTGCTGCGCCCGCTATCGATAACAGTGTCAACGTTGACGACTTCGACTCCATAGAATATACTTCTGACGACAGCGTCAACGCCTTCGACAACGCATGCTGTGCCGACACCACCCCCGTCAACACCGACACTACGCCTGCTGACCCCTCCGACACAGACATCATCCCTGCCAACAGCGACACCACCCCCGTCAATAGTAACACCACCCCCATCAACAGTGACACCATCCCGTCACCATCCCCGTCAACAGCGACACCATCCCCGTCACCACCCCCATCAACAGTGACACCATCCCCGTCATCACCCCCGTCAACAGCGACACCATTTCCGTCACCACCACCGTCAACAGCGACACCATCCCCGTCACCACCTCCGTCAACAGCGACACCATCCCCGTCACCACCCTCCGTCAATAGCGACACCAGTACAGCGACAACATCGCCGTCAACAGCGACACCACCCCTGTCAGCAGCGACACCACCCCCGTCGACAGCGACACCACCCCCGTCAGCAGCGACAACACCCCCGTCGACAGCGACACCACCCCCGTCAACAGCGACACCACCCCCGTTAACAGCGACACCTTCCCCGTTGACAGCGACACCACCCCCGTCAGCAGCGACACCACCCCCGTCGACAGCGACATCAGCCCTGTCGACAGCGACACCACCCCGTCAGCAGCGACACCACCCCCGTCGACAGCGACAACACCGCCATCGACAGCGACACCACCCCCGTCAAAAGCGACAATACCCCCGTCAACAGCGACAGCAACCCAGTCGACAGCGACAAAGGCAACACCACCTACGGCAATACCCCCGCCAACAGCGACATCACCCCCGCCAACAGCGACACCAGCCCCGTCGACAGCGACACCACCCCCGTCGGCAGCGACACCACCCATGTCAACAGCGACACCAGCCCCGTCAGCAGCGACACCACCCCCGTCAGCAGCGACACCACCCCCGTCAACAGCGACACCAGCCCCGTCGACAACGACAACACCCCCATGGACAACGGCGACACCGTCCCCGTCAACAGCGACAACACCCCCGTCAACAGCGACGCCACCCCCGTCGACAGCGACGCCAGCCCCGTCAACAGTGACAACACACCCGTCAACAGCGACACCACCCCCGTCGACAGCGACGCCACCCCCGTCAACAGCGACACCAGCCCCGTCAACAGCGACAACACCCCCGTCAACAGCGACGCCACCCCCGTCGACAGCGACGCCACCCCCGTCAACACGCGACACCTGCCCCGTCAACAGCGACGCCACCCCCGTCGACAGCGACGCCACACCCGTCAACAGCGACACCAGCCCCGTCAACAGCGACACCAGCCCCGTCGACAACGACAACACCCCCATCGACAACGGCGACACCGTCCCCGTCAACAGCGACAACACCCCCGTCAACAGCGACGCCACCCCCGTCGACAGCGACACCAGCCCCGTCGACAACGACAACACCCCCATCGACAACGGCGACACCGTCCCTGTCAACAGCGACAACACCCCCGTCAACAGCGACACTACCCCCGTCGACAGCGACGCCACCCCCGTCAACAGCGACACCACCGCCGTCGACAGCGACAACACCCCCGTCGACAGCGACAACGGCGACACCTTCCCCGTCAACATCGAC
Organism: Alviniconcha strummeri; assembly: GCA_963584105.1. Taxonomy (NCBI): domain Eukaryota; kingdom Metazoa; phylum Mollusca; class Gastropoda; family Provannidae; genus Alviniconcha; species Alviniconcha strummeri. The sequence goes on from OY757552.1 coordinate 19,933,389, forward strand.
AAATCCCCGTCAGCAGTGACACCACCCCCGTCGACAGCGATCCCACCCTGTCAACAGCGACACCACCGCCGTCGACAGCGACACCACCGCCGTCGACTGCGACACCACCCACGTCGACAGCGACAACGGCGACGCCGTCCCCGTCAACAGAGACAACCCCCCCGTCGACAGCGACACCACCTCCTTCAACAGCGACAACACCGCCGTCAATACCCCTACCATCAGCGACAACACCCCCGTCGACAGCGACACCACCGCCGTCAACAGCGACACCACCCCCGTCAACAGCGACAACACCGCCGTCAACAGCGACAACACCGCCGTCAACAGTGACAACATCCCCGTCAACAGCGACAACATTCCCGTCAACAGCGACAACATTCCCGACACTCCCAACAAAGACAGTCATACTGTCTTTTCCGACAGTACTGTACCGTCTGCGGCTGACTGCTGCTCGGACACCTTTGTCTGCACGCTGTGCAGCGCTGGAGTCCGCACACTTTTTGACCAGTTCAAGATCGAACAGACAAACAGCGTGAAGAGTGTTGTGGCGGGACTGAAGGACGAGTTGGCGGAGTTGAGGAGAGAACACCTTGATCTAAAGGCTTCACATCAGCAGTCCCTAGGAAAAATCAAGGAGCTTCAAGACAGGATATTGGCACAGGGGATACAAAAGGTTAGAAGTCAGGACTTTCCGCAGCCCCAAGTCCGAACCACCGCTCTGCCGCCACCAAAACCTCAAGCACACGTGGAAAAGCTGGACTGCCAGACCCAAACATGACTTCTGCCGCCCCCCTACACTCCCCGCATCATCACCTCTGCCACAACCTGCACTACACAGACACGTACCTCTAGGGCGACCCACACTCCACAGACCGTTGCCACAACCCGCACTCCACAGACCGTTGCCACAACCCGCACTCCACAGACCGTTGCCACAACCCACACTCCACAGACCGTTGCCACAACCCGCACTCCACAGACCGTTGCCACAACCCGCACTCCACAGACCGTTGCCACAACCCGCACTCTACAGACCGTTGCCACAACCCGCACTCCACAGACCGTTGCCACAACCCACACTCCACAGACCGTTGCCACAACCCACACTCCACAGACTGTTGCCACAACCCGCACTCCACAGACCGTTGCCACAACCCGCACTCCACAGACCGTTGCCACAGACCGTTGCCACAACCCGCACTCCACAGACCGTTGCCACAACCCACACTCCACAGAGCGTTGCCACAACCCACACTCCACACACTTCTACGTCTGCTGTAACACACACTGTTACCCCTACCACACCCGAGACCCCACGACTGAAGAGCACAAGACAGTCGCCGCCTGCACTGAGGCTGCCAAAGGAGGGCAGGCTCTCTGCGCTCCTGATTGGCGACTGCAACCTTCGACATGTAGACAGAAAGAGGCTTGACAACAGAGGCAACCTGCATGTCCGAACGGTTGGAGGAACCACAGCGGGAGACTTTGCGGCCTGCCTGCTGAACCAGTCGTCGCGGGCAGACACAACGCACGTCGTCGTGCATATCGGGACTAATGACTGCTCCAGAGACGGCGACTACAACAAACAGCTGGTCATGGTCAGCTTTCAGGCCCTTGCCAAGCAACTGGTAAGGGTCTTCCCCAAAGCTGCCGTGGCCTTCACCTCCATTTTGCCCAAGAGAAGTGGGCATATGCTCGCCACAGAGGAGGCAAACAAAATGTTGAAAGACATGTGCTCCTCTTGTGGCTTTGAGCTGCTACACCATCCGCTCCTCGGAAGTTCGACTCGGTCCCTCCAGAAGCAGCTGTATACCGACGAGGTGCATTTGAATCAGCGAGGACTGGCGACCCTCCTGAGAAGCATTATTGCCTTCCTCTCTCGGAGTCGGGGTAACTGCTCGCCCATCTCGAAGGAGAGACAGTGCCATTCTGCCAGGCTCTACAGTGTTGTGGCAAGGGGCGGTGGAGTTGACCAGCTGAGAAGAGGGTCGGCTTCTCCGCCAGTGTCACAACACATGTCACAACGGCCAGAGCTTCGAGTGCAAGACTCGCAAAGAAAACCGGACTCAGCGCCGCGGCTGCAAGACCATCAGGACAACCAGCAACCCCAGCCTCGTGACGGTCTTGGCCACGGTGCTGATCCGCACCACACGCCACCGCCTGCATTCCCGCCATACCTCCAGTGGCGGCACTCTGGCGGTCCACCCTTCCCGCCGACACTGCCTCCTTTCCCCTTCCAGACTCCCTGGAAGTTCAACCCCTACCACCCCTGGGCTCCACACTTTCCCCAGCAGCGTCTGTTGCAGACACCCCCCAACTATTTTTTATCCATGTTATCTTAGCGTGTGATCAAGCGTCGTAGGCTCCTCCGCTCGTTAGTTTGTTCGTTGAATTGCAACCGGACACTGTTGTAATTGCTCAGTAACCAGCATTTGTTCTGATCGTGTGTGCTGACACTTGTTAATGTCAGTGCCTGCTGTGTGTAACCAGTGCCCAACATTTTGTTAATAGTTACACAGTTTGTGTGACATTCGGGGACTTCGTTTGCCTAAACTGATCCAACCAGGTGGACTTTGCACGTGGATTGCTCAGGTTAAATATTCCATTAGTAGTTTGTAGCCTTTAATCTCTTGCTGTTTTTCATCCTTTTTCTGTTTCGGAATTGCGTGTTATTTCATTTATTTGTGTAGTTTTAACGTTTTCTTTACATCCATTGTTTTATTGTAATGTTGCGTGTAGGTCATCAAAATGTATACCATCTGCACAATAAGGTCCTTGATTTGAGTGTATTCCTTAACCAGTCAGCACCGAGCTACAATCTGTTTGGTGTTACGGAATCAAGACTCGACTTTAGAATTTCTGACCAGGATGTTAATATCCCAGACTATCGCATACAAAGAAAAGACTCAACTGCCGTTGGCCAGACTGGTATTGCAGTCTGCATACATGACTCCATAGCAGACATCACACACAGACGTCATGACCTTGAAAGTGACTGTGTAGAGTGTATTTGGCTCGAGCTAAAACCGAATGCAAATGCCCCATCTCTTTTTGTATGTTTTTTGTATAGAAACCCTTCAGTTTATTATGAGGGGTTCAATGATTTTGTACAGATGATAGACAATCTCCGCGCTGTAAAACCTCATGCCGACATTCTTTTATTAGGAGATTTTAATATTGATTTTTTGAAACCACACTCCTCTTGGGACTCTACTATTACACTGCTGGGCCTAACCCAACTTATAGAGTCACCAACAATAATTACACCGACATCTGCCACACTGATTGACCATATATATATATATACAAACAACACAGATGCATTCACTGATGTCAGTGTATCTGACTTAAGCATCAGGGACCACTGTCCCATCTCCTGTACGAAATCTGTTAAACTTTCAAAATGTAAACTCAAAACCCATTCTCTTATATCATTTAGATCGTTCAAGCACTTTAATAAAACAGCATTTTGTGCTGACCTGAACTGTGCCCCTTTTATTTCGGTCCTGAATTATACTGACCCTGAAGAAGCTTTGTCGGTGTGGTACAGTGTGTACCTCAGTGTAATCAACAGACACGTGCCACTGAAGCACAAGCGCGTCAAACATCCCAAATTACCACCCTGGCTTAACAAAGATGTAATGCAGCTAATGGCTGAGCGAGACAAACTAAAGAAAGAAAAAAGTTTTTCGGAATATAAGAAGCTAAGAAATAAAAAAAAAAATCGGGTGAGAAAAGCAAAAAAGGACTACTTCCAGAAACTCATTGAACGAGATAAAAAAAAAAAAAAAAAAAAAATCGACTGTGTGGCGTGCTCTAAATACATTTACGAAAGGGAGCCAGTCTCATTCTGCCGATATCCCAAAGAACCTAACGGCTGATAAATTCAATAATCACTTCCTTTCTGTGGCAGAATGTTTGGCAAAACCACGATCGGATGATGTATATGACTCTGAATGCTCAAACATTCTACATGAATTTTTCATCAATCCAAAGAAAACCCACTCTATGACAATCGCGACAAGGCAGAAGCATCAGCTGTTACTTTTATCGTTTGATCTGTTACTACATGGAGTGAAAGTTGAATAAGTGGCAGAACACCGACTTTTAGGAATAATTATAGACAACAAACTTCGGTGGGATACACATACAGACACACTGTGCAAAACACTCTCTAAGCGTGTCTTCCTTTTATCTAAACTAAAGAACATTGTTGACACTGATACTTTAAAGCTTTTCTTCAATGCCCACATTAAATCCCACATTGACTACGCATCCGTAGTGTGGGGAGGCTGTAGTGATGCTCTCGAAAAACGATTAAATTCTCTACTAAGAAGATCCGGAAAGCTAATCCTTCCAGATAAAAATCTAACCACTGACCAGAAACTGAATAAGATAGGAATATTGAGCCTTCACAAACAACTGGACTACAACAAGGATGTTTTTATGTATAGGGCACTTACGAACAATGTGCCAGTGTACATATCTAGCTTGTACAAACTCCTCACTCTAGCTCCAGGAACAACTACCTTCAGTTACCAAAGCCAAGAATAGATTTATTCAAAACAAGCATGGCCTTTTCGGGTGCCCTGTTTTGGAATAGTCTTCCAGTGCACCTCAGACCATGTCACTCACTCAGCTCCTTCAAGAGAAACCTCCCTGAGCACCTTAACTCAACCGCATAAAACAGCTTATACCCCCCCCCCCCCCATCCCCCTAATCCCCCTCATTTGACTCTGTAGACCAGTGCTTGCTATTACAGATGCCGGTATCATCGTTTATCACATCACTGAAAAGTGTTTTACTGTTGCTACCGAGCTGTGTGTGTGTGTGTGTGTGTGTGTGTGTGTGTGTGTGTGTGTGTGTGTGTGTGTGTGTGTGTGTGTGTGTGTGTGTGTGTGTGTGTGTGTGCGTGTGAATGCAGAATTGCCTACTGTGATTTATGATCTGATCTCCATTTTTTCTCCCCCCCCCCCCCCACCCCCACCATATCACTGAGCCATGTTCTGTTTTCGTGATTTATAAATAATTGCGAGATACGTCAACGCCATTTTTGCTATGTATACATCTTATTTATTCATTGTCATTTCAAAGTATTTTCAATGATTTTTGCTGTTCCTGTATGTTTATTAATATTAATAGTGGTAATATTTTATTTGTTTATGTATTGTTTATCCTGTTTAAATATTAATCGAGTTTGTAAAACATTTTATTTTCATTTTTATATAATTGTTTCACCAGTTTTCACTTATTCGACAGTTTAGCAAGGACTAGTTGTTAGATAGGTGAACCTAAACTACAATCCTTGGAAAATAAAGTTTTCGAGTTTGAGTCCTCTCGCTCTTTCAAAGTATTTTCACTGATTTTGCTGTTCCTGTATGTTTATTACTATATAATAGGGGTAGTGTTATATTTTATTTGTTTGTATATTGTTTATTATGTTTAAATATTAATCGATTTTTTCTTCTTTCTTTTTTCTTCATATAATTGTTTCTCCATGTTTCACTTATTCAGTGGTTTAGCAAAGACTAGTTGTTAGACAGGTCTAAATGAACCTAAACTACAATCCTTGGAAAAATAAAGTTTTCGAGTTCGAGTTCGAGTTCGAGTTCGAGTTCGAGTTCGGGTTCGAGTTCGAGTTCTCTCTCTCTCTCTCTCTCTCTCTCTCTCTCTCTCTCTCTCTCTCTCTCTCTCTCTCTCTCTCTCTCTCTCTCTCTCTCTCTCTAGCAGTATTCTGTCACATCCTATGTAACTGCTTCAAGGTGTGCACGGAGCTTTCGCTTGAAGAAGCTGAGTGATTGACAATATGTGACTGTCAGAGGTAGGTTGTTAGAGAGAGAGACAGACAGAGAGACAGAAGACAAACAGACAGAGACAGAGAGAGAGAGACACAGAGAGACACAGACACAGACAGAGAGACAGAGACAGACAGACAGACAGACAGACAGACAACACTCAGGCAGGCAGACATCGTACGTGTGTGCATGCGTGCTTGCGTGTATACATGTGTGTGCGGATAGAATACAAAATCTTTATTGTCAATGAATAACACAGAAATGTGCCTTACGACTGCATAAAAGATACCAGTAAAATAATACACAGTATAGTACATGAACATAATTACACATATATTGTAAAGCACAGAGTACTTTCTGTTTGAGTCTGGAGGGCACACACACATCCAAAGCAGTCAACCCTACCAGTTATACGCGTGACCACATGCACTCACATGTCAAGCATTTTTCAACAAATAAGAAAAGTACAACTCATCAAATTCAACCCAAAAGGCAAAATACTTTCACACACACACACACACACACACACACACACACACACACACACACACACACACACACACACACACAATGGCTGACACTGCACATACACACATATAGCCCCCCACATACCAACACGCACATCCACACACACACACACACACACACACACACACACACACACACACACACACACACACACACACACACACACACACACACTCACACAATGGCTGACACTGCACATACACACATATAGCCCCCCACATACCAACACGCACATCCACACACACACACACACACACACACACACACACACACACACACACACACACACACACACACACACACACACATCAAAACCACTGAGCAGAGGCCGTGGCTTCCACTGATCTAAATCAGGTCTAGCTCTGTGGGGCCACTGACAGGGGAGTTAACCCGACACAACTTAAAACAACGCGTGTCCGAGAACACGTGGCGTAATGTTTGGACGAGCAGAGGCTGGGAAAAGTGAAGCTGGGGGGGATACCCTTGGAAAAGATAGCTGTCTTGTGGATATAAAGAAATAAAAGTTCCCGTAATGCACGCGTGCACTCGCTTGCTCGTTCGCTCCTGTCCTGTACTTACTGGGTGTCCACCTTTGCCGAGATGTAGTTGAGGAAGTAGTCGGCGCTGCAGCTGGAGAAGATCCAGTCGTGAAGCTTGTTGCTCTCGTTGCGGGGAAAACCACCAGGGGACATGACGTAGCGATCCTCCGCCCGGCACAGGTTGCCCTTCGTTCCACTCTGTCCGTCGTGGTAGGCCGACAGGCTGCACGTGCAAGAGAATGAATGAAAAGTTATATATAGCGCATATATGGACAGAGTTTTTACGTTTTGGTTTAACAGAGAAAGCATTATTCCAGGTAGTTTGGGGTTTGCTGTTAGTGTATGCAGATTGAGAGAAAGAGGACGTATGTCTAAGAGTATGTGCGTGTGTTTCATGCCTTAGAATTATTGAGATATGTTCTTCGTTGTGCGATCCAACGTCATCTTTAATTTCCCGCTGGGATGAATAAAGCATATTGTTATTGCTGTTATTATTAAAAAAAAAAAAAAAAAAAGTCCACACAAAACATTGCGTGTTCACAGCGCCAAATGCACACAGTGCATACATTAAGCTCTCTCAAGCTAAAAACTACCAAACGACACTAATACCAAAACATACAAACAGCCCCTACCCCCCCCCCCCCCCACCACTTCCCAAAAGTGCAACTATGCATGGCAGTGAGATGTAAAAAATATATATACAGAGTTACAAATAATGGTAACAGAAAACACACACACACACACACACACACACACACACACACACACACACACACACACACACACACACACACACACACACACACACACACACACACACACACACGCACACACACACACATACACAGAGTCATTGTGGCAACATCAGCTTCGCCGAACGCACACACCAGTCGAGGTCCAGGCAACCCGCACTTAATTGTCAGTATCCAACGTCCAGTCAGTCCCGAGGGTGACAACAGCGCGTGACACAAGTAACTTGATCATGTGAACACCAGGAACCGTTTCCTTCACAGCCCAAGACATATATGACCCCGTGTCTGAAATACTTCTATGCAGGCAACGCTATCTATACCAACAGATAGCTCTTAGATTTAACAATACATGTAAGGGCTAGGTTAGACAGATATATACGGGTATATCACTTTGGTGATAAAACGTGCCGCGGTGCCGAAACGTGTGGTGACAAAACGTGCCATGGTGACAAAACGTCCCGTGGTGACACGTGACAAAACGTGCCGTGGTGACACGTGACAAAACGTGCCATGGTGACAAAACGTGCCGTGGTGACACGTGACAAAACGTGCCGTGGTGACACGTGACAAAACGTGCCATGGTGACAAAATGTACCGCGCCAACACTGACTCCTTTCTCACGCTTAGTGTTTAATTAGAGGATCACAAGGGTTATGTGCTGAGATGGAATAACTGCAAGACTGGCGTTAATGTTCGCAGTCTCACATGGAGTGTTTGTGGCGGCATGTGATTTTTGAGTTTGGAAGCTGAAGACTGTGTGTCTGTTATCGGTTGAAGAGCAAGCTGATGACTGGTCTTCAGCTCGCACCGTGACTGCGATCGGCAAGTAGGTCACCTTATAGGCTGACTGCCCATCGCAAGAGGGTACCGCAGACGGCGTTTTCTTCCACGGGATGTTTTGTTTCTTTAATATTTTTTACATTTTTATTTTATGGGGTTTTGATTTCAGATTGCAAGGCACGAAGCTACGGTTTCAGCGAATGGTTCCTGTAATAGGAACCTC
>OY757552.1:19950792-20142459 GCA_963584105.1 Alviniconcha strummeri
AGCTGTCACGGAGTCGTGCTAGCCAACCTCATTAATTCCTAAGGTGGCTGGAATCTCACCGGCACGTTTTACTGTTTCTGTGTTATTCACAATACGCGGACCTGTGACACTCGAAACCTCGGGGTTTGTTTCTTAGCTCGTTTCTTTGTTTGTGTGCTCCTCCAAAGAACTGGCGGGATCGTCAATCTACAAAGTGTCAGTCACGTTTAACAATAATGTGGGGTTTGTGTGTAGGGATGGGTGGGTGGGTGGATGTGTGGGTGTGGTGGGTGGGCGGGTGAGAGAGAGAGAGATGTGTGTGTGAGAGAGAGAGAGAGGGAGGGAGAAAGAGAGTCACACATACCACTGACTCGAACACACTGATCCATGCTACGACACTTCATGACACCACGCCTGGTGGTTCCTGGTGCATGACGTCATCGTGATGACGTATCGTGTTGTGACGTGTGCAGGTGGTTGCTGTCAAGCCCTACTTTCAAGGACAGCCCTGCTTCCTGCTGCCAACCCCAGAGGGCGACTTCAACTCCACGCTCAGTCTGCTGGCCGACAGGAATGTCAGTAGCAGTCGTACAGGCGGAAGCAGTAGCAGTGCTTGTTGCAGCTATAGTCGCAATATTGTAGTAGTATGAATGAGTCAGTCCGGCCATGAACAATTATAATAATAATAAATTTTATTTATAATGCGCCTGTCCTAGTTCTGCAAAAACGAGCTCCAAGCACAGTACAGCTTCACATATCAGGCTCAATACATAGCTAAGAAATACATGCAATAAAAAATAAAAAATAAAAAATTATCTATGTAACCGAGTGTATTGTATACATGTTCCGGGCCATACCCTTTAACGTTTTCTTTCCGGTCCTTTTCCTTTTTGATTGGGTGGGGTTTTTATGGCCCAATTATGTAAGGTGTTAAAAGTTGTGTGCTGGGCCGGCAGCGTCCCTTTTCCCCCAGTGTCCCTGCAGAGGCAGGTTGTTTGTTTAACTGTTGCGGCCGGTGTTCATGTTTTCATCAGGGGAGAGCCTACACTGTTTCCTGGTTGGTTGGTGTACAAATAAAAGTTATGTTATAGCAACCTCTGACTTGTGACTCTTCATCCATGCTTCCAACCTGCTTCCCCTCAACTCCCCATCCCCCCACTCCCCTACATCTAGTTAATACAGTTGCATCTGACATGACAAAGATTATGACCAACTGATTTTAAAATTTTGTTTCCAATAAAAATCGTATTACTGTAATAATTTAAAGCATACACGGACTAACTTAATTAATTTTGATTAAATTAAAATACACTAGCAGTTCAACAGTAAGACAAAAAAATTAAACAAACAAACAAAAACAATAATTTTTAGAAAATCAAGTTTCTTAAATTTATATTTCACATAAATGACATGGTATTAAACTGGCTAAATTATTAAGATCATCAACTAAAACAGTAAAAAGAAAAAGCAACCCCATTAACTAATAACATCCAAGACACTGCAAGTTTTTGAGATGCCTAAGTAAGACAGTAAAAATAAAACAGCAAGTTAAGACAATCATTCGTGCGCACGTACTACACAGAATATACAGATATACAGGAAACTCAGCTTTGCTCAACACCCTTGTGAAAGTCATCAATACAGATGCTTTTTGAAGAGAAACGTTTTCAGATTGGATTTGAAGGAGGGGAGACTTGGGGCATCACGCAGAGGTTTGGGGAGGGAATTCCAGGTCACAGGTCCTATGTATGAAAAAGCACGCTTTCCATATTTGTTGAGTTTCAGTGATGCATGGAACAGTCATGAGACCAGCGTCTGCTGAACGCAGAGAGCGGGAAGGTTGATAGACTGAGAGAAGATCAGAGAAGTAAGCAGGAGCAGATGCTCTATAGCACAGGGTGGAAATCTTGTACTCAATCCGAGCTCGGACTGGCAACCAATGCAGAGATCTGAGCAAAGGCTTTGCGTGGTCTCGCCCTCGTCTGCCAAGGACAAGACGAGCTGCATTGTTTTGTACTCTCTGCAAGCGATCCAGCCTATTTTCCGGGAGACCTGCCAGCAAAGAGTTGCAGTAGTCCAACCTTGACAGAACGAAAGATAAAACCAGCTTCTTTGTTGCATCAACAGTTAAGCGGCGCCTAAGATGTCCTGTTCTGAGTAATTCTAGAAAGACAGGTCTGCAGAGAAAGTTGACATGTTGATCCATGGAAAGATGGCTGTCAAGATAAACCCCTAGGTTTCTAACTTTGTAAGAGAATGGTATAGTATGGAGCATACAAAATTTCACACCGAGCCTCAGTGTTCACAGCTCCAGATGCGCACAGTACAAACATGTAGGCTCTCACAAGCTAAAACTAATAATAATAATAAACAGGATTTCTAGAGCGCCCATCTACCGCACAAGGTGGGAGCACAGGGCGCTTTACAATAACACTAACACACACACACACACACACACACACACACACACACACACACACACACACACACACACACACACACACACACACACACACACACACACACAAAGTCATTCATATTAATAAAGTACACAACAACCCCCCACCCCACCCAAGAAAGTACAACTATACATAGCAGTTAAATGTAAAAATAACAATAAAACCGAGTTTTAAAAATCGATAGTAGTACCGGTTGGTTGCCTGGTAGCTTTTATGTAGCCATGTTCTCTGCTTTTATGTAGCTCCGTTCTCTGCTTTTATGTAGCGCCGTTCTCTGCTTTTATGTAGCTCCGTTCTCTGCTTTTATGTAGCGCTGCTCTCTGCCTCCGACCAAAGTCTCTGCGCTCCAGCGGCACGACTCTGCTTTTATGTAGCGCTGCTCTATGCTTTTATGTAGCGCTGTTCTCTGCTTTTATGTAGCGCTGTTCCCTGCTTTTATGTAGCGCTGTTCCCTGCTTTTATGTAGCTCCGTTCTCTGCTTTTAGGTAGTGCTGTTCTCTGCTTTTATGTAGCGCTGTTCTCTGCTTTTATGTAGCGCTGTTCTCTGCCTCTGACCAAAGTCTCTGCGCTCCAGCGGCACGACTCGGATTGAGCGGCTGTCGTTTTTCAGTAACCAGCGCCTTTGGAATATCCACCCGAGCGATGAACGTGGGGCTTTTAGGTTGTTTTCATGTGGCTGGTGACACTTGGTCCAACCATGATAGTTGTGGTGGTGGCCAAAACAATGATGGTGACAGTGATGATGATGGTGGTGGTGTTGCTAACAACAACAATAATAATATTTTATATAGCGCCTCAACAATTATAGGAGCTCTTAGCGCTGTACAGATCAACAACTGCAATAGAACGCACATCAATATGTTGCTTCAATTAGCCTAAAACAACTGCAATAGAACACACATCAATATGTTGCTTCAATTAGCCTAAAACAACAATAATCATGATGATGGTGTTGATGGCGGTGGTGGGAGTAAAAACAAATATGATGACAGCGATGGGGAAAATGCACTGCTAATCATGGTGGTGGTGGTCAGTGACGATGTCGACGACTGCACGAGTGGTGGTGTTAGTGGTGGTGGTGGTGGTGGTGGTGACTATCATCGAATGGTTCTGCTGACTGCGGTAAGTGGTGTGTGCAGGGCGGCCAGGTCAACAGCACGGGGCCGGGTGATAGTGGTGGTGGTGGTGGTTGTGGTGGTGAGGATGATGATGCTGACTGCGGTAGTGGCGTGTGTGCAGGGCGGCCAGGTCAACAGCACGGGCCCTGGAGTGGAGCTGCAGGCGGGGGAGGTGCCTCTGTCGGGCAGGGAGCGTGGCCAGGTGTTCGCCAACAACCCCGTGCTGCTCCGTCTCTGCGGCCGGCAGCCCATCTTCACCTGCACCCGGCCCGACCCGCGTGAGCACGCCCCTCCCACTCACCTGGCTAGCGGGGCCACGACTGACTCAAGCACTGGCTGGCTGACTGGCTAAAATGGTTGATGACTGACTGACTGATTGGTTGACTGACTGACAGATTGGTTGGCTGTCTGACTGACTGACTGATGGATTGTTTGGCTGTCTGACTGACTTACTAAATTGAGAGATTTGCTGGCTGACAGGCTAAAATGGTTGATGACTGACTGACAGATTGCATGTGTGTGTGTGTGTGTGTGTGTGTGTGTGTGTGTGTGTGTGTGTGTGTGTGTGTGTGTGTGTGTGTGTGTGTGTGTGTCTCTCTCTCTCTCTCTCTCTCTCTCTCTCTCTCTCTCTCTCTCTCTCTCTCTCTCTCTCTCTCTCTCTCTCTCCTCTCTCTCTCTCTCTCTCTCTCTCTCTCTCTCTCTCTGTCTGTCTGTCTGTCTGTCTGTCTGTCTGTCTGTCTGTCTGTCTGTCTGTCTCTCTCTCTCTCATCCTCTCTCTCTCTCTCTCTCTCTCTCTCTCTCTCTCTCTCTCTCTCTCTCTCTCGTCTCTCTCTCTCTCTCTCTCTCTCTCTCTCTGTATGGAACAGAATCAGACTGGTGTGCGTATGTCTGTCTTTCTGTCAATGTGTGTGAGTGCCAGGTTTCTGCGTGGGTGTCTGTGTCTGCGTGTCCATCTGTGTGTGACAGGTTTCTGCGTGGGTGTCTGTACTGTATCTGTGACGAGCTTCTCGTTGCTGTAACCGTGGTCATTCTCTTCTTTCCCAGTTGCCTATGATCCCCTACCTGGCTGCAGAATCCGAGCAACTGACGTTTTTCCGTGCTGACGTTGGAGGGTACCGCCACCCTCACCTTTACCTGGGAAGCGATGACGCGATAGCCTCGATGACGTTACAACTCTTTTCACTCACCAATATAGGAATGACGTCAAGAGATCAGTGTAGATCTCTATGTTATGTCAAGTGAGAGTGTTATGACGTTATTGTATGTTATCCAAGTTGCGAGTTATGACGTCAATGTATCCAAGTTTAGAGTTTTTTCCTACGATCTTGTCAAAATGAGACGGCGCCATCCTTTCATCGTCACTCAAAATAATTCTTTTTTTGAATAAAAGGAACTAACTTCGAAAGGCCACATGATACTGGGAATTTCAAGTCACTGTTTTATCCCCCCCCCCCCCCGCCCCCGCTCCCTCCCCCCCCACACACACACGCAATCTCTCTCTCTCTCTCTCTCTCTCTCTCTCTCTCTCTCTGTCTCTCTTCTCTCTCTCTCTCTCTCTCTCTCGCTCTCTCTCTCTCTCACGGCACACACACAAATACACACATACGGCAAGCCAGCCAGTGTTGATGATGATGCTGTTGTTGTGGTGGTGGTGGTAGTGGTTGGTTGTGTGTTGTGTTGTGTGTGTGTGTGTGTGTGTGTGTGTGTGTGTGTGTGTGTGTGTGTGTGTGTGTGTGTGTGTGTGTGTGTATGAGCCGGAGCCGGAGCAGAGGGGGGGGGGGGGTATGACTTGAGAGACGTTTAATGACTCTGTTGTAGGAGTTCTGAATTGAACACACACAGACACGGGCGCGCGCGCGGTCACACACACACACACACACACACACACACACACACACACACACACACACACACACACACACACACACACACTAATAAGGGGGAAGGACAGTGTTGGTTAGTTGCAGAACTTAGGCCATTTCGTAAAAAGAGCATTTTGCAGCATTCAGTCACGAGTCTTGACTCCCAGGGAGAGGAAGAGAGAGCAAGCCAGACATTCAAGACTTCTTGGGCAAAATAGGTTTTCAGAAGGCTAGTCATTTGTTTAGGAGAGCCCCCCCCCCCCCCCCCCCCCCCCCCCCCGAAACAGCTGGGGGGGGGGTGAGGGGGGGGGGGGGGCTAGGCTGTATTTGTGCGTCAGATCCTGCTAGGCGGGATGTCGTGTGCGTCGCCTGCATTTAGTTAAAGGGACAAAACTCTTTCCCTCTTAAAACGAAGATTCAGTTGTTTCCCTTGCACTAGCATAATTAAAAATAGACTCTATTTTGACAGATCTACCGTCTGTTTTGTCATAGAATCTGCATTATAAAAATAAAATAAATAAAAACAGCTTACAATTTCAACAGCAACAGCATTAAAAACAATTTTTAAAAACTAGTCATACCCCTTAGAATAGAAAATCATATCGCCAGACTCGATCTGACATGATCCTGTTTTTTAACAGATAATTAACTAGAGATACTCTTTCCTGGGCATGCGGCTGCCTTTTGTTGTTGTTTTTTGAACTTTTCCTTTCTCTTTTCAAGAAGAGTACTGTCATGGAAGCTGAAAGTACTATTTGGACTGAAGTGGGGCTTCAAAATTGCGCCGTAACCTTTTGTGTGTTCTTCATCTTGTTCGTAATTGGGGTAAAATTTTACAGGCACATCCAGAATTATTGTGAGCCTCCGAAAGAGGAGTTTAGCGCTGACTCGATCTTTGGTCAATGCAAATTTCCCGACTGTGTTCGTTGCAGACGACACAAAGACGTGTTGATGCGAGCTCGCACAAAGTTGACTTATTATGACGACGACAAGAATGAAAACGCAGCCACGTCTTTGTCATTGCTTTTGAAAGATGTTCAGTCCTCATACCAAAAGCTTACCCAAGATACTAGAACCGATCCCTCAGAGAACTATGATCTATTAGCCCCAAATCCTCTCATCTTTCGAGTGCGAGGAATTCGTACACAGCCGGTGTGGAACATTGAAGAATTCCCTGGTCTCACACTGTTGTCAGAAAATTTAGAACAAATCCAAAACGAATTCAGTGAATTACTAAAAGGGTTCGGGCAAACTGACAATGAGAATACCTGTTGGAAAGTGAACGAAACACCATCAGGAAGGTGGGCAATATGTCATCTTGTCGACCAAGGAGTCCAGACCAAAGCGGTGACTGTGTGTCCGGTGACCTGGCGTACTGTGAGTAAGCTGCCTGGTGTCATGACCGACAACTTGTTTGGCAACGTGGCATTCTCTGTCCTGGAGCCAGGGACCAGGGTAGCACCTCATTTTGGTCCGACCAACATCAGGATCCGCTGCCATCTTGGTTGGTTTTGTGGCCATTACATTTAGCCTCAGTCTGCTTGGCACTATTTGTATGCTTACCATTACTTCATCATTACCAATTTTATGGCACATAGGCTTTTTAGCCTTTTGCCCGCTTAGTCATAATTTTGCTTTCTATTGCTTTCTATTAACATACGGTATCTAACTGTTCTTGTTACAACTAGTGCTGCATTTTACTGTTGTTGTCCTGGCTTGCAGTTACATTTGATGTTTTGTGCCAAATAATCTGTTCCCATATTGGCCTAGATGGTTTTGGGAACAGCTCAGTGTTCCTGCTAATACAATGTTGGATAGCAAGCTGTTCCAGTTGTTTGTTATTGTTACTTCATGAAAAAAATATGTTAGTAGCAGTCTAGACAGTCAGTGACATATCACATGATTATATTGAATTGAGAGTATCCACAACTCAACAGCGTGGGTGGCACAGATTTTGAATTAGAGCACTCTCAAAAGCCAAATTAAACATGGTGATGCATGATCACCACATGGATGGGTGACCGTTACATGCTAGGCCTTTGCCCCACCTTAAGATTCCTCTGGACTCAAATTCTGTGCACTCTACTTGTAAGCATCCTTCAAGTGAACTTGCATTTTATAAACAGGTCAGCTGTTTGTGTGTGTGTGTGTGTGTGTGTGTGTGTGTGTGTGTGTATATATATATCACATGCATGCAAAAAGGTCACATGTAATGTATATGCATGGTAAACTTGATGACCCTGTTCAGTGTTGTCCATGTCAGAGTTTGGTGGATTCTGGCAACATCAAAATAGCTCAGCATGCACTAAAAAGTGTCAGTTTTCAAATTGTTGGACACCATACAGAAGAAAAATCATTAAATCATTATTCTGCCAGCGTTATTCAGTACATGTTTGTACTATGGAAACCTTTCCTTAAGGCAATTTAAAAGTAGCCTATACTCAGTCTGCACAGCTGAGGCTGTTGTTTTTAGTGCCAGCAGCCTGTTTACACCCAAACTATTTGCAGCCGTCATAGGGTGATGTTTTGACTGGCCTACCTTCACGTCAAACTTCCTTTCTGCTTCATCTGCACGTCAGCCAAGTGATCAGTGTTTATGTCAACTATTACCATAAGATAGTTGTAGAACCAACTTCTCCAATAACCAAAAGCTGTTTTCTTCCATCTCATTGTTTGTTACTAATGTTAGTGTATTATCCATTTGTTGCTTGAGAAAGTTGTTTGCTTTGTTTTGTATTGTCTCATTAAAATCAGCACATTTTTTAACTTTGGTCTTGTTTCAGAATGCTAGCATTAGTAGCAGTAATGTTTCAGAATTTCTTTTACAAGTAACGTGCCTGATTCTTTTTAACTTTGGTCTTGTATCAGAATGCTAGCACTAGTAGCAGTAATCTGTTTCAGAATTCTTTTTACCATAAGTAACATGCCTGATTGTGCAGGTAGTTCATGTAACCAGAGTCTATGCAAGCTTTCAAAATAGACATAATCACTGCCGGTTTTTTGGTTGTGGTTTTTTTGCCAACCAGGTGTGTTTGTGCAAGTTAGTGCAGGAGCTCTCAGAATAGAAGTAATCTTCTTTCCTTATCTTTTCTGTTATTTTTTTGTTGGTCAGTTGCAATTGTGCAAGCAGTTCATGTAAGTTACCAATATCTGTGTGAGATCTCAAAATAGTTCTTCTAAATAGTCAATGCCCATGTTTTGTCAACCAGGTGTTCATGTACCCAGAGGCTGCCAGCTGACAGTGGGAGGTGTGTCACTCCAGTGGGGGGAGGGGAAGATGTTGTGCTTCGACGAGACGTTTTTGCACACGGCACAACACTGTGGACCACCCACATCCGATGATGCACGTGTCGTCCTCATCATCGACCTGTGGCATCCTGATCTGAACACTGAGCAGCGAAGCTTGATTGACTATGCATTCAGTCCCACTGCAGTTGGAAATTCAAATTTGTAGAGAAAACACATATATATATATATATATGTGTGTGTATTAAGTAACACTGAATGGATTTCTAGTCATATAAACAGTGCATTATTAACACTGAAAGGATTTCTAGTCTTGTGTTCCTCTACAAATAGTTTGCTTTAAGCAACTAACCTCAGAACATCTCTTGCTGCACAGGTCGAAGAGAGAATGTAAAATCATGGAATCAATTTTTAAAATCAAGGGATCATCTCAAAGTCAAAACTGAATCCTTGATTTGATATATTAGTTTCTAAACCTACTTTTGTTTGTAACTCATAACGTGACTGTCAGACTGACTGCATGCATGTCCAGTCTCACCAGTGCTGCCTGCACCTCCTCTTTGGTGTTGGACGCAGACAGTGCGTCTTTTAAGTCACCCAAGAGGCTACACATCAACTTAGGCAGCTGAGACTTTTAATGGTATTTCTCCTGGCAAGCCCCACCAAACTAAAGCAAGAGGATTCTGAATAACAATAATAGCAACATTTTAAAAAACATTCTCAGTTGTTGTAAGTTGTTGGGTTTGTTTTTGTTCTTTTGCCCATTTGCGGAAGACTGACTTTGGGCTTTACATCTCAAGTATTTTGCTTGTGTAATGATTTTTATTAGCTACAGTGTATACATGTGGTTTTTGCCTCGACTTTGTGGTGCTTCCTGTAATATGTCACATGTTCCAATGTTCTTCTCTTGATGCAACTCAGTACAGAAACCAGCTTTATTAAGATTGTTGTGTTGTAGGGAAATCTGAAATGTACAACTTCATGCTGGGATGTTCTTTTGTGGCATCATTTCATAAAATCCAACAGCACTGCTACTGCTAGATTTAGTCACAGCAGGACTTAGTCTGGTGAAATTCAAGTTAAATGACTTGATGCCAAGTTCTGCATAAATGGTTCAAAAGATGTCATCTGGACAAATATTCAGTGAAGCTGTCAATCTTCACTGTGACCGTGACCTTAGCAAAAAAAAAAAAAATTCACAAGACACTCCAGCTTATGTGATGTACTATCACAGTTTGGTTGCAAAAGGTTCAGAGCTTAAACAGTCATATGATCCATGTGACCTTGAAGATAGCTACCCATTTGTTTTGCACAACACTCCAGCTTATGATGATGTAGCATCATACCAAGTTAGGTTACAAAAGGTTCAGATGTTGAGGTGTCACTGGACAAACAACAAAAAATTTGAATGTTCACTGTGACCATGACCAAAGTGATCCAGTATTTTACTGCACACCTTGGCTTAGGATGCTCTACCATCAAACTTGTTTGCAAAATAATTGTTAAGAAATAAAAAGTTGTATTTTGATTCTGAGCTGTGACCTTAACAACAATAGCAACTCCATCTGTTCATATGACACTGCATCTTATGATGATGTATCGCTATACCAGTTTGGTTGCAAAACATTCAGTGCTTCAGAGAATATCTGTATAAACATTACCTAAAATTTTGAACATTTGCTGTGACCTTGATCACAGAGATTCAACATTTTCACTGGACATGACAATCAACCATCAATTTGGTTGCAAAAGTATCATTTTAAAAAATATAGTAGAAACTCGTATTTTGGGAAGCCCTTACTCAGAGCTGCCAGCCCTTCACTAGACTTTAAGAGCAGTAAAATCAAATTTTAAGCGTAGTAATTTGATTTTGAGTGTGGTGTATATGGTCCTCCTTCACAATTCCATTTCCCAGAAACACTCGCCAGAACAGCTGTCTAGCATGATCAGCTGCAGAGAGAGCGATGTGCACTACAAAGAAATTTGTAAAAAGCATCTCCACTCAAATTATGTCCAAATGCTATTAAGACTGTGTCTCACAACCCATGAAGTGGAAAATCTTCAGTGCACTTCCAATCGCTTTTCCTTTGGTGATGTGCCACTTCCAGCTGACGTGTCATGCGACGTTGTAGATTCTGCCAAGGGCAACAAAACAAGTCCCAAGAAGCAGGCACTGCACCTAACAATAACATGCTGGGCACAATGCGTTGATCATACAATGCACAGAGACTTTTCTGTAGATATTTCTTCCTGGGAAGTTTGGTGTGCATTTTTGGGGGCAAGATTTATCACCCGGGAGCTTGCTTTCAGCTTTTCGCTTTGGCATGGTGATTTGAAATAACTGAAAACGGAAGTCATCTCACCAAGAAGAGCAGGAATTAACCAAACGTTACAATTGGTCAGCTGGTTTAAAACATGAACACCAATTGGCTGTGGCTCAACCAACACCACAGACATGAAAAAGGCACACGTGCAATCGGTTGCTGGTGCATTTAATGCCTGCACACACAAGATCAAAAATAAACTATTTCAGGGGGAGAGTGTAGGGATATGATCATGAGCACAGCAGTGTACAACAGTGCCCTCGGGTGGAGTAAACTACAACCAAAAATATAGTGGTAGGTAGCTCTGTATTTTGTATCCCATTGGAGTTACTTTTGCTTCCAGCCTTCATGTTCTTTTAACTGGATTTTGTCCAAGTGTGCAGTCTTGAAGCCAGCTGGTGATCACTGTGTCAGCACTGGGGACACAGTTCAACTACATTATGCTTCTGTTGCCTGATGGCAGTCTAGTATTTGAACCTCAACACATTTTGAGTACATTGTGGCCCTGACCTTATTTCAAGGTCACATGTTGGGTTGAACCCAGTTGCCTGTAAATGTACCAATAAACAATCTCTGTGCAAACACAGTTGTGCATGGAAGTGCCCCCCAAAAGCTTGGAAGGTTTCGAGCCTTTTGACACACATTGTATGATCATGTTCTGCTTTCTGCATTGTATTTTTGCTATGTTACACCTTCAGTTGCACATGCGCATTTTGTCCAGTGTTGCTTGTTGTTTTCTTCAGACCATGTATGTTTGCTTTTGATCAATGAAACCCAGAACTCTGAATCTAGGTAAATCATTTTGTTTTTGTACTGACAGGTGCATTATGTTCATGTACTTTTAGCATATATTGTTTAAAAAAATAAAATTAAAATAAAGCTTTCTTTCTGTAAAGCACAAAAACAATACTGTCTGGACACATTCACAATGGTATCACTGATGGCAACTGTACATTACTGTCACTTACACAACCATCTAGGCCATCGAATGCCACTGTACCAGATGAGGCCATGGCCAAGTAGCAGAACATGTTACCACCTACAGAGCAGTCTCTCAGAAAACCTGAGGCCACGGTGAACAGATACACATCACTCACAAAAGTCTTCAATACAAGGAGTGGGGGGGGGGGGGGGGGGGTACTGGTCAGTATTGCCACATGAATGACATCGCTGATCAAGTCAAGAACTGTTCAAGTCTATTCCTTAGACTACTGGCTAACTCAGTAATTGTTCCTCGCATTAAAATTTAAATCCGAAAGCTGTGTGCATTGTGTAGCTAAGCAGCTGATTACAATGCTCAGAAGCACTATAATCCTGCAACTTTCTTTTTTCTGTTCTCCTCACCTACATTAAAAATATATTTAATACAGTAATAGTCACTGAAAATGAATGGGTAAAATAACAAGACACACAAGTTGGCTGTGTTTTCTCCTGAATCCGACATAATTCAGTGTTTATTTAGTTGCAAAAAAAATAAAAAGGCTTGTCAAATAAAAAGTGTACAATGTCACAGGGAAAACAAAATAGAAGCAACAGCTGTAATGAGCATCATAATTTTAACACACAAAATGGTAGAACAAAAGAAAAGGAAATTTTGTGGTACAAAATAGGTTTCCTCTGTAAGTTGTGTTCTTCTGCACATAGCATGGAAAGAAAGCAGTAAGAGAACAAGCAATAAATCTGGGAGTTTATGATGTAAGTTTGGAAATCTTCTGAAGACAGTCTTTCACAACTAGCACGAACTGGAGCGTTCATGATCCAACACATTCCATAAAACAAAGGGGAAATGAAAACAAAATATCCAAAAGCAACATAATAAATAACAATAATAAAAACTAAAAACGCATGCACACATGTGATCCATCCACACACACCAATCGCCAGAAAAGGTATGGTGGATCAGAGGTCACTGGCTGCAGCTCACTTTCATTCTGGGGGATCAGTCACACCATGTCACCAGCCCAGTGATGATTGTCAGATCTTTTGTTTACACTTTGCTCGACGACAATGCCGCCAGCTACTACAACAGTCCACTGGTGCTAGTTAGTTTACGCATTGAGCACAGAACCTGGAGATGCCGGATGTCTACAGAAATTAATGACCCTTCATTGCTTTGGCTGCCACCTCCTTGTAGTCCAGATCACTGCTGTCCGAGCAATCAATCGCACTTTGGATTCCAGTCAGCTTCTTCTTCAGGGCATCTTTGGATGAGGCAAAGATCATCTTGGCACCAACAGCAGCTGTGTCGGGGCACCTGAAATGTGAAAACAAAAATTCATAGTAATTAACAGACCACAAATCTGAATCAGAACGAGGCCCAGAGCACTCATGAAGGATCACCACACAAGGGAGTTAATTAGCGCTCAAAAGACTTTGCACAAGCAAAACAATTAAGACCCGAGCCACCTACGGTAACTCTTACCTGGCATGTGTATAAAAAAAAGGTACATCGTCTAATGTACTTCTGTGACCACATGGCACTTTTCTGTTTGGCTGTCCCAGAGCCTCTGCTAGACTGGCATATACCGGTGTTTCCTGGTAAATGTTCCCCTTGTACCAGTAAAAAATAAAGTTGCCAAAACTAGATACAAGCTAAAACAACACTTTGTGTGACTTGCTGGAGATACTCTGTACCCTGGGTCCAGAAAAGCAAGTGGAAGTTCCAGCTAAACAAGATCTCTTCCAGTGCGGATCAGCAAGCAAAACAGTGAACGCTCACCGTCACATCAGACACTGTACGTGTCACATGCTAGAAGCTGACTGCAAAATACTGGACGAGGGGTCATGCTGATTACAAAAATTTGGGTAAATATTGCATTTTGGGGGTGCCGTATGCATTTTGGCCACACCACTGTGTCACCGTACACAAAATGACCACAAAAAAAATGGAACAAGTTATGGCCACATCATTCTAACACTAGATCTACTTGCAAACTCAGTGCCATCAAAGACTGTGCACATACACAGCCAAAGATCTTCAGTGTCATCTCAGCTGTGGCCCTGCACACCTCTCCACCACACACAAGTCCAGTCAATGAAGGGCAGAATCTGGACAATGACGAAATAAATGCATAAGCAGTGCTCCCGGTAACACACAACTGTGGGTCTGTTACACACAGATTTGATTTTTTACACACAGATTAGAGATCCATGCATCACCTTGACACACACATATTTTCAAAGCAACCAAGACAGTCGACAGTCATTTAGTGCATCAACAAAACCAACGCAGAACTCTGCTTGCCTAACCACATTCCCATCTGTGATGCTGACTGGTTTAAATGTCATTTCTGGCAGTTGTATTTCAAAGCTGCTTGGTTGGAAATTCACTTCCTTTCTATGCTGTCATTTCCCTTCTACCCATTTGTTTTCACTTCAGCTGAAAACGCATCACTTTTATTTGGTTTATACATGCGAAGAAGCTCTCGGCTGCAGTCTAATGAAAATATTATCACTGAAGGACAAAGCGGTACTAAAGCAGCTAAAAAAGATCCTAGTGCAACTGCACTCACTAGCATACATTTGACTGGTGCAACTGTACTAGGTAGCATAAATGCGACTGAATTTTGGCAAAGGCTTACACAGTTTCCCTCATTTTTACTACTGCTCAGTTGCAAAATGGATCTTGCAATTCCACACTGATCTACACTTCGCCCTGGCAGCCAAACAATTTATTACAATTTTCATTTTTGCAACAATTACTTTTGTACCTGCTTCCTTCAATGATGTGCTGTATTCCATCAGAACAACCTTGAACGAAACTTAGGCTGTACCATGACTGTTCCAATGCAGCCAAGTTACTCCATCACTTTTTGCTGTTTGTTTATAATTCTAGGTTATGCTGTATGCATTCTTCATACCACTGACGCAAAAGACATGTTTTACATTGGTTGATGCAAATCATTAGAGGGCAGTGTGACCCCTGCTGGACTGTTCCATCTTTGTTTGGAAAAATCAGCTTTGCTGTATGATTTTTTCCACTCCGCTTTCATTCTAGATCTACTTGCATCAATATGGCAGTCATTTTCTTCTTACCCAGTGCAGACCAAATTGTCTGCTTCAAATGAAGAAACCCTCAAACTGGCTGAGTAAAACATCAGCTATTAACTTATTAAGAGAGAGAAGATAAAGGAGTACACGCTTGCATGACAGATTTTCCATGGCACAGGTATGAAGACAATGCTGACATTGGGAAGTCTGGCGTCTCACTGTGACCTTCATTTTGCAGACCATGCTGTGCCAGGTGGAGACTGAATGAGTGGTGAACAGAAATTTTATTCTTGAGAGGAAGAAGCATCTGCAATGGCTGGGGTGTGGGGGTGCATTATTAGGCCTAGGTAATGCTGACTGTATCATCCGACTGAGGATTGGTACCAGTAAAAACTTTTATTGCAGGTACCAAGTACCAATGATCTCAACATTCTAGTAATGTCTGTGTCCTTATCATAATCATAGAATAGCAAAGAATGTTAAAATCACTTACTTAGCCAGGCACCCCTAAAACATTGTGATTTTTATTGCAGGTACCAAGTACCAATGATCTCAACATTCTAGTAATGTCTGTGTCCTTATCATAATCATAGAATAGCAAAGAATGTTAAAATCACTTACTTAGCCAGGCACCCCTAAAACATTGTGACTATGAGTCTCACTTTTGGCTGCAGACCCACTGAATTTTGGTTTCCTGGTTGAGTAAACACATCAGCTGAATATTCAGGGTATTTTACAGATGCTTTGACATACCGATTAGCCATGCATTCAGTACCATTGCAATAAACATGCACACAACAATCCCATTCACCTTCAGCTCATACGATTAAAGTGAAAGGCAACAGCCAATTAACACTGAGTAGCCATTCAAGTCACATCTGACTGCTTGTTCTCACTGTTTGTTCCAGTCTTCCACTGCTGCTTAAAAAATGTGTTGCACTGTTTACGCTGTACGCACAAGAAACAGCTCCCATAAAAGATCTCGCCATCATTTTCATGCTGCCATTTTGCACGAGGTGCAGAACCTCATGATCAAATTTTTCGCAACATCTGAAATCATGGAAAGGCAAATATGCATACATATTCCATTGTTTGCACACCCTACACCATGTCCCGGTCTTTAATGTCCCTGTTGACAAATGTGCATGGGAACAACATTCCATTATGTCCTAAACAACAACCAAAGGTGCAAAACGCATCAAGTTCCAAACGAACAAGGTTAGGGTCAATACCCACACGAGTGTGACGGAGCTTTTAAAAGTAGCTGCTACGGGAATGAACGTCCGTCCGTTCGCACGCGTGTCGGTGTGTGTGCGTGTGTGTGTGTCTGAACACCATGTGCACCATCCTCCCACCCCATCCCCAGACACGCGGCTTCTACTTAGCTAGAGCAATCGCTTCATTTCGCTCAAACAATCCAGGAAGTTGACTGCACGTAAGATTTCTGTCAGCCAAACACCAAATTCACGCACTTACCAGCTCATAAAAAGCAGTCTGTCAGTAAGTTGACCATTTTTGGCGTTTGGAACAGTCAAATCCCACACGATGTAGCGACCCTGGTCGGTTGGAAGAGTGCTAATAATATCGTTGTACTCATCTTCTTGGTTTTTGGAAGTATTTTTGGGAATAACTCGTTCAACAACTATGTATTTCCTATCGTCGCCGATTTTGTAGATGATACATCTATTTTGGCCCTTGTGCTCTCCCAGTTTCATCTCGTTGAACTTGAGTACACACTCTTCTTCTACTTCTATTCCGCTGCTCATGGTGCCGGTTAAACTTTGTCCGCGTTCTACCAAAAATCTGTGGACAAAGATGGACCTCAAAGATGGCGATTAGGGGATAAGGGGTGTTCCGGTTAATGTAGTATCCGAACAGCCGCAAAGCAGGAAATACCAGCTAGAATCGAATTTTTCAGCACTGGATTTAATCTTTTGTTTTTAAATCAGCGAGGAAAAATAAACACGAGCGAAAAATCGATGGCGATTGCAATTTGTTTCGAAATACTTGTCAAATCCGAAAACCCTTACGGCTAACAAATGGACTCTGCGCATGCATTGGAGAACAGGGTTGTAAGGTTGACTGCCCATATATGGCAGCAATCGAGTTGCGACACATGACTCACATTCTTTCTCCCAGCGGATCCGACTGAGAAGTCTCAGAGCTCAGACTCAGAGTAAAAGTTTTTTTGCCAGCTAATGATATTGATTTATTCCAGCCAGTCAAACGCAGATTATAAAAACTGCGTGACAATGCTTTATCAAAACGGCTCATTCCCCCCCCCCCCCCCCCACCCCCGCTCCGGTATGACCACGGGCCAGTCAGTCTGGCCACGGTCAGTTCTGACTATGCTGTAGCTTTTGCCGGGGAGTTGCATAACCCCAAAATTGGGGCGAGGGGAGCGAAAGGTTTGCAGGGGGTGGCGAAGGCCGGCCAGTCCCTGGCTGACCGTCGGTGTAGACAGTGTTACCGGGAGCTGACTTGTATACTCTGTAGCCTGTCAGTATAGTATACGGTATAGTACTTCAGTGTACGCGTTGCGGGTCCAGTCAGTATCGTAAATGTTCTGGAAAACATATTTGCCACAGAGCTTCAGCTGTACCAGAATTAACAGTGTTGCCGGCGGGACGAAAAACGTTGATGCAGAACTACTCATCGGGCTGACTGAGCCGCCGGCGTGCTAAAGCGGCCGTCTAGACTTTTTCCAACGCCGAGTTCGGCACCGATTTACCTTCACTGAAATGGCGGCACTGTCAGTCGCGGGAGACTTGCCAACAGTAACAACATGGCAGAGAAAGTGGCTAAGCTGCGGAATGCTAGTAGCAGTAACTGACTTGGTCAGTGTTTCACGCCCACTCAACCATTACGTCAGGTATGTCAGGGCCACTGAACTCCGGAGCTTTTATGTTGCTTAACGTCCACGGAGGCGGGATAACCTATTAGGGGCGGGGACAGAGTGGGAAAGGGGACAGGGTCAAGATTGGCTCGACCGCGGAAACCGCCCGAAAAACTAGACCGGAGAGACGCCGCCAGAACAATGGAAGTGTTAAGGCGGTGTCCCCTCGCCATTGCCCAGCGACTTGTGCACTGCGCAATTGCTCTTTCAACTGCTGTGCTGGACAGAGTCACTAAGACAATGTCCGTTGCACCGCTGTTGAGTGACGAACAACTTGGACAACCCGAAGCAAAACTGAGACGTCCAACTTGCTCAGCCCAGCTCCACCTCCCTACTCATGATCTCTTCTGGGCAAAAGTGAGGGTCCAGCTCCACCTCCCTCCTCTAAGATCTCTTGATCTCGCCTGGAACCCTGAACTCCGGAGCCCCCCGCCCACAAGCTATAGTTCATGACTAAAGCGACACGCCGCGGCCACAATGAAAAGCGCGGAGTTTACAATAAATTCAGTGTTTAGAATCGTTGGTTGGTTGAGTGGTGCCTTCAGTTACGTCCACAGAAACCGTCGGCTTATCATGGACGGGAGCCCAGGACGGCCACCTCGACTTTCACACTTTGATAGCTCCTGCATGAGCTCTTTTGAGAATCGGTTAACTTGCCCAGCTACATGCTCAGTCATATTCAGTTTCTCCAGTTCCGGCAGTTCAGTACTGATTTGACAAAACAGTGTTATGGCGATAATTTGAATATTTTTCGCCAAGTTACGGTTTTCCTAACGAATGCCCGTGGTTGTTTTTAGTGTGTGTGTGTGTGTGGTTTTGTTGTTGTTTCAGTTTTGTTGTTGTTTTTCAGTGGGGGGGGGGGGGGGGGGTCAACCAGCTTCACGGCGACAGGAGATCCCCCTCCCCCCCCCCCCCCCCCCCCCCCCAGTTCTTATTGCTGTTTTGTTTTGTTCAGCATGAGTCATTTCTTGCCACTTCTACAAGATTTGTGGTACTTCCTCCTTTTACCCAAAAGCCTCACATGTAACATTAGGGCTGGGTCATGTCCAAGCTTACTGTAGCCACACCTGGTCAAGCTCATAATTATGGCCTATTGCCATGTTGGGCAATACCAAGGGCTAAGTCAAAGTAATGCCTCACCATGTCTTCATCAATTTCGTAAACCCCCCCCCCCCCCCCCCCCCCTTGTTTTTTTTTTTTTTTTTGAATGATGGAGCCAACCCTCATTTTCACAGTTGGGGAAGGGGGGGGGGAGGTTACTTCAGTCCTCCAGAAGACTGTTTCAGTCAACAACAGTGGGGGGGGGGGGGGAGGTTGCAGGAGGGTATCACAACAGTGCGCCATTGCAGTGACATCATGAACCAGGACTGTATGTGTGACAGAAGCATCTGATGCATCCCAGAGGACCCCTTTTCTGCTTGAGCCAACTGGCCAACATGTCTGCATCCTTACCATCTCAGATTCAAAGCAACAACAAAAAATGTACTTGTTTTGTACAGATATTGACGGAACAAACACTCGCCTGTAGATAAATTATTTGCCCATTTTCTATGCGTTTTCATCAATACGTATGCATTCTTCCATTCAGTTCCCCTTTAACAAGCATGAAGCCTTGAAGCGCCCATGTGTCTGTTATGGTGTTTTGTTTCTGTCATTGTGTGTGTTATGGTGTTTTGTTTCTGTCGTTGTGTGTGTTATGGTGTTTTGTTTCTGTCATTGTGTGTGTTATGGTGTTTTGTTTCTGTCGTTGTGTGTGTTATGGTGTTTTGTTTCTGTCATTGTGTGTGTTATGGTGTTTTGTTTCTGTCATTGTGTGTGTTATGGTGTTTTGTTTCTGTCATTGTGTGTGTTATGGTGTTTTGTTTCTGTCATTGTGTGTGTTATGGTGTTTTGTTTCTGTCATTGTGTGTGTTATGGTGTTTTGTTTCTGTCGTTGTGTCTGTTATGGTGTTTTGTTTCTGTCGTTGTGTGTGTTATGGTGTTTTGTTTCTGTCATTGTGTGTGTTATGGTGTTTTGTTTCTGTCGTTGTGTGTGTTATGGTGTTTTGTTTCTGTCGTTGTGTGTGTTATGGTGTTTTGTTTCTGTCGTTGTGTGTGTTATGGTGTTTTGTTTCTGTCATTGTGTCTGTTATGGTGTTTTGTTTCTGTCACTGTGTGTGTTGTTTGTTGTTGGTGTGTGTTTATATGAGTATTGTGCACTGTGGGGCCAAAGCAAGTGTGTGACCTTCATACAAGCAGAGAAAAGAACAGACGACGAAAGAAGAGCTGCAGATGTTTTCAACACAGATTACAGATCAAGGCAAAGATCAGCACAGAAAATAAAAGCACTAAAAACAGATTCTGTTGCTCTTGTTGTTGTTTTGTTGTTTTTGTTTTATTCTACATAAAATTGCCCAGTACAGTGAGTTTTCACATCCACACGCACACATATACAAACACAGAGGCACACAGTCATTCGGACCAACCACTGAGATGCTCCTCTGACTGAGGTTTGAACAGCAGGCCCCACCAGATATCTGGCCACAGTCAGGCAAGTGACCTAACATTTCTGCTTTGGTTCAAAGACGTGAGCAACAATGAGTCAGCCTCCAGTGCCTAACGTTCCTCATTCACTGATGCACACACACACAGGGACACATCATGCGACAGCACCGGATACACACTGAGCAACAGAAGGTTTCATTTCACATCACCCACAGCACTCGCCAGGAGCAGGTTGTCTTTCTCTCCAAACTCAATGTTCACAAGGGGGGCAGGGGTGTCCCATATATTGTGTTCTGTTCCCCAAAACACCAAGGGAAAAGCAACAACAAAAAGATCACCATGACCATGAGCAACATGTCTGAATTGTATATAACATTTTGGACTTTCATTGAAAGCAGGCTGTTAAAATTCAGTGAGAGTCTGACACATCACTCTGCCTGTCGCTGGGACTTGGTTCTGCAACAATGCATCTGCCATGCCACTGGCACTGCGAGTGATGCGTGATTGTCATCGTTGTGCAACCGGGCATCAGGCCTTCTTTCACTCTACCTTCACCTGGACAGACCACCTGGCTCCACACAGCATCAAACATTTGAAACAGCTGCATATTGACTGTTTACCAAAAACAGAAACAACGGGTCTCAACAATAAAACAGTCTCAAGAAAAACTTAGGAGAGAACTATGTCTGCCTTACTTAAAGAATAACAAAACGTCATCTGCTAACAACAGGTCCTTGCCATTGTGCCCCTGCACAGCTAATGGCTGCTTAAAGGCTTCACAGTGCTGTCTGCAGCTCCACTCACCTGCAGTCACTGCTCAATGGGTCTGACCACTGCAGACTAACTGCATGGCTATATATGCAATACACACATTAAACCCACAAGTTTTGTTGCAGGTCTTTCAGCATCTTGCATCTTGTGTGAGAAATCAGAGTTTATATACCGTGTAGACTGAAATTGAGCAGGAGCTTGCATGACAAACAGGCTGTAATAAACCTGCAATTTGTCACGCAACAGTGCACAATGTCCTGCAGACAGACTGAATTCGCATCAATCTCTCCAACCTGCATTTTCTTCTGACCACCAACATCATTCAGCCGTTTCACTCCCTTCGTGATAAAGCAGTGTCAGTTTGCTCTGCATGCTCAGCACTGGCCCTAGATCGGCCCAGTTCAGAAAAATGTACAGCTGATGAGATATATATATACAGTTATGTAGCAACGTAACAACTCCTGCACTGAGACCAAATGAAGCATGCCCCCCCACCGACCCACCCCCACCACCCCTGCTTCAAGGTGTCAAAACTTTGACATGTACTGGCATTAGGGTGGGTCGAGGATGGTGGGTGGGGGGATCTTGGCTCCTTGGTTTCTCCTGGGTCCAACCCACATCAAAGTTCATCCACAGCATACTACCTACATTATCTTATGGCAAGCACATGATGACCAATGTATTCACAAGACAAATAAATAATAACAATAAATCAATAAGACACATTTACACACTCTTTTCATGGAGAATGTCAATGTCAATCAACAGTACACAAAATAAAACAAGAAATAAATTATGATTTTTTCCCACACACAATCTCTCTCTCTCTCTCTCTCTCTCTCTCTCTCTCTCTCTCTCTCTCTCTCACACACACACACACACACACATATGCACACACACATACACACAAACATATTTTCACACTCATTAATTATCCATCACACAGTACAATGCTGTATTTCTACATTAAAAAGTATCAAACAAGAGCAAATGACAGTAGACTCACATTCACACCTGGAGTACTTGGCCATCACTATTTGTTAAATTACTGACACCTCAAAAATGCTGATTTTTTTATGATTTTTTTAATTTTAAAAACAAAATCAACAAACAATATTATGCACAAGCTCTTGTCAATAATTATACTTTAAAATTGTATGTAGTCTAAACTTGATCAGATTAGAAATTAATGTAATCCAATTTTCACTTTGAACATTTTGATGCTGCTGTGACCTTAGAAAAATGCTACTGTCATCACCAAAATGATTCAGTGGATAAATCTAGACAAGCAGCAGCAACATGGAGCATTGCATGACAGTGGTGACATTTCAGTAACTGAAGGCAAAAACCCTAACAAGCCAGTGTGCACCACAGACGCCAGGCACTGATCATTAACTAGTCCAGTATTTGTCTACAACACATTGACAGAAAGCCTGCAGCCTAAAAAGCTGCATATATATGAAAGGTACAGCACACTGATAACTATCACCTAAAGCTTTCCGTAAGATACCACTGTTATCTTTCACCACACCTATCCAGTCATCAGACAGATACCACTGTTATCTTTCACCACACCTATCCAGTCATCAGACAGATACCACTGTTATCTTTGACCACACCTATCCAGTCATCAGACAGATACCACTGCTATCTTTCACCACACCTGTCCAGTCATCAGATACCACTGTTGTCCTTTACCATGCCTATCCAGTCATCAGACAGATACCGCTGTTATCTTTCACAATGCCTAGCCAGTCACCAGATACCACTGTTGTCTTTCACCAGTCATCAGACAGATACCACTGTAATCTTTTACCAGTCATCAGAGAGGTACCACTATTATCTTTCACCATGCCTATCCAGTCATCAGAAAGGCTGAAGTCTCCAGCCTCACACTTATTTCAGGCACATAGGACATACCTATTATGTGGTGTGGACAAGACTTCACTGCAATTAACAAAATAGTAGCGCAGTTACGCTCAAGCATTAACGTGCAAAACTGGAAAACCAATTCACTATCTCTATTAAATACATTCCAGTCACACAAAGCATTTCGTACATGATCCTACATTTAAAGTATGATGAACAGGAATTAAAAATTTGCATTTTAAGTTTCGACAAACCTATGACCGTAAAATGTGCTGGACACTCAGATGGCCAGTAGTAACACTAATCATTACACTGACTCACATCTGTTTTATGCATGACACTTATCATTACACAGACTCACATCTGTTTTTATGCATTGACACTAATCATTACATAGCTTCACATCTGTTTTGATCATTACACAGACTCACATTTGTATTATGCACTATTGCACAATACTAATCATTATATAGACTCACATCTGTTTTGATCATTACACAGACTCACATTTGTATTATGCACAATACTAATCATTACATAGACTCACATCTGCTTTATGCAAGTAAAAAACCCAAACAAAATCAAATACAAACAGAACACACTCTACTTACTTACACTCAAATGGAAAAATACTACTTTTTTTCCTCCCCAGTCTCTATCTTGCGCCACTAACAATCAGTCTAGGTTACCATAAACAGCAGGAACTTGTCAATCCAGCCCAATAGTTTTCCCATGAAGCATTGCTTCAGAGCTATTGCACAAACAATACTTGGGGATAAAATTTAAAACTTAAAAAACAAACAAAACAAAAAAACATGTGACTAGGACCTTTAGGCAGAAAGGGTTTCTCACAGAAATACAGCTTTTAATGTCATCTTTGCAATGCTGCTGTGACATTCAAACTGTATGAAGGTCATTAAAACTGGGAGAAAAATGTGAACAGCACAGGAAGTTACTAAACATATGAAGTCTGAAAGAATATGCCTACCAACCCCACCATCTTGCAAATTTAAAGTTTAAAACACAACAATTATTACTGTTTCCTCTTAAAAATGCATGGCAGTCTTGGAAAGCATTTTGTTCCTGATCTTTGCATATATGTGACAACCACACACAGCTTGAACAGGTCTGATAATACCTGATTAAGAAACACATGGACAGCTCCACCTTTGCGACACACGGAAGCTGGAATGAAAGCACAAATGTAAGAGGAGGTGATGACCATGCACACCCAGTTTTTAAGGTAAGATCTTTCTCTCAGGGCCTCGTGTTAAAGTATCTGCAACAGCCATCCAGATGAACGCTAATCAATACTCGACTTGCATAAATTCCTCCATCAGACAACAACAAAAAGCAAAACAACAACAAAAGAACAAAAGAGAGGAGTAATCAATCAGACAGAAAGTTCTTCACTGTACCACCATTTGACACGAGCAGTGACAGAGAACATGTGAAAACAGCCAACACGAGCAGCCACAGAGAACATATGAGAACAGACAACCACCAGTGTTAGAACGCTACACGAGCTGTTGATATGAGACCCAAACATCACTTTACAAGCAAACAACAGAAGCCGGTGAGGAATAAACATCAAGTGTTACATGTAGGTGAGTTGTACATGTTTATTCTGTCACCTTCTCTCTCATGCAAAATTACATATGATATCTTTATACAGAGGTGCTTTTGTACACAAAACACATCACGCACTTTTTATGCTGTTACACAAAACATTGCAAGTGATGCCGATATAATGCTTCAGCACAAAATACTGATGTTCCACCTCCCCCTCCCCCCCCCCCCCACACACACACATAGCGTACACACATGCACACACACACACATACACATTCACCACAACACAGGTACACACACATCACATACACAGTTTGATGTGTGAAAACTTGATGACATTGGCACACAATAAATAACAAGCAATTGCTTGCTTTCTTATACAAACAAAGCAAGGGGGGGCAATCACTTTTGTAAACAGTAGTAAAACTGGGAGGAGGGGTGGGGGGTGGGGGGGTCTGTCACAGGTGGGTCAGTATTTGTTTGCTACAGATGTGTGCACATCAAAATGTCAGTGGCCAGGCAGCGGTACAATCTATAAAATAAACCTGATTTCCTTGCAGAGGGAAAGGCAGAGACCCACAGCAGGTATAACCTGAACCGTTCACATAGTCTGAAGTTGTCTAGACCCATCTGTTGCTGGGTTTTGTTTTCCTTTCAGGACAACAAAAAGTTGCAGGCTTTTCCAGATTAAAATGTCCAGTGTGGGTTTTCCTTTAAGGACAACAAAAGATGTGCAGACTTTTCAGGATTAAAATGTCCAGTTGGGTTTTCCTTTAAGGACAACAAAAGGTGTGCAGACTTTTCAGGATTAAAATGTCCAGTTTGGGTTTTCCTTTAAGGACAACAAAAAGGTGTGCAGACTTTTCAGGATTAAAATGTCCAGTTTGGGTGACCTTCAACAGACTACAGAGCACAGGCCCACTGCATTTCCAGTGCACAGTCAAGAGTGCCCACACCAATGCAGGAAAAATAACTGCATACTCAAAATCTCATCCAACACTGTTGAACACAAGCGCTCCAGCAGATAAAGAAGGTGGGATGCAAGGGAAGAAAGGGAGGAGAATGAAAGCTGTAAAGGAACCTACAGATCACACGACACTACTGTGGAACATCAACTGCAATACAGTCAACAGAAACCACCATTCCACTCTGCGATGGTCAATATTAATGATTACTATTCCACACGCTGACACTAAAAGTAGAACATTACAATTACCATTCTATCCAGACTGACAGTAAACGTAAGTACTGTTCTATTCCTCAACAATAAAGTGTAAGAAATGACTTCCATTTTTCAATAGTAAAACATCAGACAGAAATGACTGTTCCAGTCCTCATTCTGGAAGTTGGATCACACACACACACACACACACACACACACACACACACACACACACACCACACACACACACACACACACACACACACACACACACAGAGTTACATTGCACATTGTCAGGATATGTTACAGATCAGCAGCACTTGCTTAATGCTAGGAGTAAACAAAATCAGGCATCACACTCATTCCCACAAGTCCTGCACACTTAACTTTAGTTTAAAACAAATCAAAAATATACACCCACTCTGGCTTCAATACATAAACAAAAGCAGAAGAAGAAGAAGAAAAATCCCAACAAACAAAAGACTGATTCATATCTGATAAATGGAGAGAGAGATCTACAAAATAATGTTTTCACGCTTTTACCCATATTTAACTTGATGAAGTCTTGCTTTACGTCCACAGAAACCGTAGGTTTATTAGGGATGGGAGCCCAGGACGTCCACCTCAACCTTCACACAGCTCCTGAGCTCTGATATTTAACTTCTCTACCATTTTGTACAGTTCACTGCACTGCCCCCCCCCCCCCTCCCCCAGTGGGTGTTCATAGGTGTTCTGACCAAAGAAACACAGACAAGAGAATTGTGGTGGGATGGAAGCCTACCCTGGCAATAACTTAAAGAAGCTGAAGGGGACTAATGCCAAGACCCAGGCGGGCCTGTGAACACAAAACAGGCAAATGTTTCACTGCATGCTTCATTTGCATGTGCCATCCAAATTTGTATAAAACATCCAGTGCTTTTTTTCTTTTTTTCTTGTCAAGCTCTTAGGGACACAGCCACGTTGGTTTGCTCTTAACCAGTGAAGTGCAGAAAGCAGCCAGCCTGTGCTGTGTTGGGCATTTTAGCCACACACGCTGGCCTTGTTTGGGATGTCACTGGCACAGACTGCTGGACACTGAACAGTAACACTCCCACTTGTCTTAGCTACACACGCTGGCCTTGTTTGGGATGTCACTGGCACAGACTGCTGGACACTGAACAGTAACACTCCCACTTGTCTTAGCTACACACGCTGGCCTTGTTTGGGATGTCACTGACACAGACTGCTGGACACTGAACAGTTCAGTGGCCCTCGCCCTTGTCTTAGCCACACATGCTGGCCTTGTTTGAGACATCACTGACACAGACTGCTGGACACTC
The DNA here is from genome assembly GCA_963584105.1 of Alviniconcha strummeri. NCBI lineage: Eukaryota > Metazoa > Mollusca > Gastropoda > Provannidae > Alviniconcha > Alviniconcha strummeri. The sequence continues at coordinate 19,977,844 of OY757552.1, forward strand.
GCCCTTGTCTTAGCCACACATGCTGGCCTTGTTTGAGACATCACTGACACAGACTGCTGGACACTCAACAGCAGCACTCACCCTTGTCTTATCACAACTTCCAACGTTGATTTTTAACAGGAGAAGGAAAAAAACTGAACACCTCTGTTTTTTATAACAAACAGAAGATGAAAATCAAGTCAATAATCCATTCCTATAGGTAGTGATTTTTTTAAATTATGTTCCTGTTGGTAGTGATTTTTTATTCTCATTCCTGTTGGTAGTGATTTTTTATTCTAATTCCTGTTGGTAGTGATTTTTTATTCTATTCCTTTTGGTAGGGATTATTTTATTCTATTCCTATTGGTGGGGATTTTTTATTCTATTCCTATTGGTAGGGATTTGTTTTATTCTATTCCTTTTTTTTATTTTATCCACATTTCCCCCTCCGACATTCATGAAGACCACACTTCTCCCTCCCCATGTTCATGTAGACCACATTTTCCCCGCAAATGTTCATACAGACCACAATCCCCCTCCCATGTTCACGCAGACCACATTTCCCCATCCCCCATGTTTATGCAGACCACATTCCCCATACCCATGTTTATACAGACCACATTTTTTCCTCCCCATGTTCATATAGACCACATTCCCTCCTCCCCATGTTCATGTAGACTACATTCTACCTCCACAGTTTTACGTGGACTATATTTCCCCCTCCTCATGTTCATGTAGATATCTCCCTCTCCCATGTTCATATAGATTACATTTCCCCCTCATGTTCATGTAGACATCTCCCTCTCCCATGTTCATATAGATTACATTTCCCCCTCATGTTCATGTAGACATCTCCCTCTCCCATGTTCATATAGATTACATTTCCCCCTCATGTTCATGTAGACATCTCCCTCTCCCATATTCATATAGATTACATTTCCCCCTCATGTTCATGTAGACATCTCCCTCTCCCATGTTCATATAGATTACAGTTCCCCCTCATGTTCATGTAGACATCTCCCTCTCCCATGTTCATACAGATTACATTTCCCCCTCCTCATGTAGACCACATTCCCCCTATCCATACTTGCACAGACCACATTTCCCTCTCATTATGTACATGTAGACTATATTTTCCCTTCCTCATGTTCGTATAGATCACAGTTCCTCCTCCTCACATTCATGTAGACCATATTCTTCCCTCATTATGTTCATGTAGACCACCCAATTCCCATCCTACGCATTATATCTCACATCAAACTTTCATCCTACCATTTTCATTGAGGTACAAACACCTGTCCAATCCCAGTCCTATCTAGATGTGAAGTCCCTGCACATTGTTGCCCCATCCAACCTCACGGAGGCACCAACTACAGCTGTGGACAATCAGTCACAGTCACCATTCACATCCAACCTCACGGAGGCACCAACTACAGCTGTGGACAATCAGTCACAGACACCATTCCGACAGGAAATGGGGCTGCAAAGTCAAGACTTCTGCAAGTTTCACATTATTCCTAGTGAAGCAACACCAAACAGACAAGAACCACACTGTCACTTCCACACACAAATTAATCCATACACACACACACCTCCGAACCACACACACACATACAAAGGCGACCGTCAAAATCGCAACATCAGACTTGATGCAATGTGGGCAAACATTTCAGGGGGGGGGGGGGGGGGGGGGTGCAGAAAATGATAGGTGTTAAAGCTGCCTAGTTCTCAGCAGGTGTAATGTCACACTTTGGACAGCAGCTTGATGCCCTCCAGCAAGCCAAACAGGGCTGCAGACTGACACTCACTGGTCACCCACACAGGGCTTCAGACTGACACTCACTGGTCACCCAGACAGAGTTGCAAAATGACACTGGTCACCCACACAGGGCTTCAGATACACTCACTGGTCACCCTGACAGAGTTGCAGACTGACACTCACTGGTCACCCAGACAGGGCTGCAGACACACTCACTGGTCACTGGAGGTGAGTAGAAATACCTCCAGGTGAGTAGAGGTTAAAAACCACTGGCCCTAGGCAACTCACAAGCTTGCCTTCTCTCTCTGAATGATCAAACTTTTGGATCACTAGAGCAGAAATCAGAGCAATCTCATTTATGTGCAGCACTGCAATGGAACATTAGCATCATTTCCAACCGGCTAAAACTGCAAAACATGTGGCCAAGTGTAAAATGAAAATGTGTTTTTCACAGAATTAGGGTGCAAAATATCTTGGGATAATAACAATTCCTTCAGGCTAGTGGATTTTACCTTAACTAGCCTGAGAGGCTGACAGAAAGTGTTTAACTTCTGCAGGCCTAATGTGTTTGGAGCAGCATTTGAATGGAGTGTCATCTGTTGTGTTTCTGGCCACAAGTGCATAAGCAGAGTTGGTTTACTGCCCGGTGTTGCACACAAAACTGACCAGGGTCAAATCAGGGTTAAACTAAGTGAATCCAATCGCAAGCCAATGTCTGATTTAGTGTTCACGACTCATGATGCCACTGGCAGTTAAAGAGGACTGGAGGCAAATGAAAGTGAATAAACCAAGGTGGGCAGACACTATCAAATAATTGTTGTCAGCAGGCAGAGCAGACAAAGCAACAATCTGACCTACACCAGGCTTAAGAGGGGAACTTGGATAGCTCTGCACTGTCAACAGACTGGATCCAACCTCCTGCACCCACAATGTCCCACCAAAGGAATGCAAACACACACAGACATCCAGTCCAAGTTATCAGTCCCATGATATTTCATGCCAGTCTACATAATGATGAATTCATCTGGCTGTCCATCCACAAATGCTGTCTTAGGCAAAAAGCTGGATGTCAGCCTTTTTCTTTTGAGGCTAAACAACTGAGATCTTTGAAACTTTGCAGCACACTAATGTACCCTGAACTTAGCTCTTTCATGTCAGCTCAATGGCCTGAACCCAGTTCCAAGGCCAGAGGAATGTCACTGAGATGAAATTGCAAGTTTTATTGTCTCAGTAGGTCATTACCTAATGAAGTTCAACCTTTTGTATTTGTTACACAAATTAACAAGATTATGCACAAAATGCATTTGGTAGCTATTACTCAAGGGAGACAACTGGTGCACTTTGAGACTAGAACAAAACTCTGCTGGCTTTTTTCTCAGCCACAAAAAGATCTTTCACACTTTGTGATTTCATTCCTTGTCAACAGGAATGCCATGTTCTTAGCACAGTCTTGCTGATGAAGAAACACACCTAAACTTGAGGATAATGGAAGGAAAACTGTACAAATAATAATAATCATACAATAATAAGATAAACACCTACTTCTTTTCTGGGTTTTTTTTCTCTCTCAAAAATTTCTAAATCCAACCTAGACCGACTCAGCATCAACCATGCACAGCCTTTTTGTCGATCACACAGAGAAATACATCACATACTGGCAAGGTACTTGAACATCCCCAGGATGGCCCTGGTGTAACTATCATGGTTGACTGGGCCTTAAAAACCAGTTATCTATCACTTACCCAGGCCACCGAGAGTGCCGTGAACAAGGAGACAAACAAAGCAAACCACTCAAGGGAGAGAGGCACGGTCCGATGTTTCAGTCAGTGGGCTCCCACTCATCCTCACTGTTCACGGCCAACAACATCCTGCCCCCCAAGCCTAAGCGTCCACAACAAAGCAGCGTACATTGACGATAACAACGGTACCCTTGAACGCTGCGCCGCACACACCCCACCCACCCCACCCATGTCCATGTCCAGAGAGCAGTGAGTCATCAGGACAAGAAATGCTTGCTGATGATGTTCTCCAAAGAGTCATTGACATCAAAGTCCAGGGGCTTGACCTCAGTGGCGTTGGTCTGGTCACGGAGGTTGTTCCAGTCTTGAAGGACGTTGCTGAAATGCAGGGCCAGGTCGTGGGCCCCAGTGTTGTGGTACAGCCGCAAGAGGCCACGGTAGTCATACTCCAACCCACTGTACGCCTCACCAAAGAGAGCTTTACCTGGGGACAGAGAGAGGCAGAAAGTGCTGTAGCAGGTCGAGTGCAACTACCCCTTCATGAGAAAGCCACCCACCCACCAACATCACTCTCCTGCCACAAACGGCTAGCACCACTGACCTGGAACAAACACCTGTACCACTGGCCTGGAACAAACACCTGTACCACTGGCCTGGAACAAACACCTGTACCACTGGCCTGGAACAAACACCTTGTACCACTCTCCTGGAACAAACACCTTGTACCACTCTCCTGGAACAAACACCTTGTACCATTCTCCTGGAACAAACACCTTGTACCACTCTCCTGGAACAAACACCTTGTACCACTCTCCTGGAACAAACACCTTGTACCACTCTCCTGGAACAAACACCCTGTACCACTCTCCTGGAACAAACACCTTGTACCACTCTCCTGGAACAAACACCTTGTACCACTCTCCTGGAACAAACACCTTGTACCCCTCTCCTGGAACAAACACCTTGTACCATTGGCCTGGAACAAACACCTTGTACCACTCTCCTGGAACAAACACCTGTACCGCTGGCCTGGAACAAACTCCTTGCACCACTGGCCTGGAACAAACACCTTGTACCACTCTCCTGGAACAAACACCTGTACCACTGGCCTGGAACAAACACCTTGCACCACTGGCCTGGAACAAACACCTTGTCCCACTGACCTGGAACAAACACCTTGTACCACTCTCCTGGAACAAACACCTTGTACCACTCTCCTGGAACAAACACCTTGTACCACTGACCTGGAACAAACACCTTGTACCACTCTCCTGGAACATACACCATGGACCACTCTCCTGGAAAAAAACCCCACCTAGCACCACTCTCCTGAAACAAACACACAGCACCACTGTCCTGGAACAAACACCTAGTACCAGTCTCCTGGAACAAACACCTAGTACCAGTCTCCTGGAACAAACACCTAACACCACTGGCCTGGCACAAGCACAAAGATGCACAAAAATGCAGGCTTGGTCAGTGAGTTCTTGGGTCTCTCTCCGACTGTGCAGCCAACTCAGAATGGACCACACATTCAGAATTCTACATTACAGTCTGAAACATCAGTCACCCAACCACAAGTAACAAAACATCTCACACTTCTGGGCACAAAACAGTAACTGCAAACATAAATCCCAGTCAGAACAGCCATTAGCAAGCATAATTCAAAATCCACATTTTACTAATTTACATCTGGTCAAAAACGTTTTGATGTGAATTCAGTCAAAATACCCAGTAGGAAGCATATTTCAAAATTCACTTATTTACAACTGATCAGAAGCATTTTGATGTGACACCCATCACACCACACACTAACACATGCCAACGAGTGCAAGGACACCCATCACATCACACACTGACACAGGCCAATAGGTACAAGGACACCCATCACATCACACACTGACACAGGCTGACAGGCGCAAGCACACCCATCACATCACACACTGACACAGGCTGACAGGTGCAAGCACACCCATCACATCACACACTGACACAGGCTGACAGGCGCAAGGACACCCATCACACACACACTGACACATGCCAACAGGCGCAAGGACACCCATCACACCACACACGGACACAGGCTGACACATGCCAACAGGCGCAAGGACACCCATCACACCACACACTGACACAGGCTGACATATAGCCAGCAAGAGGGATGGACCCAGGGATACAAGTGCAGCAGTCAGTGACCACAAGACCCACCTATATTGATGGAGGGCAGACACAGGGATACAAGTGCAGCAGTCAGTGACCACAAGACCCACCTATATTGATGGAGGGCAGACACAGGGACAGAAGCGAAGCAGTCAGTGACCACAAGACCCACCTATATTGATGGAGGGCAGACACAGGGACACAAGTGAAGCAGTCAGTGACCACAAGACCCACCTATATTGATGGAGGGCAGACACAGGGACAGAAGCGAAGCAGTCAGTGACCACAAGACCCACCTATATTGATGGAGGGCAGACACAGGGACACAAGTGAAGCAGTCAGTGACCACAAGACTCACCTATATTGATGGAGCGCATGTACAGCCGTTCCGCCTCCTCATACTTGTTCATGTCATAGTTGTACAGGGAGGCCAGATGACCCACAGACAGTGCCACCTCATAGTCATCAGGACCCAGGAGACGCTCCTTGATCTCAATGGCTTTCAAATGCATCTCCTCTGCTTCCTGAAAGAAAGCAACATCCTCAAGTCAAGACGTATATCCACCCAGCAGACACTCACAGATTGTCTGGCACTGAAATGCACCTCCTCTGCTTCTTGAACAATCATCACTGAACAGACATTTATCCCAATACCAGTGGATCCATTCCAACAAATCCATGCAAAGACCAGACAGTCCAGGGGTTGTGCAACTGTTAAAACATGTATGCATCCTCCGCTTACTGAACAGTATGAGCAAGTGGCTGCAGCCGTTCCTACTTGTCCCCTGAACCCAAGACTGCCAGGTTGATGAACTGCAAGATGGTATCAGACATTTCTGGACCTATCTCGCCACCTAAACAAGAAGCTAACACCAATCTCCTCTGTCACCAATACTTCCATAACAAATGATTAGTTTGATGTTACTGTTTTTCACTTCTTTAAAACAAATATTATTGTCCAATAAAATCCCACTGACATCTTTTGTCCCAACAAATGAACCCTTGCAGAAGACTGGCCATGCTGACGAAGTTCTGTCCTCTCCTCATTCAGAAGACATAAACTGTGCACAGAGTCTGGAGGGAGCACTAAAGGGCTGTTTTCAAACTGTACAATGCATATACCAGTGCAGACATTTCAGTAAAGTACAGAGCTGTTTGCTTTGTAAACAACTGCTCTCTTGTTCAAAGGGAGATCACTGCAGTGCTGACTGACCCGAAAGCGATGCATGGACTGGTAGAGGCGGCCCAGGTTGCCGTAGTGTTTGGCGGTCTGCACGTTGTTCTCCCCAAAGGCCTTCTTGGCCAGCTCCAGTGACTGCAGATGGAGCTCCTGGGCCTCTGCCAGAAACTTGTCCTCCTGCGCTTTGTCATGGCTGTCGATGGCGATCTCCTCCAGAATCAAAGCTGCACACCGATAAAGGGAAAAAACTCACTCTACCGCCCCTCTCATGACCTCTAGGATCAGATCTGCACATAGAACTCACTCTACCACCCTTCTCATGACCCTCAGGAATAGAGCTGCACACAGAACTTAACTCACTCTACCACCCCTCTCATGACCTTCAGGATCAGAGCTGCACACAGACACAGAACTCACTCTACCACCCCTCTCATGACCTTCAGGATCAGAGCTGCACACAGAACTTAACTCACTCTACCACCCCTCTCATGACCTTCAGGATCAGAGCTGCACACAGACACAGAACTCACTCTACCACCCTTCTCATGACCTTCAGGATCAGAGCTGCACACAGACACAGAACTCACTCTACCACCCTTCTCATGACCTTCAGGATCAGAGCTGCACACAGAACTTAACTCACTCTACCACCCCTCTCATGACCTTCAGGATCAGAGCTGCACACAGAACTTAACTCACTCTACCACCCCTCTCATGACCTTCAGGATCAGAGCTGCACACAGACACAGAACTCACTCTACCACCCTTCTCATGACCTTCAGGATCAGAGCTGCACACAGACACAGAACTCACTCTACCACCCTTCTCATGACCTTCAGGATCAGAGCTGCACACAGACACAGAACTCACTCTACCACCCCTCTCATGACCTTCAGGATCAGAGCTGCACACAGACACAGAACTCACTCTACCACCCCTCTCATGACCTTCAGGATCAGAGCTGCACACAGAAACAGAACTCACTCTACCACCCTTCTCGTGACCTTCAGGATCAGAGCTGCACACAAGACACAGAACTCACTCTACCACCCCTCTCATGACCTTCAGGATCAGAGCTGCACACAGACACAGAACTCACTCTACCACCCCTCTCATGACCTTCAGGATCAGAGCTGCACACAGACACAGAACTCACTCTACCACCCCTCTCATGACCTTCAGGATCAGAGCTGCACACAGACACAGAACTCACTCTACCACCCCTCTCATGACCTTCAGGATCAGAGATGCACACAGACACAGAACTCTCTCTACCACCCTTCTCATGACCTTCAGGATCAGAGATGCACACAGACACAGAACTCACTCTACCACCCCGCTCATGACCTTCAGGATCAGAGCTGTACACAGACACAGAACTCGCTCTCCCACCCCTCTAATGACCTTCAGGATCAGAGATGTGTACACAGAACTCGCTCTCCCACCCCTCTCATGACCTTCAGGATCAGAGATGTACACAGAACTCGCTCTCCCACCCCTCTCATGACCTTCAGGATCAGAGATGTACACAGAACTCACTCTACCACCCCTCTCATGAGATGTACACCTACATCATGTCACCTCACTCACTCAGGTATGCTGACATCAGACCTGGCCCTGCAGCTGTCTCTCCAGGGTTCCCAGTCAAGGAAAACAAGGACTTTGCAGGGCAGTCTTTCACTCTGATGGGGCCTGTATCATGCCTCTTTCACACTCTATGGTACCAGCTCACCACAGGTCAAATCACAGCCAAGCTGGGTCACACAACATGCGCTAAGAGGCGGCATACATAGAAGCGGTCACACTACAGCGTGGGGAAAGAAGCCACATACCTTTAACACATTTTGAAATAAGGACAGAGGTCACAATAATAAGGTCACAACACACTGTGGGGGGCAAGAAGCGGCATACCTTTAACACGTTTTGAAGAGGACAGAAGCAGGTGATCAGGTGGTAGAATGGTACACAAGATGTCAATGGCTTTCTGTGCATGGTCCCTGGAAACAAGAAAACAAAATATTCAGTGACTACCTTTGAACAGGTTGAGAAATGAAACTGACACAGATAAACAAGACAATGTAGGCAACAAACAACACCAACAGCAATACAAACTGATCCTATAACAGGATTGCTTTTCAACATGCAGACAAAAGCAATGCTGGAGATGTAAAGCAGAGACTGTTACCTGGCATCAGAAAATTTCCCTGAGCTGTACTCGAAAACGTAAGTAGCGTAGGCCAGGTCTTCACAGGCAATGGCCACGTGCAGGTTGCTGCCACCAAACACCTTCATGCGGATCGACAGCGCCAACTGTGTAGAGGCAATAACAACAAAGTCAGTCAAGGTCAACTGCATAAGGACAACAACAAGAGTCAGTCAGTCAAGGTCAACAGCATAAGGACAAGAACAACAATCAGTTTGTCAGGGTCAATGGCATAAGGACAACAACAACAGTCAGTCGGTCACGGTCAACTGCATAAGGACAACAGTGACAGTCAAGGTCAACTGTATAAGGACAACAGTGACAGTCAGTCAAGGTCAACTGCATAAGGACAACAGTGACAGTCAGTCAAGGTCAACTGCATAAGGACAACAGTGACAGTCAGTCAAGGTCAACTGCATAAGGACAACAGTGACAGTCAAGGTCAACTGCATAAGGACAACTGACAGTCAATCAGCATGGGTCAAGAATAACATTTTCATGTATAACTGTTAATTTGATCCAGCACTATTTTCTGTCTCTAAGCTGACTGACTACGCTCTAGTTACCTGCGACTCTCAAGGAGTGACTACAGCTTTACACAGCCCAAAGATGTTATTCGCAGCCCCCGATTTCGCCCTCAAATTTGATTCGAAAAACCATCTTTATACTTGACACATGGCCCAATTTCTACACTGTTATCGTTAGCCAAGTTAAAATGGTGATGCCTTTGCATTGCTGATAACATTGCTCTCATTTCCAGCTTCTCTGATGATCGAAATGTTTGATCCAGCCAGAGGAATCGGACACGCTGGGGTTTTGGATCTTGCCTTGACCAGAGGCCTTTCTGCCCACCTTGGGTCATCAGGGCAGCGTATGTCTGCAGCCCCACAGGTCATAATTCAACAACACAGCATTCATCCCACAGTTCAATTCAGTGTTCTTTGTTTCATCTTGGGTCATATACTCCAGTGTGGAAAAAGAAAGAAAAAAAAAGGCACATAAAACACCACGTTATTACTATTATTATTCCAGAAGAACCCCATGAACACAAAACACTGACATTACTTCTTCAAACAACTGGTCTTTGACTTTGAGAACACGGTACCACTGCCCACACCTTTCCACCTGCAGAGCACAGGGTCAGCAGGTGGGCAATGTGATAATGACTGTCCCATGCTTCTCACTGGCCACCACTCACCTGGTACACATGGACCGCCGAGGTGATGGCATCCACATTGAGGAGGAAGAAGCCATAGTCTAAAAGGGCATCAGAATACTTGGGGTGTTCAAACCCAAACCGCTCCCTGGACACACAGTCAACAGTAATCATCATGTCATCAACAGTAAACATCTTGTCATCAACAGTAATCATGTCATCAACAGTAATCATCTTGTGATCAACAGTAATCATCATGTCATCAACAGTAATCATCTTGTGGCCATCAATCTGTGCACCAACCTGCACCCCATCCACCCACTCATCCATACAACCCAGCCACCATGGGTCCATGCAATCTACCCAGCCACCATGGGTCCATGCAATCCACCCATCCATGCAATCCATCTGTCCACTCAATCATGTAATCCATCCATCCACCCAACCATGCAATCCATCTGTCCACCCAACCATGCACTCTATCCATCTACCCAACCATCCCTCCACCCAACCCTGCAATCCCTCCCTCCACCCAATCCCTCCCTTCACCCAACCCTGCAATCCCTCCCACCACCCAATCCCTCCCTCCACCCAACCCTGCAATCCCTCCCTCCACCCAACCCTGCAATCCCTCCCTCCACCCAATCCCTCCCTCCACCCAACCCTGCAATCCCTCCCTCCACCCAATCCCTCCCTCCACCCAACCCTGCAATCCCTCCCTCCACCCAATCCCTCCCTCCACCCAATCCCTCCCTCCACCCAACCCTGCAATCCCTCCCTCCACCCAATCCCTCCCTCCACCCAATCCCTCCCTCCACCCAACCCTGCAATCCCTCCCTCCACCCAATCCCTCCCTCCACCCAACCCTGCAATCCCTCCCTCCACCCAATCCCTCCCTTCACCCAACCCTGCAATCCCTCCCTCCACCCAACCCTACAATCCCTCCCTCCACCCAATCCCTCCCTCCACCCAATCCCTCCTTCCACCCAGCCCTGCAATCCCTCCCTCCACCCAATCCCTCCCTCCACCCAACCCTGCAATCCCTCCCTCCACCTGTCCACACAGCCCCTACACCTAACCAGACCTCCCTGCACAGTGTCCTACCCACCACTGCCATTGCTGGCACACTTTCATGGCATTCCTTCCCCATGTCACACTTCCCCATCTTACGTGCTACTTCCCCATGTTACATTTTCCTTCCCCATGTCACATGCTACTTCCCCATGTTACACTCTCCTTCCCTGTGTCACACTCTCTTTCCCTACGTTACACTCTGCTCTCCCCATGTTATGCACTACTCCCCATTTTACACTCTCCTTCCCCATGTTACACTCTCCTCTCCCCACATTACACACTACTTCCTGTTTTACACTCTCCTTCCCCATGTTACACTCTCCTTCCCCACTATACACTCTCCTCTCCCCTTGTTACATATTACTTCCCCATTTTACACTCTCCTTCCCCATGTTACACTCTCCTCTCCCCACATTACATGCTACTTCCTGTTTTACACTCTCCTTCCCCACATTACACTCTCCTCTCCCCATGTTACACACTACTTCCCCATTTTACATTCTCCTTCCCCATGTTACACTCTCTTTACCAATGTTACTCTCTCCTCCTCTGCATTATATGCTACTTCTCAATTTTACACTCTCCTTCCCCATGTCACACACTACTTCCCTATGTTACATTCTCCTTCCCCATGTCACACACTACTTCCGAATGTTACACTTCTCCTTGTTACAGGCTTACATAATCTAACACTGTGAAATGCAATGTCAAACATCTGGGTATGCATGGAATGCAGCCACCCCAGTGTGCGCATGGACTGCAAGTGTCAAGGAGCATGAACTGCATGTGCAGAACGAGGAGTTTAACACAGGACAGCGACAGGCTTGTGGGCCGAGCGCTTAGGCTCTAGCGGTGACTGAAAATGAAAGCCATCCACACTGTCCCATTTTGTTTCATGACAGATGACGGACGGTAACAAGAACAGCCTTCAGTGGCCATGATTTTTCTCAAACACAGCTATTACAGTGCTTCTCTGTCACAGTCCTACACTGCTTCTTTACATGCAGCTCACATCTGTTAAAGTGGGTCTCACCTTGCTTGGTAGACAGCCAGTTTGATCAGCACCTCTGCCTTCTTGAACTCTCGCTTTACTACACACGCCTGTCCAACAGAGATTACAGTGCAAACATCAGTGCTCCGTCAATAATAGCCTTTGTCACAGTGCTCCCCCACCCCCCAATCCACTTTACCAAAGTGAAAACATCAATAATTCATAACAGGTCATGTCAAAGGTGAGCATCATGCATTTTACCTACATAATTTTAACACTCATGAACAAAATCACTTTTCAAAAGTGCAAAAGTCTAGTGTTTTTATACTGTATCTCTTGCTGTTTCTTTAAGAAAAAATTCTTCTTATTCTCTGAGGCATGCCAAACCCAAACATCCGGCAACTGCATTCTGTGTTCTGAGGCCATACCCAGCTTCCCTTTTGGTGACAACTTAAAACACACTTTAACAGGTTCACACACAATTTTTATTTTAAAATTTCAAACATTTGTCCGCACTTAATACCCAGACCAGACCAGGCTACAGCTAGAGTATTTTTATACCGTCAGAAATCACATAATCTGCTGACGCTGTAACAGTCATGGCGAGTCTGCAGGTGTCTTGGGTCAAACACAAAGACAACAAACCAGCCAGTCATACACTTTCTATATGTGCAGTTTTATAGAACTTGAAACCACTCCCAGGCCTGATTCGGATGGTTTCAAACAGTTCTGAGTGTAATTTTTTTTGTATGTTCCTCTTATCATCCATCATTTGGCCTCCAAGTTTTTTTCAAAATCTCTCTCTTTGCGCAGATTATTAGTTGACCACTGTCTTGAAATTCATAAACTTTAAAAGACCATGGCCAGACAGGCCCCTTTCCCCAAACTGTCCATGACTCTACGAAGCCTGATGACAAAGCAGCAACAAAAGTGTGTACATTACCTTTGCACACTGCCTGAGAACATCTATCACCGTCTGAAAAACAACAGAGTCAATATGAAGATGCAATGCAACTCTGCCAGTGCCAGGGCTGGACACAATCAGCATACACTAGAACCATTTTAACTGTTGCAACACCCCCCCCCCCCCCCCCACCACCTAACACAATGTCAAAAACTGACCTTTAACACATGATCAATGTCAGATTTTGCAAATCATGAACATTTCAGACAGACAACCACTCACTACATGGTGTGTGACTTCCTGTATGACTGTGCAGTGGCTAGACCGGAGAGAGAGAAACAGTGACCCAGTAAAAGATAGGAAATGATGACCCAGTAAAAGAGAGAGAAACAGTGGCACAGTAAAAGAGAGAGACAGTGACCCAGTAAAAGAGAAACAGTGACCCAGTAAAAGAGAGACAGTGACCCAGTAAAAGAGAGAAACAGTGACCCAGTAAAAGAGAGAAACTGTGACCCAGTAAAAGAGAGAGAAACTGTGACCCAGTAAAAGAGAGATAAACAGTGACCCAGTAACAGAGAAACTGTGACACAGTAAAAGAGAGGGAATGGTGACCCAGTAAAAGAGAAACAGTGACCCAGTAAAAGAGAAAGAAACGGTGACCCAGTAAAAGAGAAAGAAACAGTGACCCTGTAAAAGAGAGGAGATGGTGACCCAGTAAGAGAGAAACAGTGACCCAATAAAAGAGCAGAGATGGTGACCCAGTAAAAGAGAGCAAAACAGTGACCCAGTAAAAGAGAGAGAAACTGTGACCCAGTAAAAGAGAGGAGATGGTGACCCAGTAAAACAGAGAGAAACTGTGACCCAGTAAAAGAGAGGAGATGGTGACCCAGTAAAAGAGTGAGAAACTGTGACCCAGTAAAAGAGAGGAGATGGTGACCCAGTAAAAGAGAGGAGATGGTGACCCAGTAAAAGAGTGAGAAACTGTGACCCAGTAAAAGAGAGATAAGTGGTACTACAGTAAAAGATAAAGGGTGATACAGTAAATGAGAGAGAAACTGTATCTGATAAAAGTGAAATGGTGATCCAGTAAAACTAAAAGAGAGAGAAATGGGGATCCAGTAAGTGAGAGAAGCAGTGATCCAGTAAGAGAGACAGAGACAGTGATCCAGTAAAAGAACGGGAAAGTGTGATCCAGTAAAATAGAGGGAAACTGTGATCCAGTAAAAGAGAGGGAAACTGTGATCCAGTAAAACTAAGAGCATTGCAGAGTTCTGTGTCCAACTCACCCGAGTGTTGACTGTACTGTTCAGCTCCTGAAGGGCCTTGGAACAAGCTCTGAAGGCCTGGAACCACAAGAAGAAATACTAAAATCCATGCGTGCATACACCAGTCCACACACACACACACCAGTCCACACACACACACACACACACCAGTCCACACACACACACCAGTCCACACACACACACCAGTCCACACACATACACCAGTCCACACACACCCTCCTGCCATCCACACAACAGACAAAGCTAACAACTTTCCTTCAGACAAAACCTTCTGCCATCCGCACAACAGACAAAGCTAACAACTTTCCTTCAGACAAAACCTTCTGCCATCCGCACAACAGACAAAGCTAACAACTTTCAGTCAGACAAAACCTTCTGCCATCCGCACAACAGACAAAGCTAACAACTTTCCTTCAGACAAAACCTTCTGCCATCAGCACAACAAAGCTAACAACTTTCCTTCAGACAAAACCTTCTGCCATCCGCAAAACAGACAAAGCTAACAACTTTCCTTCAGACAAAACCTTCTGACGACCAGGTGAGTCATTCTTCAGACTTCTTGTCTTTTACTTTTCTTATACAGTGTACCCCTAACAAGAGATCACCCCTCTCTACAATCATATTCTATGAAACTTGAGTAACTCAACCCCTCATCACTCACCACCCCTCTCTAAGACCACTTTGTTTGAAACGTTCTTTCACCTTCCATGTCACCACTCTCTCTAAGAACACTCTCTAAGCTGCAGCCAGCCACCTCACCTCATCATAGAGACTTTGAGCAAAGAGCAGACCACACTGTTCAGAGTAGAGGATGGCACAGTTGACGTTGAAACCTTTCTGGGAAAGGAGCTCCACCAATGAAAATGCTTGAGCACAGGTCTCCCTGGCCGCGTGGTACTTGCAGTTGGCATTCTGTACATGCAGTAACCTGGCAGAGAATAAACACAGGACATATATATACATACAATTTATTTCATGTAGTAACCTAGCACAGAATAAACACAGGACATACATACATGCTATTTATTTCACGCAGTAACCTAGCAGAGAATAAATACAGGACATCCATATAATAAATGTTAATATACAATTTCTTTCACATGATGAAAATGCACTGAAGAGCAACTTCCATGTCTGACAGACACACACAAGGCTGCATACATGTGACACTTTGAGAATAGATACAAAATAAACATTACTTAATAATAACATGTAAGCTTGTATTGCGACAGTCGTCACCCATCATGATGTGACAACTGACCACGGTATCAAGTGGTCAAAGCAGGTGTTTAACTACATTATGCTGCATGACAAACATGTTTTGCACACGGCCACCCGAGACTGCAGGGGCTGACAAACGACAAGCTTGCAAATACCATGGAAAACTTCTTACGGATGTACAAGCTGGATAGAGACCGCAACAAAGATTTACTTTTCCCAAGCACTGATGAGTAGTACATTTTTGTGAACATATTTTTTCAAAAGTCCAGACAGTTTTGATAAAACTAAAAGGAACTAGCTCCTTTATCCTGCCCATCTATTCTGTTTATTTCTCAGAATTGGAAACCAATTCTACTGGTTCTACCAATTCTACCACTCCTTCTAACAATGGTTTTTGTGTTAACTGTGATCCTGCACTTTCTGTTGGTTGATAATCTCATGGTTGAGTGGGCATAAAAACTCTCCTTCCTTTACATTCATGTGTGTGTTTAGTTGTACAGGCTTGTTAGTGTTGTATGTGTGGATGTGCGTGTTGTGTATGAGCTTGTTTGCATTGTGTGCATGTGTGTGTGTTGTGTACGTATGAGCTTGTTGAAGTTGTTCACAGTGAGTGTGTGCGTGTGCGTGTGTGTGTTTGTGAGCTTGTTCACAGTGTGTGTGTGTGTTGTGGGTGTGTGCGTGTACATAAGCTTGTTTGTGTGCTGTGTTTGTGTCCTAGTGTTCCTGCTTGTTTGTGTGTCGTGTTTTACACCTGCTGGTGGTGGGCCCTTGCTGAAGACTGCATTGTTTTGGGCAGAAAACTCTGCAACTGTGCCATGCATCACCTCCTTGGGCCTAGAACTGTTTTAAATACCGATTTCTTTGGTTTTTACTACTGGAAGAGACCTTTGAAGTGAAACTCCCTTCACAGTTTGGATGAGCTGGTCATGGGATCAATGAGGTGAAGCTACCCGTTCCTGTGATGAGTGCTGTCTTACCTAACACAGTACTCCATAGCACGAAAAAGTCCGGCCTCACTGGCATCCTCATTCACTGCGTCCAGACACGCCTGGTACACCCGCTCACTCTCCCAGAACCAACCGGCTTCAGAGAAAAATCCACCTGAGGTACAGGCCACACAAAATTAACATTGATCTCAACCTCACCAACTGCATCTGTACCTGCATGTTAAAGAGGACCCAAACAATGATGTTAAGCCCCTGCTAGTGTTACTGGGCTCAGATTAAAAAACATTTACATATGATGGAATGACACAGAGTGAAAGACCATATGTGATACTATGGTGGTGATACTATGAAATGCATGTGTATCTGACTTATTTCTGAAATGCATGTGTATCTGACTTATTTCTGTCCTTTTCTGAAAGGTTCAGCAATGGGTCTGTGGCTTTAGGTTGATAATGAAAGCTTAATCCTACAGGAACACAGACAGGATTACTTTGTCCACCGAACTGTACAAAACCAAAGAGTGCTGCACACTGAAATTTCAGTAAGCACTCTTGGGGGCATGTGTCACATGACACTTTGACAGCTTACTGATCTGAGAGAAGGCCAGCAAGTACATATTTTCACACCCTACAAATAACCTAGGGTAGGAAGTAATACTATTAAGGCATGTAAAGTACTATATTTTAAATGTCAGCCCTTTGCTTACATCAAGTATTTTAAGTCACAGCTTACTTAAAGTTAGAATAATGTGGAGTATACCCAGTCACAGCTTACCCACTTAGACCAGGCTAATGTGGAATATACCCAGTCACAGCTAACCCATTTAGGCCAGACTAATGTGGAATATACCCAGCCACAGCTTACCCACTTAGGCCAGGCCAGTGCACAGTATACCCAGTCACAGCTTACCCACTTTGGCCAGGCTAATGCACAGTATACCCAATTACAGATTATCCACTTTGACCAGGCTGTAGTTTACCCACTTAGGCCAGGCTAATGTGGAGTATACCCAGTCACAGCTTACCTACTTAGGCCAGGCTAATGTGGAGTATACCCAGTCACAGCTTACCTACTTAGGCCAGGCTAATGCAGAGTATACTGAGCAACAGCTTACCTATGGCCAGGCTAATGCAGAATACTAAATCACAGCTCACCTAAGGCTAGACCGACATGGAGCATTTTGACTCGATCCACCTGGTCACTGAGGTGACTGGGTGTCATTTGACGGAGAAACTGTTCAGTAAGTGATTTAATGATATCAGAGTTGTGATCCATGAGGGTCTGAAAAGTGTAGTGAAGCTTGGCCCTGCAAACACACACAAAACACATCAGAAAAGTGTAGTAAAGCTTGGCCCTGCAAACACACACAAAACACATGTCAGAAAAGTGTAGTGAAGCTTGGCCCTGCAAACACATGTCAGAAAAGTGTAGTGAAGCCTGGCCCTGCAAACACACACAAAACATGTCAGAAAAGTGTAGTGAAGCCTGGCCCTGCAAACACACACAAAACACATGTCAGAAAAGTGTAGCAAAGCTTGGCCCTGCAAACACACACAAAACACATGTCAGAAAAGTGTAGTGAAGCCTGGCCCTGCAAACACACACAAAACACATGTCAGAAAAGTGTAGTGAAGCTTGGCCCTGCAAACACACACAAAACACGCCAGAAGAGTGTAGTAAAGCTTGGCCAGAGCTGCAAACACAAACCGTGAAACAAAACACAAAAGTCTGAAAATGTGAAGCTCAACTCCATAAATCATACAATACACAAAACATGTCTGTAACTGTAAAATGTAGTCAGGCAAGGTTCCATAACTGTACACACACACACACACACACACACACACACACACACACACACACACACACACACACACACACAGCATGAGAAACTGCCCCACAGAGATATAATTAAAAGCAAATTCACTTAATCATCAGCTCAATAAATTTAATTCCCTAAGGTCAAGTTCCCCATGGCCCATAAACCTTGAATCTCACTGAAGTTTTATTTTAAACATGTCTGAACCATATAATTAACTGTAGTATTACTAGCAAACACTGTTAACACAATATCAGTAACACTAACAGTTTCGCTGCAGTTATTATGTTAACATTATGATTATATAAGTATATTACACCTTATGAAACATGGCTCACCTTTTGTTGTTGACTCTGAGGACGCGAGAAAAGATCTCCAGCTGACTGAACTCCATGTGCAGGATACACTGTTTGTTGTTGTTGAACAGCTGCACACACAAAACAAAATCCCTGTCACCAAGTTCTAACCAGCATGTTTGCCAAGGTAGTGACTGAATTTTAAATTTAATGTCCTGTCAATAATAGATTAATACAGGATCATCTCAGGAACTCATGCCAGTCATGGCTACTTAAATTAATTACTTCTGGACCTAAGAGAACAAACCTTTTTTGTTGTTGTTGTTGCTGCTGTTGTTTTGTTTTTCTGGCTCTGAATATTTTATTATAATAACTATTAAGTATTATTTATCTATCTATATGCAAAATGCCCCACTTTACTCAGCTCTTCTACAGGAATGAAACTGCTGTCAAAAGCTGTTTTTAATAATAATAACAGTACATTTGTCATGCACTCATCAATGCCCTGAGCCCTCATGATACATATTATTATTAATCTTAAGTTACACATCAGTGTTGAGCAGTCCTACCAAAACAATTTACACACAAACACACACACCACAATGAATATAAACACGTATGACTGATCTGTATGTGTGCACACACACAAACCACAATGAATTTAATTTTAAACATCTATGAGTATGACTGATCTGTACGCACAAGCCCACATGCGCACACACACACACACACACACACACACACACACACACAAATGACTGTAGCAGAAACTAGGTACTGAAATTAGTTGGAGTGGAAATATTGTGAGAAGAGGAAGGTTTTTAGCCGAGCTTTAAAAGATGATGAGTCTTGCATAAAATATTTGTGTTGTTGGAGTTTCGGCATGCAGATGTTAGAAGAAGAGCAGAGTGTATGACTATGAGACTGAGTGTAGATGATGGTGTTGACACTGATGAGAGAAAAAAAGGTGGTTTTTTGGTGTGTTTTTTATCAAACTGATGATGCTAGTGTTGCAGCAGCTGAATCAAAAACACAACAAATCGGAAAAAGAAGTATTAAAACAGAAATGAGCTGAGTTATTTGCATTTTGTTTTCAATAAATGAGGCAATAAAATTAAGACCAGAATAATAACCCTCCAAAAGCAATCATCATATGAATCATGATCACCACACCACCTCGCGTGATCACTAAAGCTCAACCAGACAGATCTCAGACAACACTGAAAAAAGTGCAACTTCAGTGCAAGCCTCATCCGGTCTAGATAGACCTGGAGGCAAATCCAAGCAAAAGTTCTCCCCTCGAATCGACGAATAGGGATAGCACTGATAATGTGATATACTTAGCACGGACCATACATGTATGCAAATGCGAGAGAAAACACAACATCCGTGTTACTTCTGCTTTTAAGTTGATATAATATGCATTGTTTGCACACTGCATTTGCGGGTTTTATGATAAATTTATCTTTGCGTATGTAGTCGTGATCACGACGACGAACAGTTGACGCAAGTAACAATTTCATTAGCATATAATGCCTTCTTCGACAACTCACCCCTTGGTAAATATCAAACTGTACATCTTCAGGTAGTGTTTTTAACTCTCTTCGGTAGCGATTATAGGTGTTCTGAGTAGCTACGATGGCAGCAACGGATGTGTTGTACAGCGAGTCTGGTACCCACTGCAATTTTTCGGCCTCCATCTTGGATATTGAAATGACGTAGGTAAAGGGAAATAACTCAAAACATTTCGTTTGACAACAATAACAAAACTTGCCGCCCAGATTTTAGTCTGCTTCTATTCATGACTAGAAGAAGGGAGGTGGAGGGAAGGGAGGGGGCGGGAAAAAGGCAATGCGCACAAGACACGCACTGCACTGACGTGGTGGTTCAGCCACCGGTTTGGCTGCCCACTCCAAAAGTCAAAGAAATGATGAGTCGTCAAGACTGACAGAGGCCGCGCTGAGAGCGGCCGCCACTGGCGGCAACTCCGAGTTTATACCCGGCGGCGGAAGAAAGTTGACTCTCAACACCGTGTATAGGCTAGATGCGCGCGCACACACTCACGAGAGCGCGTACACACATAGACTGAGCCGGAGAGAGGTGAGAGAGAGACTGATAGAAAGAGGGAGAGCCGAGAGAGAGAGAGAGAGAGAGAGAGAGAGCCACACACACACACACACACACACACACACACACACTACACACAAACACACGCACGCACGCACTCGCACACACAGGCCGGCAACTGACGCGGCACGCCGGCCGCCGCCACGCACGCACGCACACACGCACGCACGCGCGCTCGCACGCACGTCGCATGCACTGACGCACACACTGACACACGCACACACACACGCACGCACACACACACACACACACACCGTATGCACGCCGCACGCGGCAAGCACACGCGGCACGCACACGCGCACGCTCATATACACACACACGCACGCACGCCGCGGCACACACTCACACACACACACACACTGCAAGCGCGCGCACACACACACACACACACACACACACACTGCAAGCAAGCGCGCACACACACACACATACCGTCACAGATTGCCGCGCGAAGCACCATTCGGTCCGGGCGGCAGAGAGTACTACTGTTATAAGCTCAAGTGTTCCGGCCTATACGCTACAAATTATTTGTGAAAGTCAAAACGAAATTCGGCGTGGCACATTTATTTTAGCTGTTCAGATAAATCTGCCTCCGTATATCAATCGTACATTGCCGCTGTGCCGCTTGACTTCAGCACCGAAATTACACGGAACAATTATTATTATTATTGATCGCTTTTATATAGCGCTATTCTCCGCTCGCGAGCAGACTCACTGCGCTCGCATGTGATTCTACATGAGTGAATAGCTTTTTATAGCGCGTTTTTGAATATCCACCGCAGTGGTGTACTTACAGCGCTGGCATGGCTGGTGCCACAAGAATCTGCTGCCAGAGAGAGTCAATCTCGGCGCGTTCTGTGTACACCATACAACCATGCACCGTGTCACTTCATGCAAAGCCACATACGTAAGGTGTATGCGTGATTAGCTGTAACCTGCCACCTGCGCTTTTGGCAGAACGACCGGGGTCTTTTACGTGCTACTGCGGTAACACGGGGGTGGAACGGATACCGAAATAAGAGTCAGCACAGAAAGTTGACCCTGGAGAAGAAAATTCTCCCGCCGCTCCAGCAGGGATTCGAACCCGCGACCTTTCGATCACGAGTCCGGTGCTCTAACCACTGAGCTATCCCCGCCCCAATGGCTTGTCTCCGCTCTGTACACTATACAATGCAGTCCAACATTAACTTAAAGGGGCTGAGCCGAACCAAAGAGGTATTATCGTCTATATCAACGGCAACAGACGGGGTATGAAATATGTACACAGCAGCTTTTCACTCCGTCAGTTTCTCGAACTGCGGTTCAGTTGTTACAAATCGATAGTTGAAAGTTGCCAACATAACTAAGTGAGTGCCGCCATTTTGTGTTCAGCAGTCTGTACTAATGACGTCAGTGACAAAACCAAAACGTTCGCATTAATGACGTCAGTGACAAAACCAAAACGTTCGTAAAACTCTCTCTCTCTCTCTCTCTCTCTCTCTCTCTCTCTCTCTCTCTCTCTCTCTCTCTCTCTCTCTCTCTCTCTCTCTCTGTCACACACACACACACACACACACACACACACACACACACACACACACACACACACACACACGGCACAGTCGCGCGCGGGGTTGCGATCATGCGATTGTCTGTATGCCCGTTGGCTCTGTTGTTTCTACCCCCCTTCATCCGGTTGTGCATATGTCCGCTCACCTTGTTGTCTGTATGTCCAGTTATATGGTTGTCTGTATGCCTAGTTATCATGTCTGTATGTTCAGTTATCTGGTTGTCTGCATGTCCAGTTATTTCAGTGGTTGTCTAAATGTCCAGTTATTTGGTTGTCTGTATGTCCAGTTATCTGGTTGTCTGTATGTCCAGTTATGTGGTTGCCAGTTTACTGGGGGGGGGGGGGGGGGTCATTTTTTTCTCTTTTTTTCTTTTTCTTTTTCAATGTATGCTCATCCATCGGTTGCCAATTTATCCGTTTGCCTCGGTGTATATATAAGGCACTTAGTAATAATAATAATAGATTATTTATGGCGCCCCATCTCGTAAGAGCCCAGAGTGCTTGCAAAGACATAAGGATACACTCATTTCATCTCACAGACGCACGCGCGCACACACACACACACACACACACACACACACACACACACACACACACACACACACACACACACACACACACACACACACTACAAATACATGCATTACTGGTGATGTATTGGTAAAACGACAGACCACCATGCGGAGGAGAAGAGATGGGTTTACAGCTTTGAGTTAAAAGAAGAGAGTGAAGACGAATGTCTGACAGAGAGGGGAAGTGAGTTCCAGAGCATGGGTCCTATGTCTTGAAAGGATCTCTCCCACAGGGTCCTCCTGCCCATCCTAGGAACACGGAAGATGCGAGTATCCGTGGCTGACCAAAGAGAGCGAGGAGAGTAGAGATGAAGTAACTGACTAATAAGAGAGCCCGAAGCACACAATACAAAAAGAATAAGGTCAACAAAATATGCAAGCAACCTAGAGCACAATGAACCCTATTTATTACATAAACACATTACGACACTCCATATCAATATATTGCTCCTCATTTCCATAGAGCCCGTGAGGGTTCTCAGTTGGGTTGAGTGTATTTTCTACGCGAGTCAGCCAGTCATCTTCAGTTCCTGATGTCGGCACAGAGCTGCTGAGCTGCTGAAGGAAATTCCTCGGAAATCTGCGGAGAATTTCCATTTTACACAGCAATATTCCTCAGTGCTGTACTTGTACAAGCAACCTCGTATTATTGATACAGTTTCATGTGTTGACAAGCCATTAATTTTGATACATACGGCTAAACATCTGACCCTTCCCTCTCCCCACTCCCCCTTTTATATCCCCCACCCCCCCCACTTCATCCACCCTCTCTCTCTCTCTCTCCCTCCCTCCCTTCCTATTTTCCTCTCTCTCTCCCCCGTCACTCTTTTCCTCTCTTTCCCTCTCTCTCTCTCTCTCTCCCTCTCTCTCTCTCTCTCTCTCTCTCTCTCTCTCTCTCTCTCTCTCTCTCTCTCTCCTTTTCCTCTCTCCCTGTGTCTGTGCTCTATGTGCATGTAGTTTTCGATGACAACATGTTCTTAATCTTATGTGCGTGCGCGCGTGTATATATGTTTACCCCAGATCAAGCTAATTTATATTTATATATTGTTTTTAATGCTCATTATCTATTTGTTTCTCGATTTACTGGTGTCCATTTTAACATGAATTGTATGAATGTACATGTACTCAACATACTGTAGCTCACTGTATCCTTAGTTAATAGTAGTTTCCCTCATGGGCGAGGGCTGGATGTAAAAAGACTTCGAGTCTTCTCCACTACCCTCGTAAAATAAAGTTTATTCATTCATTCATTCATTAATTCCCCCCTCTCTCTCTCTCTCTCACCCCTCCCTTTTCCTCTCTCTCTCCCTCTCTCACCCCTCTCTATTCCTCTCTTTCGCTCTCTTTTTCTCTCTCTCTCGCCCTCCGTCTCTGTGTGGTGTAGTTCTACACCCTCCTCTTTTCCTTTCTCTCTCGCTTTCTCAGTCCCTCTCTTTCTTTCTTTCTTCTTTACGTTAGCAACATTGTATCCGATGATGAGCATGCTCACCTAATCTCACAATCGCCAGTCGCAGGTATCCAATGACAAAATTGTCAATACCGAAGTCGCTTTCTTATGGCGGAACTCGCTAACCATGCAAACTGACATCAGGTCTGTTAATGCAAAACGCCCATATCTACTGGACAGCTAAGATCACCGATTAAAGGTCTCGTCCGCTGGCAAAAAAACAACAACAAACAAACAAAAAACAGTCATCCTTCCAGTACTTTCCCCATCCCAGTCTGCATCCTTTTGTGTCTTTCGTTGATTCATGGGGTGGTTTGCGAGGATTTTCTACGGCACTGACGTGTGCTTTGACCTGTTCCATTTTCTGTGCGGAAAGAGGAGTCAATACAGCAAGTATGCCAAGTGAAAGAACTCAAGCGAACCAAGGTGTGGGAAAGGTACCCAAACCGACTCCGGCATCCGTATGAGAGACACATGGACCAGAACATGTGGAAGGGCACCATGGAGAGTGTCCAGCAGTCAAAACGGATTAAAAATCAAGCTTCTCATTAAAGTAACGGATTTTTCACGCCCAGTCAACCAGCATGGTTATATGAGGGCGATTTCATTCAAACATCAGCAGCAACAACCGCACACCGCAGGATCTCACTGTGTACGGATGGCTCAGTCGCCAAAGGCCAGTTAGGGGTGGACTTCATTGTCAAGCAAAGTGCGACCACCATCCACGAAGACAGTGCAGCCTCTGCCTCATGCTTCACAATGGAGGTGATGACCTCAACAGGTGACCATCAGAACACACATGCCATCATCCACACGGATTCAGTGAGTTTGCTATAAAACGTGAAAAGTGTCACTGGAAGCCCAGAGTAGCATGTGTCAATGTTCGACATCCCGCGCCCACAAATCCTCTGGCTGTACTTCCTGTACATGCCGGTGTCAAAGGAAATGACGGAGTAGATAGACTGGCGGACAAAGTAACCATTACAAGTGGCTTGTGTCTCAGAATATCTGAAATGTTGAGGAGCTTGAGCCACTACATGCGGTCACAAAGCCAAGGACATCATATCATCGATCATCTGGAGGAGAGAGGCGTGGAAAGAGGAAGCGCTAGACGATCTTCCTTGAAAGGACGAGAGAGGGCCATCGTCAGTCAGACGAACATTGGAACCGTTTTAAAGGCAACGTTGGGAAACTTCTGAGAGATCAAATGAAGCGCATATGGGCCTTTCTGAGTGCCGCATAGATACCATTTGGAAATGAACTGAATAGAGTAAACTGTGCTTTTAAACAGTCATGAAATGAGAGAACTGATCCACTAGATAACTGCAGTTTTCAGCCCAAAACCAGTGTAGTCCTTACTCAGTGAGGATCCGAGGGTCCGACCTCATCAGGTATAAAAACAGAACACGAGCCACGGGTCAGACCCCATAAAACACTGCTCAGTGTCTGCCAGCGGACGAGACCTTCAATCTGAGCGGCAAGAGAAACCGATGACTGGGGGCTTGACTAAGGCAGGAATGAAGCGTGCGTGCAAATCATGGCGGTAGCGCTTTCAACGCTGCTATCGGCACGGCCGGTAAATTAACACAAGCATCGCGCCACCGCTTAAGTGTTCTGTGTGTCCTAATTAGCAACACCAGCAGGGTGTCTTCACTTCTACGGCACTTTGAAATGTCTCACCAGGTGGTTAGTGTGTTTATCCATCGCTTTCAGTGTCAACCAGCGTGGGAGCTAGATCTTCTTCCTCATTAATCAATATCGGTCAAAAAATGGGACCATTTCTGGTCACCTGCGTCCGAAATGGCGCAATTTGGGAGAGAGAAAAATATCGTTTTCGATCATTCCTCCATTTAGATTTTGATAGAATCGATTGGGTGGATACTTTCCTATTCTAGGGTGGTAAGTTATTGGTTCATTTGGCGTTCATTTTTCTTTTTCTTTTTAAAGAAAAGCAAAGAAAACAACAACATGAATTGCTTCCCGAGGCTGAACAACACCCGCTCTGTGGGTGTTGCAAACTGTGTAGGCGCGACACCAAAGTGGACAACGACTGTGCGTGGAACGGAAGGCAGCTGGAGCTGATCAGTATAAGCACGGTTTAGACAGGAGCACGGTTAGCACGGTTTAGACAGGAGCACGGGTTAGACAGGAGCACGGTTAGCACGGTTTAGACAGGAGCACGGTTAGCACGGGTTAGACAGGAGTACGGTTAGCACGGTTTAGATAGGAGCACGAGTTAGACAGGAGCACGGTTTATACAGGAGCACGGTTAGCACGGTTTAGACAGGAGCACGGGTTAGACAGGAGCACGGGTTAGACAGGAGCACGGTTAGCACGGTTTAGACAGGAGCACGGGTTAGACAGGAGCACGGGTTAGACAAGAGCACGGTTAGCACGGTTTAGACAGGAGCACGAGTTAGACAGGAGCACGGTTTATACAGGAGCACGGTTAGCACGTTTTAGACAGGAACACGGGTTAGACAGGAGCACAGGTAGCACGGTTTAGACAGGAGCACGGGTTAGACAGGAACGACAGCACCGCCAGTCCGTCCCACTGGGCACAGTGACGCGGCGTGAGTGCGCCTTGCACGCTCGGCACGTGAACACCGCCGTCATCCCCCGCAGCCGGCAGTCCCAGGGTAGACAGCGGTCGTCCCGGTGCCCCGCGAAGGAGAAAGGGTGACAAGTTTCCTTCGGTTAGGGTAAGCGTTCTTCCTGGTTTACGGTAATAATTTATAACTCACTGAACGTATCATTTGTGCGTGCGTGTGTGTGTGTGTGTGTGTGTGTGTGTGTGTGTGTGTGTGTGTGTGTGTGTGGAGTGGCGGTATAAATTATAGACTTCTAGGTTCGTCCTGGGTGACCCTGTGGGGACGTTAAATTCATCCATATACTCTTTCTGTGTGTGGAGTATAAATTCGTGTGTTTGAGCAGGTAGAACAAGTTCGTCAGATTAAAAACTTTCAAGGATTGTGTTGTGGACTGCTGGTGCCGGAGAAAAAACAACAGCCATTTATTTTCTCAAGGAAGAAGTGAGAAAGAAGAATACATAAAAGAGATTGCTGAGGTTCGATCTGTGACTGTAGTGCAGGAATGTTGTGCCAACAGCACCGTGTCAGACAGCTGTCCTTGGATGTAGTGATTTCACTGATCGTTCACCGACAGCGCAGTATTTCCGCTGTTTCCCCACAGTAGACGGGAGGGAGATCAAACCCTTTGTTTTGTGAGCCAAGTTTCTCGTGGAGAACGCTACATGAACGACGTGCGGTACGTGAATCCTAACTGCACAGTTTCAGTTATTCACTTTATTCTTGCGTGTGTGTCTCTTTAGTTCTTTCCTTTTCACTGTCACTTTCTGTTTCACTTTTCCGTTCATGGGTCTATCCTGGTATATATAACCCACTCGGTTGAGTGGGCATTGGGCGTTGGATATCAAGTCTCTGTGTTCGCTAAACTCACTAAACCATCTTTTAATAACAATGTGGTCATTTATGTGCCATTTCTATAAATGGTCTTGCTTGTGTTGTTATCTTGATCATTGTAAGATCAGCCTAATATCACTTATACGAAAAGACTTTCGTAAAAGTAAAAGTGATGACGGAGAAATTCTATAGATTGGAGCACATAATACAAAGAAAAGAACAAAGAATTAAAATACAGTCAAAATACTCTCTCTCTCTCTCTCTCTCTCTCTCTCTCTCTCTCTCTCTCTCTCTCTCTCTCTCTCTCTCTCTCTCTCTCTAACAGAAGAACACGCAGAGGTAATAAACCGAACAATCTCAGCCAAATCTTCGACGTAAGGTGTCCATAAGTATTAAATATTGGCTCAGGGTGTAAAAGTAGTCTGATTCAATGTACATGTATTCTAAACAAGCCTACGGGCTACTTAACGTTGTATAGTTTGCACGAGAAAGGTAAGGTTACATGGGTCACTGGCATTAAGTGGTCACTCTGCAGCAGTGGGTTTTGTCACGTAGGGATTTTGGGCTATGACCGTGATGCATTATTTATTTCTTAGTTAATTTAAGCAACGTCTCCGTGACTGTCTGAATCTAGACTCGGCGAGACACTTGCGTGTGAGTGGTCACTTTGCCTTATAGTTTCGAACGTTCGCTTTACCAAGAAAAATACCGTGACATTCTGTCTTCCTCTCTGTTAAAGACAGCTCTTACGTGGTTCAGACTTTGTGTCTCAGTTATTGATAGTCACCGATTTCCATATGCTTCATCACTGTCTCAGAAAATGTGCCCCTTTTGTCCTGATATTGCTGAAGATGAATAAACGTAGCCATGCAAGTTTTTCCCAGATCTTTCTTCAACGTCAAAACAAAGTGCCAACTCGCTACTGCTCTGTGTGTGTGTGTGTGTGTGTGTGTGTGTGTGTGTGTGTGTGTGTGTGTGTGTGTGTGTGTGTGTGTGTGTGTGTGTGTGTGTGTGTGTGTGTGTGTGTGTGTTATTTCGTAGTCGTTAAGGTAACCTTCTTCAGTCGTGCCTTGCGTTATGGGAAAGGCGGTGAAGACAAAAATGACCGCCGCGTTGAGATTTTGCAAGAGTAGACAATAGTTTTCTCTGTGGCGCCTGTACGTACCCCGCCTGACAACAGGTCCCCGTGGCGCTGGGAGATGGGGTCAGGGACACGCCTGTTGAGGTGTAGCTCCAGTTCCCGGACAGTGCTGCCAGGCGGCAGGAGGAAAGCCCCGCTGGCTTCACGCCGCTCTGCCCTTCCCGGCCCGCCTAACACCGGGTGATGGTGACAGTGATGCCGTCTGAGGCCCGCTAAAGTGCTCTCACACCCAACGGTCCTCCCTATCGCCTTCACGTGCCAACCCAATCGTCATCCGTCACGTCATGGTGAAGGTTGTCCCAGCCCCTTATCGTCACCCGTCACGTCATGGTGAAGGTTGTCCCAGCCCCTTATCGTCACCCGTCACGTCATGGTGAAGGTTGTCCCAGCCCCTCATCGTCACCCGTCACGTCATGGTGAAGGTTGTCCCAGCACCTTATCGTCACCCGTCTCGTCATGGTGAAGGTTGTCCCAGCCCCTTATCGTCACCCGTCACGTCATGGTGAAGGTTGTCCCAGCACCTTATCGTCATCCGTCTCGTCATGGTGAAGGTTGTCCCAGCACCTTATCGTCACCCGTCACGTCATGGTGAAGGTTGTCCCAGCACCTTATCGTCATCCGTCACGTCATGGTGAAGGTTGTCCCAGCCCCTTATCGTCACCCGTCACGTCATGGTGAAGGTTGTCCCAGCACCTTATCGTCATCCGTCTCGTCATGGTGAAGGTTGTCCCAGCACCTTATCGTCACCCGTCACGTCATGGTGAAGGTTGTCCCAGCACCTTATCGTCACCCGTCACGTCATGGTGAAGGTTGTCCCAGCACCTTATCGTCACCCGTCACGTCATGGTGAAGGTTGTCCCAGCACCTTATCGTCACCCGTCACGTCATGGTGAAGGTTGTCCCAGCACCTTATCGTCACCCGTCACGTCATGATCAAGGCTATCCCAGAACTAGAGTAGCTTATGGCCTATGCGAGAGGGCCATTGATAGATCTGGGTTTTCTGCGTGTAAAACTAGTCTGGCCTATGCGAGAGGGCCATTGATAGATCTGGGTTTTCTGCGTGTAAAACTAGTCTGGCCTATGCGAGAGGGCCAGTGATAGATCTTGGTTTTCTGCGTATAAAACTAGTCTGGCCTATGCGAGAGGGCCAGTGATAGATCTGGGTTTTCTGCGTGTAAAACTAGTCTGGCCTGTGCGAGAGGGCCATTGATAGATCTGGGTTTTTCTGCGTGTAAAACTAGTCAGGTCTGTGTGAGAAGGCACGAAGCACACAGCCTAGCAAAACAGCCTAAAAATATAATAAAGGAGAAAACAAAAAATAACAACAGCAGCAACAAAAACCTAAGTTACTCCCCCAACATACACACGTTTCACCTCTCTCTCTCTCTCTCTCTCTCTCTCTCTCTCTCTCTCTCTCTCTCTCTCTCTCTCTCTCTCTCTCTCTCTCTCAAACATAGTTCAATAAGATATAGTTTATATACTACATTGACCCTAAGCTTAAAATTGATGCACTTCACATACAGAATAACAGTTTTACCTATTAACAGTCACAGTTAACAGCTGTAATACATACTCGGATGATGAAATGCTGAGTATTTGAGACCTATTTTATACACCCATACAACTCCGCCCAGTCCTTCCGACTGCCTTCCGACCCCCCCCCCCCCCCTTTTCTTCCCTCCCTTCCTTGTTATGTGTGCTTCTGTGTAATTGTGCTCCCTTCAGTCAAAATAGTGGTGGTGGTTTCGAGTTTGTATCATTCAGTAATCAGTAACATGCATCAAGTATATTTTACAACAAGGTTCGTGTCAGCGGGTAATTTCCGATATTTTATTTTACCAGTAATGATCAGCATTAAAAAATAAAAATAAAAATGTATATATATAAAAAAAACAGCAATCAGTCATTTTGTTGTTTGACCGCTTCCCAAATTTATTTCCTTGAATAATATAATGGGAGCAGAGAGACACCGTGTGTGTGTGTGTGTGTGTGTGTGTGTGTGTGTGTGTGTGTGTGTGTGTGTGTGTGTGTGTGTGTGTGTGTGTGTGTGTATTCTACTTCTAGACGGGGAAGGGAGCATGATGTTTGCCAGTGGAGCGTCAAGTGGTAGCATTAACGGCCTTGTATCTGACCAGTAACGGTGATTGTCTGACCGGTTTCCATGAATAGTGGAGCGTCAAGTGGTAGCATCAACGGCCTTGTATCTGACCAGTAACGGTGATTGTCTGACCGGTTTCCAATGAAAGTGTCACCACCTCATCGATGTGGTGTGACACGGGTTCGAATAATGTCTAGCGCGATCCCTGTACAATGTCAGTACATTAGTGGAAAGTATTTCATGGATTAGTGCGTACTGTGCACAGTCCTGATAACGGAGGAGAGAGAGAGGGAGAGGGAGTGAGGGAGAGAGAGGGGCGGGGGGGGGCTTCATCCAAAAAATGATGAAACTGGTAGGCCAGTCTGAGTGTTGTGGACAAGATCAGGGTCCCCAGCATCCTTCCAAGGCAATTTTCTCGTCTCTGCCCCCACCTGTCGTCAGCTGCCGTACCTGATAATGAGAACGGAACAATTTAAACTATTAAAGGAACTAGTCCACGCAGGTTTGGCTTTAAAATAATTTTTGGCATTAAAAGAAAGAATTTTTTATTTTATTTTTAATTATTGTTTTAGGTACGATTTTTCTGTAGTATTCATTTCTGCCTTTCGAAATACGCTAGCTTAAAGTAAAAGTCCAAGGTTTTTAAGTATGCAAAATGACCATCGAAATGATTGACAACTGAGTCACTAGTTTCAGATTTAATGAAATAAAATAAAAATAAAAAATGGTTTAATCGGGTTTTTAATCAATTTTATTTTCTGTAGGCTTCCCCGGAAGTGACGTCAGTCTGGGGAGTCAGTGCGGTTGCCATCTTAGATTCTTCAGTAAACTGAGTATAGGTGTGGTCGACAAAAAAGTTAACTATGCCGGCCTACTGTGTTGCCGCGAACTGTAACAATTCGCAGACGACCCCGGGTATAACAATGCACGAGCTCCCGCGCAGTCGACTCACAGTGAGGCGAAAGTGGATTAAGTTTATACAATTCAAACGAGCTGACTTTCTTGCTGCGCCGCATCACGCCCATTTGTGTAGCGAGCACTTCAGTGAGTGCGATTTCGCAAACCCCATGGAATAGCGCATGGGGTTTGCTTCGAAGCTGACACGATGTTCCGGTACTCTTTTGACAAGCTCAAACTGATACGGCTGTATCCTTGTGAGTCTCTCGGGCAAAGTGTCAGTTTCGCCTTCGGAGCTCGAGTTGGCCATTTTGCACGTGATTTGGGCGTCATGGCGACGCCTTCGGTACGACAGAAAATGCCTTTTTTTTTCAATCATTTATAGCCCTCTGATCACAGTTTCACCTACATCATCGTTCTCTGCGAGCCTTAACGGAAACCGTGTCAAAAATCGCCTCTAACCTGGGACCTGTCCTCTAAGACTAACTGTAGTGGTCTAAAAATAGATTGGGGATCTCCCGAAGGGGTGCAGCTATTTACAGAATGCGTATTAAAGTCAATACATTTTGTTGTTTTACACACGTTTTTGTAGACTCGGCTTGCAAACAGTTGAGAATGGCGTCATCTCAGGCACGTAATTTGCTCAGGCCTAATAATTTGTCGGGCGATTTAATTGATAGTTGTGTGAATCATTTTGTATCTGTCTGACTAAATCTCCTAATCGTGCAATGTGTACCTCACTATAGTGGATGAGACCGGTATCGTGCAATGTGTACCTCACTATAGTGGGTCAGACCGGTAGCTGCCGTTTACTGATCATGCTCCGCGATGCAAGGTGTTGGGTGATGAATTTTTCCGATGCTGCTACAGGAAATATTTCAAACACCATTTTATTATAATAATAACAAATTAAAAGAAAAGAAAGAAAAAAAAAAAAAAAAAAACCGGCCGGTGGTACGCCAGAAACACACACATTACGCAAACAGGTAGTAAATTACCCTGTTTGGGTGATTCTGACGGTATTTGTGTCCCAAAATGGCGTTTAAGATGTCCCAGGAATTCCCGACCGTCTCCTTGGTAATTACCGAATATTTAAACGTATGGTTCCGGTAGACTGCTCCTATCAGTGAAAGAAAGAAGTATCAGGAACTGTTCCTTTGGCGTGTCCAGTAACAGCCACTCCACGGCCTACCTAGCACCGAATTAAGGTTATTCCACCAGTGTAAAGTTGTAGCTCTGTACTCCAATGGAAGTGACAAAAGACGACCGTTACTTTCGCTGAGCTTTGCACGTCAGCGTGATCGAGATTGTAGGCTATACCACTCTTCAGTAGCTCCCGACTTTAGGCTAATGGTTATACACGTCATCGGTTGTTTGAAGTACTCTCTACAAAGCACAAGCCCACTTCATCATCGCGACGTCTTACATTTGTAGGTCAGTTAACCCTGTAGGCAATCCGTCGCTCACACAAACACTCGCATTCAAACCAGAGCTCTCTCTCTCTCTCTCTCTCTCTCTCTCTCTCTCTCTCTCTCTCTCTCTCTCTCTCTCTCTCTCTCTCTCTCTCTCTCTCTCTCTCTCTCTCTCTCTCTCTCTTCCCACCCACTCGTAATGAAATACCTGTTTTGAAATACAGTCGGTTTTAGTCCCAACCATGTCAGTGTTTTGAACGCCCAACTTTGACAGGCTGCTTTAGCAAAACATGATACGACGACTCTGCTTACATGCTTTCTGATCATTTAACAACAAACATAAGTCGTCTGTGTTTTTGCTAAAGAGCGTTTCCAACAGACACAGTATATGTTGGTGAGTTATGATCGCGAAAATAATTTATGTCAGCGGCGAAAAGGTGTCAGCGATCAGTGTGGCCAGCAAGCAGACGAGAAGCAGATCAGTGTGTGGAGGGTACAACACAAGAGCAGCTTTCTTGGGGACAAGTAAACCATACTGTCAGGTTTGTTGTTAGCACGCCAAACATCATATCAGGTTTATTATCGATTTCATTATAAATCAGTAGCTCAGTTTTGTTGTTAATATGTGAAACGAACAAACAAAAAAACTAGGCTTGGGTTTGTTGTTGACGTGTAAAACACTAGAATGGATTTATTGTCGACTTGTGAAACACCAGAGTGGCTTTATTGTTGACGTTCAAAACACTAGACTGGATTTATTGTTGACGTGTAAAAACCAGAGTGGGTTTGTTGTTGGCTTGTAAAACGCTAGACCTGGTTTGTTTTTGACATGTAAAACACCATCTCTTGTTTGTCGTTGACGTGTATAACACCAGGTGAGATTAATTGTTGGAGTGTAAAACATTATGTAGGTCTGTGCTTGACGTGAAAGATATCGGATCACGTTATCGTTAATATGTTAATCACCAGATCTCATTTATTTCTGACGTGTAAAACGCCAGATCACAGCTGCTGAGGTGTAAAACACCAGGTCACAGCTGCTGACGTGTAAAACACCAGGTCACAGCCGCTGACGTGTAAAACACCAGGTCACAGCCGCCGACGTGTAAAACACCAGGTCACAGCTGCTGACGTGTAAAACACCAGGTCACAGCCGCTGACGTGTAAAACACCAGGTCACAGCCGCCGACGTGTAAAACACCAGGTCACAGCTGCTGAGGTGTAAAACACCAGGTCACAGCCGCTGACGTGTAAAACACCAGGTCACAGCCGCCGACGTGTAAAACACCAGGTCACAGCTGCTGAGGTGTAAAACACCAGGTCACAGCTACTGATGTGTTAAATACCAGATCACAGCCGCTGACGTGTAAAACACCAGGTCACAGCCGCCGACGTGTAAAACACCAGGTCACAGCTGCTGAGGTGTAAAACACCAGGTCACAGCTACTGATGTGTTAAATACCAGATCACAGCTGCTGGCGTGTAAAATACCAGGTCACAGCTGCTGACGTGTAAAACGCCAGTTCACAGCTGCTGACGTGTAAAACACCAGGTCACATTAGCAGTAAAGTACCAGATCATTTTAGCTTTGTTGTCTACCGAATTGCCAGCCGAATGAAACACAGCTGTTGCTGGAGTCATTGTAAAGCGTAAAGAACCTTTCCTTTCATTCAGTTAATGCAATCGTCAACAGCAACAACCATTGTCAGCAGGTGGTGCCGATTTCCCCCTACATCCCCAGACTACCACGACAGCAAAAAGGGCAGAAGAGAGCGCCAGCAGCAGCCAAGACAACACTAACGACAGCAGCAACAACGTGAAGCACCACCATTAGTTACTGCCACCATTGCCACCAGCGACCTCGGCAACAAACGGCGACCGACGGGCAGCGGTGCCGCAGAGGACAAATACACCCTAGGTATACAGCAACAACGCAGTGTCCCATTCCTCCAGGTGCGGTTCAGTAAACCTCTGCCCTGAGGCCACCAGGCTCTCTCCCCTCCCAAGTATCACCGCTGTCCCCTATCTCTTCCCTCTTCACTCTGTCCCCTCCCAAGTATCACTGCTGTCCCCTGTCTCTTCCCTCTTCACTCTCTCCCCTCCCAAGTATCACCGCTGTCCTCTATCTCTTCTTTCTTCACTCCCTACCGTCCCAAGTATCACCGCTCTCCCCTATCTCTTTTCTCTTCACTCTCTACCCTCCCAAGTATCACCGCTGTCCCCAATCTCTTTTCTCTTCACTCTCTCCCCACCCAAGTATCACCGCTCTCCCCTATCTCTTCTCTCTTCGCTCTCTCTCCTCCCAAGTATCACCGCTGCCCCCTATCTCTTCACTCTCTACCCTCCCAAGTATCACCGCTGTCCCCTATCTCTTCTCTCTTTACTCTCTTTTCTCCCAAGTATCACCGCTGTCCCCTATCTCTTCTCTCTTTACTCTCTTCTCTCCCAAGTATCACGGCTTTCCCCTATCTCTTTTCTCTTCAATCTCTACGCTCCTAAATGTCACCGCTTTCCCCTCTCTCTCTTTTTTCTCTTCACTCTCTACCCTCCCAAGTATAACCCCTTTTCCCTATCTCTTTTCTCTTCATTCTCTACCCTCCCAAGTATCACCACTGTCCCCCAATCTCTTCTCTCTTCACTCTTTACCCTCCCAAGTATCACTGCTCTCCCCCATCTCTTCTCTCTTCATTCCCCTCCCAAGTATCACCGCTGTCCCCTGTCACTTCTCTCTTTACTCTCTTCTCTCCCAAGTATCACCGCTTTCCCCTATCTTTTCTCTCTTCGCTACCCTCCCAAGTATCACCGCTGTCCCTTGTCCTGCCAGTGATCAGCTATGCGCTTCTTCAATCTTCGGACTCTCCTGCGCGAGTTTGTGTGCGACATCATCATCTTCCTCTACAAGATCGGAGAGGCCCTGCTGGACGCCACCATTCGGCCCTACATCATCACCGCCGTCTGCAACGACTTCTACGACAACTACAACGACGACCATGATTTCAGCAAAAACGACTCGCCTTTTAGCCACCATCTCCACGGCGACTACATGGTGCACGTCAAGAGCAGCTACAACGACACCGCATCGGTCTGCTGGAAGCTGGACGAGTTGCCTGAGGTTAGTGGTGTGACAGATTGCTTGAGGTGAGTGGTGGTGAGACAGATTGCTTGAGGTGAGTGGTGGTGAGACAGATTGCCTGAGGTGAGTGGCAGTGTGACAGATTGCCTGAGGTGAGTGGCGGTGTGACAGATTGCTTGAGGTGAGTGGTGTGACGACTGCCTGAGGTGAGTCGCGGTGTGACAGATTGCCTGAGGTGCGTGGTGGTGTGAGATGAGTGGTGGTGTGCCAGATTGCCTGAGGTGAGTGGTGTGACAGATTGCCTGAGGTGAGTGGTGGTGTGCCAGATTGCCTGAGGTGAGTGGTGTGACAGATTGCCTGAGGTGAGTGGTGGTGTGACAGATTGCCTGAGGTGAGTGGTGGTGTGAGGTGAGTGGTGGTGTGACAGATTGCCTGAGGTGAGTGGTGGTGTGACAGATTGCCTGAGGTGAATGGTGGTGTGACAGATTGCCTGAGGTGAGTGGTGGTGTGAGGTGAGTGGTGGTGTGACAGATTGCCTGAGGTGAGTGGTGGTGTGAGGTGAATGGTGGTTTGACCGACGGACAGCCTGTCTGAGGTAAATTGTGGTGTGATAGACTGTCTGAGGTAAAGTGTGGTGTGATAGACTGTCTGAGGTAAAGTGTGGTGTGATAGACTGTCTGAGGTAAAGTGTGGTGTGATAGACTGTCTGAGGTAAAGTGTTGTGTGATAGACTGTCTGAGGTAAAGTGTGGTGTGACATAGTGTATGAAGTTAGTGGTGTAACGAGTTGACAGAAGTTGGTTGTATTAGGACGTGTGTATGTGTGTGTGGGGGGGGGGGGGGATATAAAAATCTTTTTCAATTATATTTTTATTTTTGGGGAAAAAACACAGCAACATTTACATCAAAAAGGTTTGATTCACTGTTCATGTTCAGATCTCATGCAAACGCACGAACGCCCACTCTCTCTCTCTCTCTCTCTCTCTCTCTCTCTCTCTCTCTCTCTCTCTCTCTCTCTCTCTCTCTCTCTCTCTCTCTCTCTCACACACACACACACACACACACACACACACACACTTACTCACTCACTCGCACATAATTTCACACATACACGCGCACGTGCGGAGGAGGGGGGGGGGGGGGGGGGCACACAGACAAACACAGAGAGTGGCTGTTATTGAGAGAAACAGGATGTGCCGTCCATCCGGGTTTTGTAGTGTCGGCCACAGCTCCAGCCGCAACAGACTGACGCACTGCCACAGGAGTGTTTACCTGTCTTGGTTCAAAACCCCATGAACCTGCAGGGTCAAAACACCACGAACCTGTTAGTTCAAAACCCTTTGAAGCTGCTAGTTCAAAACGCCACGAACCTGTTAGTTCAAAACCCCATGAACCTGTTAGTTCAAAACCCCATGAACCTGTTAGGTCAAAACACCACGAACCTGTTAGTTCAAAACCTCTTGAAGCTGCTAGTTCAAAACCCCATGAACCTATTAGTTCAAACCCCCATGAAGCTGCTAGTTCAAAACCCATGAACCTGTTAGTTCAAAACCCCATGAATCTGTTAGTTCAAAACCCCATGAACCTGTCAGTTCAAAACCCCACGTAACCAGACGGGAGGCGTGGAGTCCAGGTAGTGTGAAATAAACGACTCCTTATGTCCCCTCCAACTTACAATCAGGTTCAACGACCAACGATCTGTCTACCCCTCCCCCTCCCCCACCAAAGCAATACAAAATAAAATAAATAAAAGCAACAACAACAACAACAACAAAAAACCATACCGCTCAAATAATTCGTATAGGCATTGTCCGATATTTGTTGTATCACTTATCATAGAAATGGTCACTTTCGCACACAAACACTCCGCATATTACCGTCATGGTTCACTGAGCGATAAAAATCATTTATCTATCACACACAAACGCACACAAGCGTACAGACGTATACGTGTGTACGCACGCACCCATACCTATGCTCATATACTCTCTCTCTCTCTCTCTCTCTCTCTCTCTCTCTCTCTCTCTCTCTCTCTCTCTCTCTCTCTCTCTCTCTCTCTCTCTCTCTTCTCCCTCTCGCTCTCCCTGTTCGGTCTCAGTGAGACTAGGCTGAAAAGCCACATTCCTAGTGAAGGTCTGTCTCTTCCTCACTATTCACTAATCCGAAAGGATGCTGCCAGATCTCAGCACACAGGTTTAGTTGTTTACATACGTTCTTCAGTCAGCAAAATTGTCCGTCGCCGTCCTGACTTAGAGTCTGAAGCAGTAGAAAGCGTGTGGTTAGAAATACAAACGCGCAAGTCCAGTATTTTAGTTGGTTATATTTATAGAAACCCAGCTTCAACGTTTGACTGGTATGATCAATTTGTTACAATGATGGACAGGGTGCAGGGCTGTAATTTGAATGTTGTCCTGTTGGGTGATTTTAATATTGACATGTAAAAAAGTAACCCAGCATGGGATTCCACAATATCCTTATTTGGCCTAAATAAAATGATTACGTCACCTACGAGAATCACTCCCCATTCTTCAACACTAATTGATCATATTTACACGAGTGATATCACTTATTGTGTCAAATATTCTAGTGCCTGCCACAGGAATAAGCGATCATTTTCCAGTGTGCTGTACCTTGTCTGTCAAAACTGTGAAGCCTGTCCTGAATGTCCACTCTTCAATTGTTTACCGATGTTTCAAACAGTTTGGTGAAAGAGCTTTTTTGATGGATTTGCACGTAATCCCCTTTAAAAAATGTGTACAATTTTAGCGACCCCAATGTGGCACTGTCACACTGGATTGACTTATTTCTTGATGTTATTAATAAGCATGCCCCCCTCCAAAAAAAAAAAAAGCGGGTGAAACAGCAAACCCTTCCACCATGGCTGAACACTGAAATAAAGCAAGCCATGTTACTGAGGGACAAGTGTAGGAAGCAAAAGAAATTTGTAGAATATAAGCAACAACGGAACCGTGTAAATTACCTTGTGAGGGAAGCCAAGAAAAAATATTTTAATGACTTTGCCGGAAATAAAGCAGATATATCATCCATGTGGAGAGCTATCAACACACTCACTAAAGGCCACAGGCCTGCAAACAATAATCTACCATCGGAACTCACACCAGATGTCTTTAACGCCCACTTCGTATCTGTAGTCTCCAAGTTTTTACCAGATGATCAAACCGATGGGTCTCAGTATAATTGTCCTAATAGGTTACTAAACTTTTGCAGAGATCGAATCTCTCAAAATACCACATTTTCAATTCCTCCTATATCTGTATTCGAAGTAGGAATATCTATCTTAAACCTGGATAATAAGAAATCTACAGGTTGTGATGGTATTAGTGTCAAACTTCTAAAGATTGCCCTTCCTTACATAGCTGAGACACTTACATATATTTATAACTTATGCATACAAAAGAATGTTTTTCCAACCTCATTCAAGAGAGCTAAAGTAATTCCACTCCCTAAAACAAAAACTATCTCCACCGATCTGAACGATTACCGCCCTATCTCGATCCTGTCTGTTCTCACAAAGCCACTAGAAAGACACATTCACAAACATTTGACAAACCTTTTAGAAACGCACCAGTTTTTCCATTCCTTTCAGTCTGGCTTCCGATGTGGACATTCTTGTCAAACGGCAGTTACCCGTTTAACTGATATTTGGCTCTCAGCTTTCAACAACCGTCAAATGTCAGGCGCTGTATTTCTCGATTTTCGCAAGGCCTTTGACTTGGTTCATCACGATATTTTACTGAAAAAAATATCCACGTACAACTTAAGCATCGCAAGTATAGCTTTCTTAAGATCTTATTTACAGGATCGTATACAATGCGTGCTTGTAAATGGCACATACTCCCAAGAAACGTCTATAACAAGTGCCCACTTCTGTTTTGCATCTTTATTAATGACTTGCCCCTGTGTCTTACACGTGCGTCAGTCCAATGTGATTTATTTGCTGATGATGGTACCCTTAATACAGCTAATGACAACATAGATAGTATACGTAGGGATTTACAACAAAGTCTATATGATGTCTCTGGATGGTGTTGTAGAAATCGGATGGCACTGAATCCGACGAAAACAAAATGCATGTTGATGGCGACGAGACAAAAACACCAGAAAAAAACAGCTCCCTTTAAATCTAAAGTTCGAGACCACGCCAACAGAGCAAGTTTTAAAACATCGCCTACTTGGAGTGACTGTAGACGAACAGCTAAAGAGGCAAGCACATATTAACAACATGTGCAAAACCGTTTCTAGAAATATTTTTCTTCTTTCGAAACTGAGCCAAATTGTCAGCCAAAAATCCAAATTAGCATTCTTCTTCGCACACATTATGTCACATATGAACTATGTTTCAAATGCATGGGATGGATGTGCCGGTGTGCACATGAAGCAGCTGTATTCTCTCCACAAACGTGCCGTAAAATTCTTGATGCCAATTCCTAATTTAGACTACAAACAAAAGTGCTGTTTTCTCAAACTACTCCCTTTAGACAAACAACTATTGCTCAACAAATGTGTTCTAATGCAAAAGGTTGTTCACGGCAAAGCCGCGCAGTATCTGAAAGATCTCATGATTCCGTCTGAACGTCTTCATGTTCATGGGAATAAACAGCTTTTGCCCAGAACAAGGATTGATATCTTTAAAACGAGTTTCTCCTTTTCAGGCTCCTTAGCGTGGAATAGTTTAGCTCATCATCTCAGCTACCCCATGGAATTAAAAACGTTCAAAAGGAAAGCATTTCAGGCACTTAGCAAGCCACCTTGAATACTTCGTTTTACTTCTTTTTTTCTTCTTCTTTTTTCTTCTCGCGCGTCAGACAGCTTGACACGAAATGTATGGAATGTTGTTATTGTTTTCCCTTCCTTGCTCTTGTAAAGTTTTAGATGTGTGTGTGTGTGTGTGTGTGTGTGTGTGTGTGTGTGTGTGTGTGTGTGTGTGTGTGTGTGTGTTTGTGTGCGTGTGTGGTATTTTCATGAAATATTTACCTTTTGTTTTCCTCCTTGTCATCTTTTTTTTCTTTTTCTTTTTTCTTTTTCCCTCAAATTTAATGTTTGCATATATGATTGTGGGTG
This sequence comes from Alviniconcha strummeri, assembly GCA_963584105.1. Lineage (NCBI taxonomy): Eukaryota > Metazoa > Mollusca > Gastropoda > Provannidae > Alviniconcha > Alviniconcha strummeri. The sequence continues at coordinate 20,019,378 of OY757552.1, forward strand.
TATGTGATGTGCTTTGATTTTGGTTAGGTGTGTATAATGCATCATCGCTTAGCTTCCAATCCTGTTAGATGTGATCTTGTCTTATACGAAGATAGTGAGATAGTCATTATTCTGTCGCTTTCTTTTATTCGTTAATATGTTTTTTTGTAATTCTCTCTCTCTCTCTCCTAAAAAAAATAGTTTGTATTTATTCTTTGCTTTATTATTGCTCTGTTCGTATGATGTGATGTTTTAGACAGAAATTTGTTTTGTTTTTAAGTCGTTTTTTCTCTAGCGTATTTAAGTGAATTTTTGTTTGATGTATTGAGTGTTGCTGTGTTTGTCGTCAGGGACAGATTTGCAAAAAAGCCGACACGTGCTTAAATCTTTATCCCTGTGTAATAAAGTATTATCTTATCTTATCTTATCTTATCTTATCTCTCTCTCTCTCTCTCTCTCTCTCTCTCTCTCTCTCTCTCTCTCTCTCTCTCTCTCTCTCTCTATCTCTCTCTCCACACACACGCACGCACGCACGCACGCACGCACGCACGCACGCACGCACGCACACACACACGCACACGCACACACACACACACACACACACACACACACACACACACACACACAGATCGCTCGCTCGCTCTGTTCAATAGCTATTTTCGACACGTCCTCAGGTGGAGGCGGAAGTGCAGCAGTACGCGGCTGGAGTCCTGGTGGCTCACCGGGTCCTCGTCAACATCCCCGCCGTTATTCTCGGCCTTTTCTGTGGGGCCTGGAGCGACACCAGGGGGCGCAAGCTGCCCATGATGGCGCCCTCTGCCGGCTCCTGCCTGGCGGTGGTGCTGTACCTGGCCAGCACGCAGATCCAGCACGCCAGGGTCAGCTTGCTGCTGGCGGGGGCGGCTGCTCAGGGCGTCTTCGGCAAAACCTCCGTCATCGCCATGGCCGTGAACAGGTAGGGGCTGCCTGTGGGTCTGGGGTGGTTGTCGTGCTGGTGCTGCTTCAGCTTTAGGCTACATTTCCCAGGCTTTCTTCGCCGACGCCGCGGTCTGAGCTAAAATGGTACTGGACCTGCCTAAAAGACGATAATCCATACAAATCTGAAACTGTTGATGTCAGTGAGTGCTTTACTTCTGCTTCTTTTATTAACAAAGCCAAGCCGCTGTGCTATGCGGGCCGACTCTCTTACGGTGTTCGTACAGCCCCCGTGTGCAGTCGCATGCGTCAACGTCTGTGCGCACGTCAGAAATCCCAAACACTGACAGCCCTACCATTGATTGGACACAGGAAAATACTGCACACCGATAGGAATGGGTAGTGCTGCTCTTTCGGCTGTTGTGCCTTACACAGGTAGGGTGACCCGAATTTTCCGCAAGGGTCAATAAAGTAAAAATAGAAGAAAGAAGGAAAGAAAAAAGCCATCGCTTTTGCCCAAAATACGGCACCGGAAAAGAGACAAGAATAAGGGAACGCAGGCCTGCTTTAAGTTTGGAAACTGGCGTCGTGGTGGTTGGTGATGATTAATTACAAATTAATACGACATTTACTCGTCAGTCATTTCCTTTCAACCTCCATCAATGTCCGTTGAAAAGCCAAAACGTGGTATGGGATCTGTCTCTTCGCGCGGTGATGGGCCTAAAAAACATCAGGAAGCTGATCATTGCTGAAATAGGATGGCCACGAGAATATCATTCCATTGGATTCCAAATCCAAACACACTGAAGGTTAAAAAGAAGGCTTCTTTCCTTTAAGACACCACACAACATGCGATTGCCTTTGAGACACCGCACAACATGCGATTGCCTTTGAGACACCGCACAACATGCGATTGCCTTTGAGACACCGCACAACATGCGATTGCCTTTGAGACACCGCACAACATGCGGTTGCCTTTGAGACACCGCACAACATGCGATTGCCATTAAGACACCACACAACATGCGAATGTTGGGGTAAGCCCCTTTGTCAAGCGACAGAACAACACTTGGACAACAAGTCAAACGGTGAAAAACTTAACTATAGTCTACTTATCTGCTTGTGGCTGTGGTGTCTTTGTGATATGAATAGCAGCCGTCCTTGTTTCAGATTTATTTATTTACCAGCTGATTCTAGTTGCGGGGGGGGGGGGGGGGTCAAACTCAAATAAGCAAGATCAATGAGCTCTCCGGGTAGATCACGGTTTCTGCTTGTGTAAGCTCCCGGCTTCATGCTCATTCGTATCCAGCAAACAGCAGTGGATCAATCACTCGCCATTCGACCAGTCAGTGGCTCAGTCTTTTGGTTTGTGTGTATGGTGTGTGTGTGTGTGTGTGTGTGTGTGTGTGTGTGTGTGTGTGTGTGTGTGTGTGTGTGTGTGTGTGTGTGTGTGTGTGCCGGTCTCTGTGGTGTCGTGGGTGGTGTGTGTAGTTATCTGTCTACCTGTCTGTGCCTGTGTGTGTCCGTCTGTCTCTGTGGTGTGTATGTGTGTGTGTCCGTCTGTCAGTCTGTGTGTTGTGGTGTATGTGTGTGCGCGTGTGTATGACACTGTGCGTCTCTGTCTGTCTACCTGCCTGTGCCTGTGTGAGTCCGTGTCTGTGATACTGTGTGTCTGTCTGTGCCTGTGTGAGTCCGTGTCTGTGACACTGTGTCTGTCTGTGCCTGTGTGTGTCCGTGTCTGTGACACTGTCTGTCTCAATATGTGCACGCAGCCACGTGTCGGACACGAGCGACACGGACCAGCGCACGTCACGCCTGGGCCGCCTGCTGGCCAGCAGCTTCCTGGGCATGTTCCTGGGCTCCCTGCTGGCCGGGGTCCTGCAGGACGTGTCCGACCTGCTCACCACGCTCAGTGTCGTCTCCCTCTGCCACGCCGTCTGCGTCCTCACCGTCCTCGTCGGCGTGGCGGAGACCGTGCCCGACGACGCGGGCGACGACGTGGACTTCGCCTTGGCCAAGACGGGAGCGGCGGAGGTTTCGGCCTGGGATGCGGATGGGGAGGGCGACGGGAGGAAGAAGCGGCACCCGTTGTTCAGCTGGGCGGGGCTGAAGGAGTCGGTGATGACCGTGGTGAGGACCCGAGAGGGCAACAAGCGCTGCGTCATCATCATCACCCTCGTCGGCCTCACCCTCAACCAGTGTCTCAAGGTCAGTGTCGCAAGGTCACGAGGTTAGGGTCAGGGTCTCAGTCAGGGTCTAGTCGCTGAGCAGTTGTGTCTCGAAAGTCGGTGTCTGGGAAAACGTGTACTGATATCTCATGGGCAGAGCCAAGTAAATTAATGTTTCTGTCTCAAGGTTGGTGTTTCAAGCTCCGTACATGAAGGTCATTGTCTCACGTTTTGAGTGTAACTTGTCAGGGTCAACGCCTGTAAATTTATGTCGTCTTTCTCAAAGTCAGCGGCTCCAGGTCAGATTCTAATGGTCGTCTCAAAGTCATCACCAGCTAAGGCATTAAGGTCGGCATCTGATGGTCATTGTCTCAAGGTCACCAGATAAGGCGTCATGGTCAGCATCTGATGGTCATTGTCTCAAAGTCACCACCAGCTAAGGCGTCAAGGTCAGCAACTGATGGTCATTGTGTCAAGATCACCAGCTAAGGCATCAAGGTCAGCGTTAGTGTCTCAAGACCAGAGTAATTGGGACCTGTAAATTGGAACCTGTGTCTCTAGTCATTGTCTCAAAATTAGTACCTGATGATTGGTGTTTTAAGGTCAGTACGTGTCGACAAGTGTCTCAAGGTTAGTGTCCGTAACTTAATTGTCAGTGTCACAGAAACACTGTCGTAAGGTGTGGGATGGTAAGTAAGTAAACTGGTGTTTTACAACCAGTAGGTATGGAATAAAACCTCCAACATCCGGTAAAACTGAGTTTAAAAAGGGGAGAACGAAATGTACCACTAACACCCAGTCTTCAAAGAAAATAAACCCCTCAACCTCCAGTCCAACTGAGTGTGGCACGGATGCCCAAAAACTCGAACCTCCAACCTAAGTGAGCGTACCAAATATAGGAACGAACACACTGCGTAAGAAACCTCTCTGGGGACCCATCTGTTTAAAACCTACTACTGCTAGCAAACTCTTATCCCGCCAACTTCAATTATTTCACTTAACTCCGGGTGTGTGTGTGTGTGTGTGTGTGTGTGTGTGTGTGTGTGTGTGTGTGTGTGTGTGTGTGTGTGTGTGTGTGTGTGTGTGGTGCGTAGTGTGTGTGTGTGTGTGTGTGTGTGTGCGCGCGTGCGTGCGTGCGTGGTGTGTGTGTGTGTGTGATGTGGATCTTGGTGTTTGACATCTTGTGGTTTCAATCGATTGTGATGCCTTAAAACGGGTGATGCCTTTAAATCTGATTTCTCTACATCGCCGACCTCAGTTTTTATGTTAGAGTTTCGCGCTTTACAAATAGTTCATTATTAACATTATTATTACAGTAGATGATTACTGTTACGAGTGTCCACTGGCGTTGCTGTACCGACAGGTAGGAGACCAGGACGTGACGGTGCTGTTCGTGCGACAACCGCCCCTCTCCTGGCCCTCCTCTCGCTACGGATACCTCATCGCCGCAGACTACGGAACCATGGGGCTTATGCTGCTCTTCCTGCTGCCGCTGCTGTCGGACGTGCTGCAGTGGTCGGACATGAGCATCGTGGTGGTGGCGCTGCTGTTCAAGCTGGTGCGGACGCTGTGGGCGGGCTTCTGCACGGAGACGTGGATGGTTTTCGCCTCCGTCGTGTCGGGCGCGCTGGGCGGGCTGGTCAACTCGGGACTGCGCTCCGTGCTCAGCAAGGCCGGCAGCAGTGGGGAGGTGGGCCTCTGTCTGTTCGTTTGTCTGTCTGTCTCTGTCACAAACCACACCACTGTCTCAATCCACTCTCCCTGTCACAAACCACGCCCACTGCCTCAATCCACTCTCCCTGTCTCAAACCACGCCCACTGTCTCAGTCCACTCTCCCTGTCTCAACCCACGCCCACTGTCTCTGCCTATTGTCTGCCTATTGTCCAGTGCACGCCCCCTTTCTCTGTCTTTTGTTTGCCTATTGTCTCAGTGCACGCTCCATGTCTCTGCCTATTGTCTGCCTGTTGTCTCAGTGCACGCCCCCTGTGTCTGCCTATTGTCTCCGTGTACGCCCCCTGTCTCTGGCTATTGTCTCAGTGCACGCCCCTGTCTCTGCCTGTTGTCTCAGTGCACGCCCCCTGTCTCTGCCTGTTGTCTCAGTGCACGCCCCCTGTCTCTGCCTGTTGTCTCAGTGCACGCCCCCTGTCTCTGCCTGTTGTCTCAGTGCACGCCCCCTGTCTCTGGCTATTGTCTCAGTGCACGCCCCTGTCTCTGCCTATTGTCTCAGTGCACGCCCCCTGTCTCTGCCTATTGTCTCAGTGCACGCCCCCTGTCTCTGCCTATTGTCTCAGTGCACGCCCCCTGTGTCTGCCTATTGTCTCAGTGCACGCCCCCTGTCTCTGCCTATTGTCTCCGTGTACGCCCCCTGTCTCTGCCTATTGTCTCCGTGCACGCCCCCTGTCTGACGCAGGCTCCTGTCTCAGCCTATTGTCTCCGTGCACGCCCCCTGTCTCAGCCTATTGTCTCCGTGCACGCCCCCTGTCTCACGCAGGCTCCTGTCTCAGCCTATTGTCTCCGTGCACGCCCCCTGTCTCACGCAGGCTCCTGTCTCAGCCTATTGTCTCCGTGCACGCCCCCTGTCTCACGCAGGCTCCTGTCTCTGCTATTGTCTCCGTGCACGCCCCCTGTCTGACGCAGGCTCCTGTCTCAGCCTATTGTCTCCGTGCACGCCCCCTGTCTGACGCAGGCTCCTGTCTCAGCCTATTGTCTCCGTGCACGCCCCCTGTCTCACGCAGGCTCCTGTCTCTGCCTATTGTCTCCGTGCACGCCCCCTGTCTCACGCAGGCTCCTGTCTCTGCCTATTGTCTGAACGCACTCCCTCTCCTGCGGACAGGTGGGCAAGCTGTTCTCCATCCAGTCGTCGCTGGAGACGCTGTCCAAGCTGGTGGGCTCCAGCGTCTTCACCGGCATCTACGCCGCCACCGTGAACGTGCTACCTGCTGCAGCCTACCTGTCGGAGGCCGCCTCCTACCTGTGCCTGATGGCCCTCATGCTGTGGCTGGGGCAACTGATCAAGGAGGACGGGGCCTTCGGCCTGCTGATGACCTTCACCAGGCCCTACGATGCCTTGACCAAGGGCGGGGAGGAGGCGGCAGGCCCGCTGCCGTCCATACGGACCGAGGACGCGGACCAGGCCAAGGTGGGCCGCAAGGACCTGTTCCACCTTGGGGCGTACACGCCCTAATGTGGTGAAGGGCTTCAGGGCGGGCTCTTGTGTCCTGCGTCTGGGGTCGAAGGTCGAGTGGGCCAAAGGGAGAAGGGGCTGCAGAGGAAACGGGGTTCCCGGGGCTGGGAGCGGAGTGAAGGAATTGCTGGAAGAGCTTCTGTTCCCTAGGCCTGGGAGCGTCGCCCAGGGAGACGTTAAGGACGTGTGGCCAAGTCAAACAACGTCTACAGACAGGTGAATGGGACACGCTGAGAACGTTCGTACCCAGGCAATGAACTCCTCTACAGACGGGTGAACGGGACACACTAAAACCGTTTGTACCAGGCCAATGAACTTCTCTACAGACATGTGCATGGGACACACTAAGAACGTTTGTACCCAGGCCAGTGAACTTCTCTACAGACAGGGTAAACGGGACACAATAAGAACGTTCATATGCTATGCCAAGGAACGTTGACACGGTAGCAGGAGGAAGGGGATACAGAAGAAACTTGTTTCTCGGTTCTGGTGTGAAGGGACAGCACCAAGGAACGTGTTTCCTGGGCCAAGAGCTGTCCGTACCGTGACAGGGCGGTCTGTCTGTGTGTGGTGGGGGTGGGGGGGGGGGGGTTGGGCGGGGGGGTCTGCTGTTGTTAGTAAAGGAAGGCTGGAAGGGTGCGTGTAAAACCGGTTCTTAATCGGGCAAACTTTTGCTTCGCAACCTAGATCGCGTTATTCGTCAAACCTTTAAAAAGTTCGGGGAACATAGCTGGTTCTTAATTGGGCGAACATTTGCTTCGTGAACCAAGTTCGGGTTATTCGTCGAACTGCGACGAAGCTACGTTCGAGGTCCGAAAAGCTTCGCTCAACATGTTCTGGGAATATTCGCCCAGTTCGGCGAACCTTGCTTCTGATTGGCTGAGAGCAGAGAGCTCTCATGTGGATGAGGAAGAAATAAAAATGGATGACTGTGTCGATACTTCACTCGCCTCGGAGGGAACTGACCTATTTGTTGACTTGTGGGAGGCGCAACCTTTTCACTGGGATCCAAAATTATGTAGTAGTTAGTTGAATTACCCTGTGAGGAATGATTAAAGTATATTGACTTGACTTTAGCCTACATTTTGGATCATGCTGTCTGTTGCGCTTCTGCCGCAATTTCAGGCCGAAGCTTGCATCTCATTTTTCTTCTTTCATGTTGCTTTACAGCCACAGAAACCGTCATGTTTATTAGGAACGGGTATCTCATTATAAGCCAGTTAAGAACGAAGTATAGTTCGTCGAAATGTCCGGACCATGTTCGGCGAACTAAAAGTTCAATTAAGAAACGAAGTATAGTTCGTCAAACTGTCCGAAATATGTTCAAACAGTTCGCCCAATTAAGAACTGGTTTAACATCGCTTAATTTTTGGTGAAGATTTGTTGAAGTTGCACTGTAATTCTTGGCCCCGCTGTCTGCTTCAAGACTTCAAGACCGGGGAGTGGAGAATGGCCTGATGATATGCTTGGCACTCTGGTCGTTCTGACGTGCCAGGCGAAAGGAGAGGTGACGGGGTCCGGCGTTGGCGGTTTTGTGTGGAGAGTGCGCGTAGACAGCTCTCTGAGCCCTGCTGCGGCCCGATGTTTGTCCGCGGCTGTCGATTGATTATCCAGTGCTATTAGCAAGGCGTGTTTACGCTTCACCAGATGACTGTCAGCACTGTGATCGCCAGGTCCATTGACTGTGTCAGCACTGTGATCGCCGGGTCTCTACACGCCACAGCCGCAGGCACGCCACAGGTGTCGTGACGTGATGTTGCTGTGGCTTACCGCACCTCCCCGTGCACACACCCACAGCGCCGAAGCGACAGGCGTTTGGTGATGCAAATGACCCGTGTCCAACAACTTAATACACACTTAGGCTGGCTTACCAGCCTGACCCGTCGCCGTAGCGACCGTACCGATTGTAATACACGATTTTAATGCAATTCTCACCATTGCTGAATCGGAGAGCTACGTGCGATCCGCCATTGTATAAACCCGGCTGCAGATGGCTGCAGCAGGTTCCACGCCACACGACTTGAGTGTGGCACTGCATCCAGGCAACGTTACGTGGCGTGGCTTTGATCTCGCACACGGAGCCATTCCACATGAAGCGTTGCTATTGCGCGGCTTGCGGCTGTAGCGTGTCCCCGATGTCTGCGGCGGCGTTAATGGTGCACGTTTGTACACATAGGTAGTCAAAGTCCTCGTAAGTCATGAAAGTTCATAATCAAGTGTTACGGTCGACGTGTGTATCGTAGGAGGGTCACAAAAGCCCACAATAACGTTGTCGTTGAATTCCGTGTCGATTGAATTCCGCTTGATATTTCAAGCGACTTCGGGGGAAAACCAAATTTTGATCACGGAAAAACGTTTGGTCCGCTGAACTAAACACACGTAACTTGAGTGTTGGAAGAACATTAGGTTGAATGGCTAAGTGGTAAGCAGAAAGACCTCGGTTCGATTCCGCTTCGGCTCTCCTCTCTCTTCACAAGTTGGGTCTGTGGACACTGCCTTGTTACTTTCTCCCTCACAATTAGTGAACCATTAAAACGGCTCTCAGAGTTAAACGGCTCAACGGCTAAACAAAGTCCACAATGACTGTGTTGATAAATAAGGTCAGTCAAATCAGTGTCCCCAGCCAGACCACCCGAGAATAGCCCCAACCAGACCACCCGAGAATAGCCCCAGCCAGACCACCGTGGTGTAAATGGCTCCAACCAGACCACCGTGGTGTAAATGGCCCCAACCAGACCACCTTGGTGTAAATGGCCCCAACCAGACCACCCGAGGCCATGGTGTAAATGGCCCCAAACAGGCCGCCGTGGTGTAAATGGCCCCAGCCAGACCACCCGAGAATGGCCCCAACCAGACCACCCGAGAATGGCCCCAACCAGACCACCCGAGGCCGTGGTGTAAATGGCCCCAACCAGACCACCCGAGAATGGCCCCAGCCAGACCACCCGAGGCCGTGGTGTAAATGGCCCCAACCAGACCACCCGAGAATGGCCCCAACCAGACCACCCGAGGCCGTGGTGTAAATGGCCCCAACCAGACCACCCGGGAATGGCCCCAGCCAGACCACCCGAGGCCGTGGTGTAAATGGCCCCAACCAGACCACCCGAGGCCGTGGTGTAAATGGCCCCAACCAGACCACCCGAGGCCGTGATGTAAATGGCCCCAACCAGACTACCCGAGAATGGCCCTAGCCAGACCACCCGAGGCCGTGGTGTAAATGGCCCCAACCAGACCACCCGAGAATGGCCCAGACCAGGCCGCCGTGGTGTAAATGGCCCCGACCAGAAGTAAGGCACAACTCGACAGTGCCCTGGGTGAGGCATCGCTACAGACTTGTTTACGCTAGGCTTAAAAGAAAGAGTGTTTAGTTCTGTTCTGGATTCTCGCTAATTTGGGAGCTGTGGGGGGGGGGGGGGGGGGGGGGGGGGAGTGAAGCGGTAATTTCTGCATCGGCGTTACCCCACCCACCACGTGGAAACGGACCAGCATTAGTGTGATGTCAGTCGGCGTTGACGGTTTATTGCGAAAACATTTAATAACATGACGGTTTATTGCGGAAACATTTAATAACATGGCGGTTTATTGCGGAAACATTTAATAACATGACGGTTTATTGCGGAAACATTTAATAACGTGATGGAACCATTTAATAACAGAGCGGTTTATTGCGGAAACATTCAATAGCATGACGGTTTATTCCGGAAATGTTAATAACATGGCGGTTTATTACAGAAGCATTTGATAACATGACGGTTTATTACGGAAATATTTGATAACATGGCGTTTATTACGAAACCATTTAATAACATGACGGGTTAGTACAATAACATTTAATAACATGACGGTTTATTCCCGAAACATTTAATAACATGAGGGTTTATTGCGAAAACGTTTAATAACATGACGGTTTATTACATAAACATTTAATAACATGACGGTTTATTGCGGGAACATTTAATAACATGACGGTTTATTCCGGAAACATTTAATAACATGATGGTTTAAAACATGATGGTTTAGTGTGGAAACATTTAATTACATCACACCATACAGACCCCCCCCCCCCTACACACACACACACACACACACACACGTGTTATCTGTTGTTCTTTATAATGACAATATTATATTATTAGTGCTACTGTTATAGTTATTATTATTAACTATATTAGAATGTTTAATAAACAGAGTCCACAATGACTATGGTGATAATGTCAGTAAATAACTTTATCAGTCTGTGATAAGTGATTGAGGGCAGATCACTGTATCTCAGTGCACATCTGGCTTGCATGAAAAGACTGTCCGCCTGTGTAACGATCGTTGTCGGGCCCGCCATGCTCTTACCGTCGCTGTTTCTTGTTGTTGTTGTTGTTGTTTACCAGAATACGTGCGGTAATTGACAGGCTTTTGCAGTGTGGTACTTGTTACGCTTTACCCTAGTAGCTCTGACCGTGACCTTATTTCAGGGTCACGCAGATCGTTAGATAAGCACATGTCATATGTATGTGACGACAGGTTGTCAGATCAGCATATGATTGTGTCAGTCTGTGATATGTATGTGACGACAGGTTAGCAGATCAGCATATGATTGTGTCAGTCTGTGATATGTATGTGACGACAGGTTGTCAGATCAGCATATGATTGTGTCAGTCTGTGATATGTATGTGACGACAGGTTGTCAGATCAGCATATGATTGTGTCAGTCTGTGATAAGTATGTGACGACAGGTTGTCAGATCAGCATATGATTGTGTCAGTCTGTGATATGTATGTGACGGCAGATTGCTGGGTCAGCATATGATTGTGTAAGTCTATGATATGTTTGTGACGGCGGATTGTTAGGTCAGCATATGATTGTGTAAGTCTATGATATGTTTGTGACGGCGGATTGTTAGGTCAGCATATGATTGTGTAAGTCTATGATATGTATATGACGGCAGGTTGTTAGGTCAGCATATGATTGTGTAAGTCTACGGTATGCATATGACGCAGATTGCTGGTTCAGCATATGATTGTGTCGGTCTATGATATGTATGTGACACCATTTTTCTTGTTCACCGTATGATCATAGGAGATTATGTTGAGTGTGTGACGGCAGATTGTTACGTCAGCGTTTCATTTGATCAGTATGTGGTAAGCGTGTTACGTCAGATTGTTAGGTCGCATCTGATTGTGTCAGAAACGTGTGACAGCAAATTGTCTTATAATTATGATAATAATTATGGTCATTAATTAAGGTAAGATTATGATTGTATCAGTATACTTATGGTCAATAATTAAGGTATGGTTATGGTTGTATCAGGATAATTATGGTTAATAATTAAGGTATGGTTATGGTTGTATCAGTCTATAAGTGTGAGACAGCAAATTGTTATGTCGGCACATAATGTGAGCCTGTTGTAGCAACACCAGATAATATGCTAAGTGTGTGACAGCAGATCATAATGTCAGCATTATGAGCGGTTGGGTGTTGTTCGCGATCGTGAAAGTCCCTGAGTACCGCGTCAGTGTGTGTAATCAGGTGATATTTTGTAACGTCAGCGATTAGCACTTTAAAATTATCTTGTGAATATCAAAAATCTTTATTGCAGAAATTAGACTGTTGATACGCTAAAATCACTTTCACGCCAAAATGACTTTTGTAGAAGATTCTTTCTTTGTTTCTGTGTTCCCTGTTTAAGAGTAACAAGAGAAAATGAGAGTGAGAGAGAAAGAGACTGGAATTCAACTAGACTGGATTTTTTTTTGTCGTTTTACTGTTGGAGTAAACATTTTTGTTAATGTAAGCATACCAACAGATACTAACAGAATGGTTTCGGAGCGTCAAACAAGCAAACTTCTATCAGACGGGTTTATTGTTACGGGATGCGGATGGCAAGGGTGGTGGTGGTGAGGGTCCAGGAGGCATGTTGCAGTCGGTCACCTGAGGTGGGACCTCTGGTTTAAACTGTTGTGCCTTCCGAACACACGTGACTACTTATTTTCTTTTTTCTTTTTCTCTCTTTTTTTGTTGTTGTTGTATTTTTTAGGTGTTATTGTTTTGTTTTTTGTATTTTTTTAGTTTGTTTTTTGTATTGTTTAGTTTTTGTATTTTATTTTTTTGGGGGGTGGGGGGTGGCGGGAGGGTTGTATGGGGGGAGGGTTGTATTTTTATTTAAGAAAAAGTTTTTTTAAGGTTCCACACGCAGTTCTCTCACCATAGGGGAACGCTACAACCACCACCACCACCACAACAACAACAACAAAACTGGTGTGTAAGCAAACCACACAAAAGTTTAAAAGAGCTGTTGTTTGAATGGAGACGGTCCGAAACCAGGTGCCCATTTTCAGCGACTGGCCTTACCGAAGCAACGCACGCACACACTTCAAGCAAACAAATTACAATGAACAACTGCAAATGTAGAACGAAATTTGCAAGTTAAAAAATGTAAGTATGTTTTTGAAGCACACCGTCCCATTACAAGATTTTTTTACATTTAGGGCTTTTATTTGGTTTTTTAACCTTTTGCGTGCTTTATCATTTCTCATGACATCGGCAGTCCAGTTTGTTTCAAGGTGGTTGTTTCTTCAAATGTGAGGACAGAAACTGTACTTGGGTTGCGTGTTCGTTATCCACGAGATGCCAAGGAAAACGGGTGTCCACAAATTATTGAACTCAATCAAAAGTAATACGTAGCCACCGTCAGTTGTGATATTCAGCAAGTTACCAAGGTCGGTCTACAGCCGTAGCGCCAACAGGTCGCTCTGTCTAACAGTGTTTTTATGTGTGCTATGTCAGGCATGTTACATGAATCACCGGCCTGTAGTTTGAAGCTGTGTCATAATTATCTATGAGGTGAAATATAATACGACTGAGCTGCTTTGAGATTCTTATCGTGTTTGCTTCTGTGTGTGTGTGTGTGTGTGTGTGTGTGTGTGTGTGTGTGTGTGTGTGTGTGTGTGTGTGTGTGTGTGTGTGTGTGTGTGTGTGTGTGTTCTTGATAATAACTGAGTTCGTTTTCGTGGGTGATTGTTTTCACTTTTGTATAAATCCTGATTCTTTGTTTATTGATTTTGCTTTTGTTATTGTTTTGAGGTTATGAAACATCGTTTATAAGCACCGCAAAAACGATTTCAAAGTCAGGAACCATTTGAAAAAATGTTTCTAAGTGAGTGGAACGGGTGATTTCAAATTGTATAGTCTCTGCAGCCTTTGGCCTCTTGGTGCGTTTTTAACGGGAAAATTAGCCCATCAAGTCTCCCTTCTGTCGGACCTTAAAAAGAATTAAAAATTTATAGATATATATATATAAAACTGTTCAGATTTTAGCGTCAAAAGCATTCTCTCTCTCTCTCTCTCTCCCTCTCTCTCTCTCTCTCTCTCTCTCCCTCTCTCTCTCTCTCTCTCTCTCTCTCTCTCTCTCTCTCTCTCTCTCTCTCTCTCTCTCAGGCCGGCGTTATGACAACAGACTTCAAAAACATCAGTGCCAATACGAATGAAGTCATGCACACACATCCACAGAAACAAAAAGTCTCGCCACGACCGGTATTAAACAGGAGATCAGAGAAAACCACAGACTGAGCTGATGGCAGAAAGCTGAAGAAAACCCGGACCGGGATCACAAGGTGGGGAAGGGGGTGGGGAGAGAGATGATGAAAAACATGGACTGGAATGACGCAGGCAAAAGCTTCTCTGGCTCACCGAGACTCCAGGCGGATTTGTGTCAATATGCAAATGCGGCTCGTCATAGGCTGTCAGAGACAGGAAGGCTGCCTGAGCGAACGCAAGGAGTGGAAATACGGAACACGGAAAGACGTTTTCTGACTGCTTGGGGATATTTTTGGACGTCTTCGTTTGTATGAATTAATGCTCTATGACGCCTTTAAAAGAGCCCAAAGTCTAAAATTATATAAGTAATGACAATTTGTGCGTATACATGTGTGTGTTCGTGTCTCTTTCTTGTTTGTCTGTTTGCTTTTGCTGTTAAAATGCTGCCATGATTTTATACCAGTTTTCTAATGTAAGTTTCGCTAGTCGAGATTTGTTTCAGGAACGGCTGCACACGCTCGCGCCTGTTGCACTCGCCGTCTTTTCTTTGAGGATGAAAGTTGCGTGATCACGTCGCTCGAAGAACAAGATCAAATCCTCGGTTTTAAGTTTTTAGTTTGATGGCTTTTTTCTGTTGGAAAGACATTGACAGACCGCGTTTTAAGAGGGCTGGTTTCACCAAGCGAAGATTAAGTTGGATTGGAAACGTAAAAAATGTGCAAACATGTCCATCTGCGGGGCTAGTGCAACAGAAGTACCTTTTTTACTTCCAGTCTGCAGGGCTAACACAACAGAAAGCCATTTTACTTCCAGTTTGAGCTCCGCAGGCTGCAGCCATACTGGTTCGCTCTCTACCAATGAAAAGCAGTAGATGACTGGCTCATGACGTTATTAGATATATGTCCCACATACGGGCCGTGCTCATGACGTCAAGAACACAGACTGACTGACACAAAATGGCAGCGCTCACAGCCGTGTTTTCGCGACTTTCAAACAAATCAGAAACAACTTTATTGTCAAGTGTCAATGTAGTTGCACAAGGAATAGTTTGTGACGCCAAGTACACTCATCACACATTCACGCCAGTCATAAAACAAACTGCAAACACTGAGGTAAAAAGTAACTGATAACGAAACTTGACTGTTAGCGTTTTGAAACAAGACTGAGGCCTGCAGGGTAGTTGTGTTGACGATGGTGTGGCGTGAGGTGTGTAGGCTCTGTGTCCCTCCCTCCCTTCAGCCCGACTTCACGGGCCTGAGTGTCGTAATGCGGGGTCCACCTTCAGCGTGAGGTGTGTAGGCTCTGTGTCCCTCCCTCCCTTCAGCCCGACTTCACGGGCCTGAGTGTCGTAATGCGGGGTCCACCTTCAGCGTGAGGTGTGTAGGCTCTGTGTCCCTCCCTCCCTTCAGCCCGGCTTCACGGACCTGAGTGTCGTAATGCGGGTTCGCCTTCAGACGTAAGCCCCGCCTCTTTCCTCGCAAGCTTCAGATCTGACCGCCATGTGGTACTGTTATGACTGCCGGTATGCACAATGATTGGAGTCTGATTCAGCATTAGGATGGTTGTCATTTGCCTTCTTTGATCGTAGCTTATACCTCTCGGCATCAATAAACATACTCTTTTTTTCTTTTTTTCTTTTTTTGTAAGGATCCAGCCGGTTTTTTGCTCCGTTGCTAGGCTTTAGCTTCCGAGGAAAACATGACGGCCACTCTTCCGGTTTTTCACTGGGAATATTAATTGTGACATTCTGATTGACTGAAGGGCTCAGATGATTTGTAGCCCGAAACCCTCTATGCTGGGGTTCAGGGCTGCCCACTGCCAGAAATCGTACTGTTGTCAAGGTTACAAATCAGACTGCGCGTATGAAAAAGAATGTTCTTCATTGCTTTTAAGGGAACACCAAGAACTCGGTGTTCTGCACTGCCGCGAAAGGGGCCCACAGACGGAAGCAAAAGTTGGCTTAATAAAGCGGAAATTAAATGTGCAAAATATTCCCATTGGCATGATTTTTATCCATGGTTCTTTATCAATATTTATGCAACAGAGGGGTTGTGGGATTATTATTATTTTTTTTATTATTATTTTTTGGGGGGGGGGGAGAGACTGGGGGATTTTTTGTTTGTTTGTATTTGTTGTTATTTTCTCCGTTGTCGTTGTTGTTGTTGTTGTTGGGGTAACTTCCAGTGTGAGCTCCTGATGGAGGGCGCAGCCATGTTGTTTCGATGCTTGCCGCTGAAAAGTGTCTTGTGTGGTTTGTCATTCAGTTGAAATTGAGGATCCATTCTACACCCTGGTCCCCACCACGACAACGGAGGTGGGAGGAAGAGGCAGGGGCGACGACGACAAGATATTTTGCGGAATGGCGCAACCACGCGCGTCGCACGAGCAAGGCAGCTACGTGCGGTGTCGCTCGTGCTGTGTCAGGAATTATTCAGGCACGGAATTACCGTGCCCGCTCAGGCGTAGAACAGTGATGAGCTGGGCACCCCGGCCCTCAGACAACTCATTCCCGTCTGGAGGCTTGCAATTTCGGACCCGTCTTGTCGGACCCGTCTTGTCGGACCTGTCTTGTCGGACCCGTCTTGCCAAAGTCTGTGGTCCTGTCCGACCAAGGACGAAATGAGGATGGGCAATGTCAAGCCGAGCTGATGCCCGGTGTCGCCCACGGCTCCCGTCCATCTCCGCCAGCAAAGCCCAATGACGTCTGTCGAACGGCAAATTGCGTCAGCTTCGGATCGATGACGACATCCGGACAGTTTTAAAGCTCAGATGAAAGAGCAACACTTAAAAATAAGGCGGTTTTTTGTTTGTTTTGTTTTTTCTTCTTCTTCTTCTTCTTCTTCTTCTTCTTCTTTTCTTTTCTTCTTTTTTAAGAAGAATAAGAATTAGATGAATAAAAGAAGAAAAACAAGAAGAAGCCTAGAGAAAGACAGAGAAAAGTGTGTGTGGTGGAGGGATGGGCGATAAAAACTGAGGCAAAACCCATCAGACGCAAAGCTTGAAAGCAGACTTTGATAATGTTTTGTAAAGGGAGGAAAGAGGGAGGGAGGACAGGTTTCTTGACTTGAATGGAGCTTAATGTCCTCAGATGTCGGGATGACATATCTGAGACCTGTCAGTTACAAGGTCAACATGCAATGCAATGCCAATGCATTAATTGTCTGTTTCCCGCCTTGTACTCAGTCGACCCTTTTTCCTCTCCACATAAATCACTTTCAGTGACTTTAAATAAGTGTTTCAACAGTATGTTGATTTTTAATTGTGCCAGTCAAGAGGTGTGTGATTCTCTCTCTCTCTCTCTCTCTCTCTCTCTCTCTCTCTCTCTCTCTCTCTCTCTCTCTCTCTCTCTCTCTCTCTCTCTCTCTCTCTCTTCCAAAGTTACTTTTGTGCTCACATTGATACACGTAGGCGTGTGTGGGATGGTGGACTTGGCCCTAGTAGGATGATGGACTTGGCCCTTGACTTGGCCCTTGGGAGATGGTGGACTTGGCTCTTGGAGGATGGTGGACTTGGCCCTTGACTTGGCCCTTGGGAGATGGTGGACTTGGCCCTTGGGAGATGGTGGACTTGGCCCTTGGGAGATGGTGGACTTGGCCCTTGGGAGATGGTGGACTTGGCCCTTGGGAGATGGTGGACTTGGCTCTTGGGAGATGGTGGACGTGGCACTTGGGAGATGGTGGACTTGGAACTTGGGGGATGATGGACTTGGCACTTGGGAGATGGTGGACTTGGCCCTTGGGAGATGGTGGACTTGGCCCTTGGCAGATGGTGGACTTGGCCCTTGGGGGATGATGGAATTGGCCCTTGGGGGATGGTGGACTTGGCCCTTGGGAGATGGTGGACTTGGCCCTTGGGAGATGGTGGACTTGGCCCTTGGGGGATGAAGAAAGAGGTATTTGAGATGGGGGGGGGGGGGAATCAGCTCAGACTCTGGCACACAGACATACACGCTCATGCATGTACACACACACACACACACACACACACACACACACACACACACACACACACACACACACACACACACACACACACACATACACACACACATACACACATACATTGTGTGACTTGTTTTTTTGTGGGTGCCTTGCTGGCGGGAGGAAGGCGAAACCTGTGTGATTGACCAAACACACCAAAGTACTCATCCTGTAGCCGGCCAGTAAGCTGCTTGGTTATTTTCCTGTCTGCTTAGTCTCCCCTCCCTCTCTCCTTTCTCTCTGGACTGACCTGCATATTGCTTTCAAACAATCCCGTACCCCAGATTATATAAATTAGCTTTCTGATTCTGCGTCTGTGTGTGTGTGTGTGTGTGTGTGTGTGTGTGTGTGTGTGTGTGTGTGTGTGTGTGTGTGTGTGTGTGTGTGTGTGTGTGTGTGTGTGTGTGTGTGTGTGTCTCTCTCTCTCTCTCTCTCTCTCTCTCTCTCTCTCTCTCTCTCTCTCTCTCTCTCTCTCTCTCTCTCTCTCTCTCTTCTCCGTGGTCTGACCAGGACATTGTTTTCAAAAAATCCCAACTGCCAACTTATACGAATGATCGTCCAGAATTGGGGACAGAGACGGTCCCTGTTCAGCGGTGTTTTGTACTTGCTTTCTGCAGGGTGCGCCTGGCCGGGTTAATGCACAAGTCGTGTACCCCGACCTTACAGGGCCGGTGGGCGGAGGACGCTGTCACTAACACCCTGCATTACGTGCCGTCATCGCAGCTTCGTCGTAATGGTCAATGAATATTCACACAATGCGCGAGCCACGTGCGCCGTTGAGGTCGATATCAAGTCATTAATCACAGTAGACCTGAGCCTGTGCCATTTCTCTGCCTGTCTCTGTCTCTGTCTCTCTGTCTCTCTGTCTCTGTCTCTGTCTCTGTCTCTGTCTCTCTCTCTCTCTCTCTCTCTCTCTCTCTCTCTCTCTCTCTCTCTCTCTCTCTCTCTCTCTCTCTCGACTGGCAGTGGTAGGTATACGTAGTGCAGTGGTATGTGAAAAAAGAAGGATGCCGCTTGGAGCTTATGTATGAAACGAGCGGCTGAAAATGCACGACTGTACTTAACTGAACTTTGATGCTGCCCATCTGTAAATCGTTTTCTGCACCACAAATCCACATTGTGAGAGTCCAGTATTCCCCTTGATATGAACATGTACTGTCTTGGAGCTTAGTACGAGAAACAGCGTTGGTCAAAGGTTCAAGTTTTAACTTGAGGAATACGATCGTTTTCTTGTCATTCTTCACAGACGCCAGGGTGGAGTAAATGTTGTTGTTGTTGTTGCTGATGTTGTTGTAAGTAAGGTTATAACAGAGATCAAAACACCCAAAAGGTTGAAATGGACGCTTATTTCAATCAGACAATACAAAACATGCGCAAATTTTCCGGTTAAGACCATTTTTCAAGCAACGAACAAACAGATCATCCAGCAAGAAATGAAGATAGGAATGATGTTCAATGTATTTATCTTCTAGTGGCTGAAGACGTGTTTGATAAAGGAGCTGGGTGCTTGTGCTGTGCGGCGTAAGGGAGTTCGTCGAATCTTTCCCGCCAAAGATTTGATTTCAAGAGTGCCGTTGCCCATGTATGTGTTGATATTATCCTGTCAGCCCTGCCCATGTATGTAATGGTACTATCTTGTCAGCCCTGCCCATGTATGTGACGGTACTGTCAGCCCTGCTCATGTGTGTGATGGTACTGTCAGCCCTTTCATGTATGTGACGGTACTGTCAGCCCTGCCCATGTATGTGACGGTACTGTCAGCCCTGTCCATGTATGTGACGGTACTGTCAGCCCTTCCCATGTATGTGACGGTACTGTCAGCCCTGTCCATGTATGTGACGGTACTGTCAGCCCTTCCCATGTATGTGACGGTACTGTCAGCCCTGTCCATGTATGTGACGGTACTGTCAGCCCTGTCCATGTATGTGACGGTACTGTCAGCCCTTCCCATGTATGTGACGGTACTGTCAGCCCTGTCCATGTATGTGACGGTACTGTCAGCCCTTCCCATGTATGTGACGGTACTGTCAGCCCTGTCCATGTATGTGACGGTACTGTCAGCCCTGTCCATGTATGTGACGGTACTGTCAGCCCTTCCCATGTATGTGACGGTACTGTCAGCCCTGTCCATGTATGTGACGGTACTGTCAGCCCTGCCCATGTATGTGACGGTACTGTCAGCCCTGTCCATGTATGTGACGGTACTGTCAGCCCTTCCCATGTATGTGACGGTACTGTCAGCCCTGCCCATGTATGTGACGGTACTGTCAGCCCTGCCCATGTATGTGACGGTACTGTCAGCCCTTCCCATGTATGTGACGGTACTGTCAGCCCTGCCCATGTATGTGACGGTACTGTCAGCCCTGTCCATGTATGTGACGGTACTGTCAGCCCTGCCCATGTATGTGACGGTACTGTCAGCCCTGCCCATGTATGTGACGGTACTGTCAGCCCTGCCCATGTATGTAACGGTACTGTCAGCCCTGCCCATGTATGTGACGGTACTGTCAGCCCTGCCCATGTATGTAACGGTACTGTCAGCCCTGCCCATGTATGTAATGGTACTATCCTGTCAGCCCTGCCCATGTATGTGATGGTACTATCCTATCAGCCCTGCCTATGTATGTGACAGTGCTTACCTATCAGCCCTGCAAGTAAGTAAACATGGTGCTTAACGTCCACAGAAACCGTACGGCTTATTAGGGACGGGGAGAAGGGGGGGAAGGGGGTATGGAGGTGGGGGGAGAGGGAGATTATATACCTATCGCTACACTGTCACCACCAGAATGACTCCTGCATTAAGATGGGCAGCGATGAGAGCCGTTTTAATGTTTCAGTAGGAAGTGATGGACAAAGTCACAAGACAGTGTCCACAAACCACAACCTTTTTGAAGAGAAAGGAGAGCCGAAGCGGTATCGAACCGAGGTCCTTCCGCTTACTAGCCTAACGCCTTACCGCTAGGTCAAACCGGCTCACTGAAGCCCTGCCCATGTATGTGACGGCTTTATGCTATCAGCCCTGTCCATGTATGTAATGGTACTATCCTATCAGTCCTGTTTATTATACTATCCTTTCAGTCTTGCTTACTGTATTGTCCTAGCCCTGCTTATTGTACTGTCCTAGCCCTGCTTGTTGTACTATCCTAGACCTGCTTTTTATACTATCCTTTCAGCCCTGAATATTATACTATCCTTTCAGCCATGCTTATTGTACTATCCTTTCAGCCATGCTTACAGTACTATCCTTTCAGCCATGCTTACTGTACTGTCTTTCCAGTCATGCTTATTGTACTATTTTAGCCCTGCTTATTGTACTGTCCTTTCAGCCCTGCTTATTGTACTGTCCTTTCAGCCATGCTTCTTGTGCTATCCTTTCAGCCCTGCTTCTTGTGCTATCCTTTCACCCCTGCTTCTTGTGCTATCCTTTCACCCCTGCTTCTTGTGCCATCCTTCCAGCCCTGCTTCTTGTGCTATCCTTTCAGCCCTGCTTCTTGTGCTATCCTTTCAGCCACGCTTCTTGTGCTATCCTTTCAGCCCTGCTTCTTGTGCTATCCTTTCAGCCACGCTTCTTGTGCTATCCTTTCAGCCCTGCTTCTTGTGCTATCCTTTCAGCCACGCTTCTTGTGCTATCCTTTCACCCCTGCTTCTTGTGCTATCCTTCCAGCCATGCTTCTTGTGCTATCCTTTCAGCCCTGCTTCTTGTGCTATCCTTTCAGCCCTGCTTCTTGTGCTATCCTTTCAGCCACGCTTCTTGTGCTATCCTTTCAGCCATGCTTCTTGTGCTATCCTTTCAGCCCTGCTTCTTGTGCTATCCTTTCAGCCACGCTTCTTGTGCTATCCTTTCACCCCTGCTTCTTGTGCTATCCTTCCAGCCCTGCTTCTTGTGCTATCCTTTCAGCCCTGCTTCTTGTGCTATCCTTTCAGCCCTGCTTCTTGTGCTATCCTTTCAGCCACGCTTCTTGTGCTATCCTTTCAGCCATGCTTCTTGTGCTATCCTTTCAGCCATGCTTCTTGTGCTATCCTTTCAGCCACGCTTCTTGTGCTATCCTTTCAGCCCTGCTTCTTGTGCTATCCTTTCAGCCCTGCTTCTTGTGCTATCCTTTCACCCCTGCTTCTTGTGCTATCCTTCCAGCCCTGCTTCTTGTGCTATCCTTTCAGCCCTGCTTCTTGTGCTATCCTTTCAGCCCTGCTTCTTGTGCTATCCTTTCAGCCACGCTTCTTGTGCTATCCTTTCAGCCATGCTTCTTGTGCTATCCTTTCAGCCATGCTTCTTGTGCTATCCTTTCAGCCACGCTTCTTGTGCTATCCTTTCAGCCCTGCTTCTTGTGCTATCCTTTCAGCCCTGCTTCTTGTGCTATCCTTTCAGCCCTGCTTCTTGTGCTATCCTTTCAGCCCTGCTTCTTGTGCTATCCTTTCAGCCACGCTTCTTGTGCTATCCTTCCAGCCATGCTCCTTGTGCTATCCTGGCCCTGCTTACTGGCACCGCTGCTTTTAACCACGCACTGCCTGTTGACGTGAGCATGCGGTGCGTGCCCGCTGTCGTGCTTTGCCTTGCCTTCTGTCTTGGAATTATAATCAAACTATTTATGACTGGATCCAAACACACCAACGGTCAAAAAGAACACTAATTTTAATGGAGCAACACAAAACGTAAGAAAATGTTCGGAGTGACGCCCCTTTTTTACGGACACTGTTTGACTGACAGGTAAACGATAATAAAATTTAATGAAAAATTAAATTGCCAACTTATCTTGTTTCCGTTGTTGGTGCTGGCGTGTCTGGAAGTGTTGAAGAATACGTTTTAGGAAACTAGCATTCAAATTTGTTTCAGATTTTCTTTATGGCTGGGCTAACGTAAAATGAAGAGATGCGTAGAGAAACTGTGCCAAAAGTCATTGCTGCTTTTAACCTACCATCATTGCTAGCTAGGACTGCATGCACTGGACTCCCTGAAAACCATGACGTCAAGAACAGTTACTTGCAATTACTGCCGTGCTCTGCGGAAGTGCGTGGTTGTGGCTGTTAGCATTCTATGGTACCGTCACACAGGTACACCAACCGAGCCAGCTCGTACCAGCAATCATGACAAAATAATAATCATAATGAATACTTAGAGCGCCTCACCCGCATAGGCCCTAAGCACTTACACGTTATTTACAAACACATATTGTCGAAATACAACGCATACAACTTTAACGCACACACACACACACACACACACACACACACACACACACACACACACACACGTCTACCCCCAGACTGTGGAATTGTCTCCCAGAGACACTAAATCTCTGCTTTTCGCAGGCAGCTCAATACAGACCTGTTTTTAAATGGGTGACTGCACCATTCCCCTGTGTGTGGGGGGTGGGTGGGGGTGGGTGGGAGGGGGGTATTTGGCAAGCAATACCCCAGCATTGCTTTTCCATGGCTGGTAGGAGCGCTCTGCAAATTGACAGTCATCATCATCATCATCATCATCACCACCACCACCACCACCATCATCATCACCACCACCATCATCATCATCACCACCACCACCACCACCACCATCATCATCATCATCACCATCACCACCACCACCATCATCATCACCACCACCACCATCATCATCATCATCATCACCACCACCACCACCACCACCACCATCATCATCATCATCATCATCATCACCACCACCACCACCACCACCATCATCATCATCATCATCACCACCACCACCACCACCATCATCATCACCACCACCACCATCATCATCATCACCATCACCACCACCACCATCATCATCACCACCACCACCATCATCATCATCATCACCACCACCACCACCACCACCATCATCATCATCATCACCACCACCACCATCATCACCACCACCACCACCACCACCATCATCATCATCATCATCACCACCACTACCACCATCATCATCATCACGATGCGCTCATTGAATTATTATTTGCCGTAAAAGCGACAATAAAAACCGCAATAACGGTCGCATTTAAGTGAGTATGTGAATCGAAACAATACTAGTCATGTAAAGCGACGACACTACAGTACAAAGAGAACCAAGAACGAAACGAATGCTGTGAAGCCTGGCTGGCGTTGAAGGATGGAGAGAATGAACGTCCAACACAGCTCACCCTCAGTGTTCTTTGCACAGTCCTCATCCTAACACGGAGATTGAGCCAAGGGCAGATCAGCCACATGAGCTTCCGCCCAGCTTCGGTTGCGGCCCTTCCTTGTGTAATCTACCAGTTTTACTCGCTAAGCTGCAAGTTCTCGCTTTGTCATGTCAGCGAGTCGACTTCAGTTTTCTTAATTTAACGTTTGTGGGCAAAGTTCACAGCGGAAAGCCACACGAGCGGGTAGATAGTCTCTCTTTTCTTGGAGAGGCTCTACCGTTGAAAAATGTCTGATTATTTCACCAGTTCAGCTGAAGGTTACAGTAGAGACTGAGATTGAAGTTTGCGGGTGGGTGGGGGGCCGTTAACACGGAAAGTTACTGATCTCACGCCATTACCTGTGAATCAATGCAGCAAACAGGACCAAGGAGTTGTATGTATACACAGGCCAGGGAACAATCAGAACCTGCACGTTACACCTTGGGTTTCCCCGGCCACTCCTAGATCAGGAGCGCTTGAATCTCCCCGTTACAGCCACAAATGCGAAATATGTCTGCATTACAACACCGAAGCTGCTGCGTTTCAGTGTCCTTTTTTAAGGATTAAAATACCCATCTCAATGAAGAAATATTCAGTGGTGACAGCTAGTGTATTGTTAGGTACAGTCTCTCTGTTCCTTGGGCCGTCAATGCGTTCACTTTACAGTGGTCTGATTATAGGGATTTTGTTTCCCACCTTTCAGTCAGAGCTCAGGAGCTGTGTGAATATCGAGGTGGCCGTCCTGAGCCCCCGTCCCTAATAAGTCTACGGTTTCTGTGGACGTAAAGCAACACTCAACCAACCTTTCAGCCTCATTTTCCAGCTGCCTCGGGGCCTAGAGCTCATGAAATCAGACTGCCTACCGGCTACCTCGAGGCCTAGAACTCATGGAATCAGACTGCCTACCGGCTACCTCGAGGCCTAGAGATCATGGATTCAGACTGCCTACCGGCTACCTCGGGACCTAGAGATCATGGATTCAGACTGCCTACCGGCTACCTCGGGGCCTAGATATCATGGATTCAGACTGCCTACCAGCTACCTCGGGGCCTAGAGATCATGGATTCAGACTGCCTACCGGCTACCTCGGAGCATAGAGATCATGGAATCAGACTGCCTACAGGCTACATCGGGGCCAAGAGATCATGGATTCAGACTGCCTACCGGCTGCCCCAGTTTGACCAACACAATCTGGGTACAGGAAGCGGTCCTGTAGAGGGCCGGTGTCGGTCCTGTAGAGGACTGGTGTCGGTCCGGTAGAGGAGCGGTGTCGGTCTGGTAGAGGGCCGGTGTCGGTCCGATAGAAGACTGGTGTCGGCCGGTAGAGGACCGGTGTCGGTGTGTTAGAGGGCCGGTGTCGGTACAGTAGAAGACTGGTGTCGGTCCGGTAGAGGACCGGTGTCGGTCTGGTAGAGGGCCGGTGTCGGTCCGGTAGAAGACTGGTGTCGGTCCGGTAGCGGACCGGTGTGGCTGCCACGCAAGGCAGCTTGCAAGACTGATGACAGGACATAAAATCTTCTCTCGCTTAGCAACAAAACCTCTTTCGGAGCAAGGCGAGATCAAGAGGAGGGAGGTGAGCTGGACTCTCAAGATTAAGTTAGACAATTTTGCGGGTCCAGGCGAGATTAAGAGGAAGGAGGTGGTGTTGGACCCTCAAGTTAGCCCAGAAGAGATCATGAGCAGGGAGGTGGAGCTGGGCTGTGAAAGTTGGAACGTTTTTGCTTCGGGTTGTTACTCAACAGCGGTGCAACGGACATTGTCCTTTTGACTCTGCCTAGCACAGCAGTTGAAACAGCAACTGCGTAGTACACTAGCTGCTGCGCAATGGCGAGGGGACACCGCCTTAACACTTCAATTGTTCTGGCTGCGGCCCACGGCCTCCTCGGTCTTCCGGGTCGGTGCGCGCGGTCGAGCCTTCACACTCTCGCCCCCTTCCACCCCTTGTCCCCGTCCCTAATAAGCATCCTTGCTTCTGTGGACATCAAGCAAAATGTTTACTTATTTTGCAACCAAACCGGGCTGAAAGCAGGCAGTGTGTCGGGCAGCACTGTCGGCACGCGGCATTCACTCACTAACTTCACACATCACCATGTCTGCACTCAGATATGGCAGACGAAAAGTTACATCAAACGATGGACAGCTTTCTGTTCTCAACGGGATGAAAATCCCTTTTGTCCCTCTCCAGCAGAAGTGCTAAAACTTTACTACATTATTTCAAGATGGGAAAGGTTACAGAGGCCAGAGTGCGGTAGCGAATTTTTCTTTCGCCCTGTCGTGGACCTCCTCTGTGCCTGTTGGTTTGTTTTAGCTTGTTACGCCGAGTTGTGTCCAAAGAGCTACTGGCGGGGACCGAGATCTCAAGGGGTGGAGGAAAGATGCGCAGTGATGAAATAATACATTTTGAGTCCAAAATGGGGTTGATTATGCATAAATTGTAGGTAAACATTGCTTACTGATTCGCAGTGGCCTTTGTTTTGGGCAATTTTGATGAAAATCGGCAATGTCTGCGCACTGACAACAACCTTGGTTGTCTCAGCTTTCAACAAAGTTAGAGCAATCAAACTTTGCATGTTGCTTTTATGGATAGTTATTTTGATTTTGTCAGAAGGATTTGGTGGTAATACATTTTGTTTTTGTTTTCTGTTTTAACTTTTTTTTTTTTTTAAGGCACTATTTATGCATACATATGAAAAATAAATTCATTAAAAGTACAAAAAACAACATAACGTAAAATCCGTCTCACAAACTAAACATAATGTGCATCTGTCTCTATTTCAGCAATCATATCTGTTAAGCATACAATACTTTGACACAAACCTCAAATAACTTCTTTTGATTGGCCGCCATTTTGGATTTTTCCATGGCAATGGCTGGTGAACATTACAAAATTTAGTGTTTGTCAAAACTTTTAAGCAACTAGCGTGCTACCAACCGCCAAAAAGCTGAGCTAATATGGAAACAAAAAATGTCTTTTGCACTGTAGTGTCTGGCCTTAATAATGTTTCATTGCTTGTGAGGGACAAAGTCACAAGACAGGGTCCGCAGACCACAACTTGTGAAGAGAAAGGGGAGCCGAAGCGGAATCGAACCGAGGTCGTTCTGCTTCCCAGCCTAAGACCTTACCGCTGGGCCAAGCCGGCTCACCTCCTCCGCTCCTTGGCGCGTTGAGACCTGATCAGCTGTCCTGTCGTCTGGCGTTGAGACCTGATCAGCTGTCCTGTCGTCTGGCGTTGAGACCTGAAGGCATGGCGATGGGGTGGACACGTCGTGCAGGTGTTTTGTACGTTGGTCAGTACTGTCATTTCACTTCTTAAAAAACACGGTAGAAGTAGTATGCTCCATAGCATGCGTGCGTGCGTGTGTGTGTGTGTGTGTGTGTGTGTGTGTGTGTGTGTGTGTGTGTGTGTGTGTGTGTGTGTGTGTGTGTGTGTGTGTGAGAGAGAGAGAGAGAGAGAGTGTGTGTGTGTATGTCTGTCTGTCTGTCTGTCTGCGTGCGTGCGTGCGTGCGAGCGTGTGCGTGCGTGTGTGCGTGCTGCGCGCGCGTGCGTGCGTGCCTGTGTGTGTGTGTGTGTGTGTGTGTGTGTGTGTGTGTGTGTGTGTGTGTGTGTGAGTGTGTGTGTGTGTGTGTGTGTGTATTTGTGTGTGTGTGTGTGTGTGTGTTTGTGTGTGTGTGTTTGTGTGTGTGTGTGTGTGTGTGTGTGTGTGTGTGTGTGTGTGTGTGTGTGTGTGTGTGTGTCTTACTACGTGGTGTGTGTGTGTGTGTGTGTGTGTGTGTGTGTGTGTGTGTGTGTGTGTGTGTGCTACGTATTGGACAAGCTCCAGCACGGGCCACGCATGTCAGTTCACTCTGCCCACAACGCCTTAGGTCAAATAACTGACCACCACACAGCCATCGAAAGTCGCTTCAACGGATGTCGCGCCATTGCAATCGCCTCAACGCATGTCATAGGGTGGATGTCGTTTCACGGGATAATAATAATGAATACTTAGAGCGCCTAACCCGCACAAGCCCTAAGCGCTTACACGTTCTTTACAAATACATATTGTCGAAATACAACGCATACAACATGAATAGACACACACATGCATGCACGCACACACTCACACACACACACACACACACACACACACACACACACACACACACACACACACACACCAGTCGCATATCAGGGCAATAATAATGTACATTTATCATGCGCTCATCAACGCCCTGAATGCTCACATAATACATATTAACCTAAATATGATATTCTATACACATGTAGAGCATAGTCCTACCAAAACAATTTACATCAAGTATTATACAAACAAAAAAACAAAAACAAAAAAAATTAGACTGAAGAAAAGGTTTTTAAAAAGAGAAAGGTTTTCAAGGAAGAGTTAAAACTACGGAACTGACAGAGGTAGAATGGCGGGCAGAAACAGGGAGTTGGTTGCAGATAACTGGAGCCTGGTAAGAGAAAGAGCGCTGACCACAGGCCTTTCGGTTCGGAAGGATGATATTCTGAACACTCGGGTGTCTATAGAATGGAATGGCTCCGGCCCAGGTGTACTAGTTATCAAATGCCACTCCGCTCCAGTGTGGGAGGAGATTTTTGGGTGCGGGCCACAACGCGACTTCGAGGTGACAAAGCTGACAAGCTGAGCCGCTTCTCCGTGAAGCTGATGACAGCTTCAAGGCAAGACTGACTGCGGTTTGATGAGCGCCTTCTGACACAACGAGAACAAACCGACAGACCGAGGACCGTGGCCCACGTCGTGCACGTTCCGACTTCTCGCCCAGCGCGTGGCGTGAAAGGGAGACCGGAGTGAAGAAACGTCACAAGCCTCGTCTATTGGGCGGTTCAGGCGGGGTTGTTAACTCCCGTGACTTTTACCCGGCATCGCTTAAGTCCCTCGGCTGTTTTTACTTCCGGTGTGTACTTTCTTCACAATGGAAGGTGGTGACAGTGAATTCGAGAAGTAAGTAAGTAAAAATGGTGCTTAACGTCCACAGAAACCGTACGGCTTATTAGGGACGGGGAGAAGGGGGGAAAGGGAGTATGGAGGTGGGGGGGAGAGGGAGATTATATACCTATCGCTACACTGTCACCACCAGAATGACTTCTGCATTAAGATGGGCAGCGATGAGAGCCATTTTAATGTTTCAGTAGGAAGTGCTGGACAAAGTCACTAGACAGTGTCCACAAACCACAACCTTTTTGAAGAGAAAGGAGAGCCGAAGCGGTATCGAACCGAGGTTCTTCCGCTTACCAGCCTAAAGCCTTACCGCTAGGCCAAACCGGCTCACTAAAAAAAATCGAGAAGTTTACACTGCCAACTTTAAAGGCATTTTGAAGGCTCGTAGTCAGAATGTGTCTGGCAACAAGCAGTAAACTGTTGCTCGTGTTATAGGATGCCAAAAAAAGGCATTTTTTTCCACGAACTTGCAATCTTCTGGTCAGCCCCAAAACGATGTAAAGACATTTTTTCCATTCTCCATCACCTTTCCCCTGTATTTTTTGCAAATACAACAGTAGTGGCATTTTTACCGCTTCGCAGTTCTAGGTTTAGCTTCCATTGTTATACACAGTGTGAACCAACGCTTACTAAGAAATCGGCCCGGAAGTGGCAGCTGCGACCTTTCGCAACTTCTTGCGCGAAAGATTACGAAGGGCATTCACTCTTGCAAACCAGCTTCGCTGAAACGCCCAATAGGAATGGAACCACACGCACATAGTTATTCGTGATGGTGTTCGTAACGCTTTCTCGTCCTGTTTGTTCAACACTGACGTTCAGGTGGCGAAAACGCAACAGTGAGTGCTGCCATTGTTTGCCCAGCAGACGTCATAAGCAACGTTGCATGTAAGGCAGAAGTACCAATGCGTCACGATTCACGAATCGACCTTTTCCTGCTCTTTGTCGGTGAAGAGTGAAGCAACATGGCTGTGCCCGAGAAACTCAAACTTAAAGGGGGGGGGGGGGTGAAAATAGTTGTGCATTAAAAAAAATAAAAAATGTGTGTGTATAGTTCAGGCCCTGGCCAACTCGCTCCTTCGGTTCATTTTTTGTTTTTGTTTTTTTGTTTGTTTGTTTCTTCTCCATCATTGCTTATATAATGATATAAAAGGTGCTTTGCAGTGTCGTAAGTGAACTATATATATAACTAACGACACTGCGAAGCGCCCAGTCTCGCAGGTTTACCACGTCAGTGCAATTATTGGAATCCATCCAAGCCTTGCTTTCTGCACAGCTGAGATGGAGAAACATTCATTTCACTCCAGAATCAGGTCCTTCCAAGCTTATTACAGCTGCCGCTGTCCCGCGGCAGGGGTCCCGCTGCCGCTTGGCTGCAGGGCCAATCAATTCAAACCGTTTTGTACACAGTTTAGGTTTTGTCAGATGCCTCTGCTCATGCCCCGTGCACACACTGTTAGATTAAAACCCACTCCGTTGAGACTCCCCAATGATCGGTAAAGAGACACGGGAAGATATTACATTAGTTTGAAAGTTTGCCCCCAAATCGGCGGTACACACTGTGGTGGTCATGGCGGCAGTCAGTGGCTGGCCGGGTGGGCCGCTGTTGTGGTTGACTGTGGCTGTTACCAAAGATCGTACAGAGCTATAAATCACTGTAGCTACAGATCGTACAGAGCTACAAAGCGGTGCAGCTACAGATCGTACAGAGCTATAAAACGGTGCAGCTACAGATCGTACAGAGCTATAAAGCGATGTAGCTACAGATCGTACAGAGCTATAAAGCGATGTAGCTACAGATCGTACAGAGAATCGGGGGCAGGGATAGCTCAGTGGTTAGAGCACCGGACTCGTGATTGAAAGGTCGCGGGTTCGAATCCCTGCTGGAACGGCGGGAGAATTTTCTTCTCCAGGGTCGACTTTCTGTGCTGACTCTTATTTCGGTATCCGTTCCACCCCCGTGTTACCACAGTAGCACGTAAAAAATCCCGGTCATTCTGCCAAAAGTGCAGGTGGCAGGTTACAGCTAAACACGCATACACCTTACGTATGTGGCTTTTATTGAACCGTGCTTCGGCATTGGTCACAACTTGTGCCTAATATGTCAAATGACATCTGAGGACATTAAGCATCAACTCATCATCGTACAGAGCTATAAAGCGGTGCAGCTACAGATCGTACAGAGCTATAAATCGATGTAGCTACAGATCGTACAGAGCTATAAAGCAGTGTAGCTATGCAATCTTTGCTGACGACTGATTTCACACGAACTTCATTGTCTGACGATGCATGGATGGTTTGACTTCAAATGATCCTTTCAACTGGAAACGTGACTGTAGGCCTTACTATCCCAGCCTTACTAAAGCCTGTCGAACTGGTCCCTGTACATAAGAGGGTCAGTTCTTTTCGACGCGGTGGTCCCTAATATTTGAGCCCGACATCTGAGGACATTACGCCCCACATCATCATCATCATCATCCACGCGGTCCCGTGAGCCGGTTTGGCCTGGCGGTAAACCGTTTGGCTGGTAAGCAGAACGATCTCGGTTCGATTCCATTTCGGCTCTCCTCTCTCATCAAAAGTTGTGGTTTCTGGACACTGTCATATGACTTTGTCCCTCACAATTAATGAAACGTTAAAATGGCTCTCAGCGCTGCGCATCTTAATGCAGGAGTCATTTTGGTGGTGACAGTGTAGCGATAGGTATATATCTTCCTCTTCCACCACCTCCATACCCCCCTCTCCCAAATAAGCCTTATGGTTTCTGTGGATGTTTACTGACTTACTTCCATGCAGTTGTCCCTAATGTGTCAGCCCGACATCATTGTACGGTCGTATGCCTTTGTCCCTCACAATTAATGAACCATTAAGATGGCTCCCAGCGCTGCCTGTCTTAATGCAGGAGTCATTCTGGTGGTGACAGTGTAGCCGCGTTAGGTAAGCCTATAGTCTGCCCGGTTACCGTGTGTCAAAGTGAGCCCCTTTTTTCTGTTTTCTTTCAGTTCCTGCTCGTCGTTTCTAAAGAGGAAGCGCAACGCCCTGAGATGCTCAAGTTGGAAACGAGAAGTACTTGTGTTGCATAATTATTGCCGGAAGAAGGGGAAGTCCCCATTCAGGCTGGAAAACTGAGTGGTCGCCCTTGGTCCCCTTTCAGGCTGGAAAACTGAGTGGTCGCCCTTGGTCCCCTTTCAGGCTGGAAAACTGAGTGGTCGCCCTTGGTCCCCTTTCAGGCTGGAAAACTGAGTGGTCGCCCTTGATCCCTTTCAGGCGGGCAAAACTGAGTGGTCACCCTTGGTCCCCTTTCAGGCTTGAAAAATTGAATGGTCGCCCTTGGTCCCCTTTCAGGCGGGCAAAACTGAGTGGTCGCCCTTGGTCCCCTTTCAGGCTGGAAAAAATTGAATGGTCGCCCTTGGTCCCCTTTCAGGCGGGCAAAACTGAGTGGTCGCCCTTGGTCCCCTTTCAGGCTGGAAAAATTGAATGGTCGCCCTTGGTCCCCTTTCAGGCTGGCAAAACTGAGTGGTTGCCTTTTGTCCCCTTTCAGGCTGGCAAAACTGAGTGGTCGCCCTTGGTCCCCTTTCAGGATGGAAAAACTGAGTGGTCGCCCTTGGTCCCCTTTCCGGCGGGCAAAACTGAGTGGTCGCCCTTGGTCCCCTGCAAAACTGAGTGGTCTCCCTTGGTCCCCTTTCAGGCCGGCAGCTCTGTCAGCCATCTGGCCGTTTTCTATGTAAGCTGGGGGTCGCAAGCCCACTAGACAGTGTCCGAAATGGATTCGAAC
Source organism: Alviniconcha strummeri (assembly GCA_963584105.1). Lineage (NCBI taxonomy): Eukaryota > Metazoa > Mollusca > Gastropoda > Provannidae > Alviniconcha > Alviniconcha strummeri. The sequence continues at coordinate 20,052,030 of OY757552.1, forward strand.
CTCCTTCTGCTTACCATGCGATAGAACACCTTGCCACTACGCCAGACGGGCTGCACGTGACGATGACTCCCCCCTGAAACGGAGGATGACTCTTATAAATTTGTCCCTACACTGACATCTTTACGCAGCAACGGAAGAAATGATTGGTTATTGATCTGTGCGCGTGGGCATGCGCGGTGACGAGAAAGGGATCGGGGCAATTTGAAAAACACAGATAGCCGGGCGTCTACCCTGGGAAAGGGGGGAAAGGCAATCCATATTTATTACCAATTACTGTTCATCGACCGCTCGGCCCGCTCCACCCAAGGCGGAGAGGTCACCGGGTCTGTCAATCGCCGCCTGTCTTAGTCAAAGCAGCCTCGCCCAGCTTCCAAACCTCACCGGCCATTTTTGTTCTTTTCTTCTTAATTTTCTTAAAATTTTAGGTAAAATTCTCTTTTACTTCATTGTCTCTTGCAGGAAAATCATCGGGTCGCCTTACCCGGATAAGGCAAAGCGGCCGGAAGAGCAGCGCTACCCAGTCCGACCAGTGTGTGCAGAATTTTCGTGTGTCCGAACAGTGGGAGGCCTTATGGCTGCCAGTGTGTGTGTTTGTTTGTGTGTGTGTGTGTGTGTGTGTGTGTGTGTGTGTGTGTGTGTGTGTGTGTGTGTGTGTGTGTGTGTTTAATGATGATCATGAAGTAGTTGCTTTACGTCCACAGAAACCGTAGGTTTATTAGGGATGGGAGCCCAGGACGTCCACCTCGACTTTCACACAGCTCCTGAGCTCTGGGGGGATTTTTAACGTACGCACAGATTTTTGATGCATGTGACTGCACACGTGGGCTGTACGAACACCGTACGAGAGTCTGAAGTAAAAGCCGACCCGGGGAGTCTGCTGCATCAGTCACCGAATGTCCACTTCATTTTTATAGTCTGCTGCATCAGTCACCGAATGTCCACTTCATTTTCCTTTTCTTTTCTTTTTCCCTTTTTTTTTCTTCTTCTCCTAAAGGCCCTACTTAACTATTATCGCCAAGTCGCTTGGCCAAACTGCTTCCACCGCTTCGCCAAAATATCGCCAGAAAGACTGGTTTTTATTGATTGCCCAGATGAAGCATCAGTGGATCATTCTCTGGGACCCATCAAATCGCAGATACAAGAATGGCCCGGTATCTATGTTCTTCTGCGGCAAACAGCTGCCGACGATTTGGACAAAGGGATAGCCCGCTATTTTAATGTTATGAACCTGAAAGTGCCAGCAGACATCCTCGCCAAGTGGTTGAAGTTATTTGAAAGGCGGACTTTAAGAGTAAATATGAGCCTCTGCCAGCGTGTCAACGCCGAAATCAGGACGGTCAGCAGCATGCACCGACTGCCCGCGGACCTCAACACCCACAACTTCATTCTGCCAACAACGAACACCCACAACTTCATTCTGCCAACAACGAACACCCACACCTTCATTCTGCCAACAACGAACACCCACACCTTCATTCTGCCAACAACGAACACCCGCAACTTCATTACTTTTTGTAAGCAGACCCCCAGGAGTAACAGAATAACCAGTTAAATTATTGTGGTCACCAAACGCCTGAAGACGAAGGTAGTAAAAATTAGAACACACACACACACGCAAGTGGGAGGAAGAAGAAAGAAGATGAACGCAAGCGGTCACAGGCATCATACTTCCTGAATTTCCCGCAAGGGACAAAGAAGTACTTAATTTTTTACTTTTTTTTTTTTGTCTCCCAAATTTATCAAAACTGCAATCTAGAACACATTTGTTGTTGTTTTGTTGTTAGCCGGGCCTTATGGGCTGGGAGCTTAGCACACATTCATGGAGGCCTCCACTGGGAAGGGCGACACTGAGTTTGAAGTGTTCATTTGAAGCTGCTTCCGCTGTATCAGCACTGAGCAGAATGATAACGTTGATTTTCAGCTCTGACAGACCCACCTTGTAGGCCTATGTGGACTTTGCCGACAGATGAACACCTTGTCTCCAGTCTCAGTGGCGCTCACCCGCAGTGCACGTAACCACCAGCTGTATCAGCAACGCATTTCAGTTTCAGTTTTGCGCGTGCATACCCAGTCTGTTCCAGTTGAAAGAACTCTCATCCGTGACGTAATTCATTTACTGAAGTCAGTAACTAGATTTTTGTCAACATTCCGCTAACCAAGCGTACTTAGCTTGGGTCAACAAAACTCAGCGAAGTAAAGAACTAGTCAAATGCGCCGTCGTACTGATGTGGCAAGCCTACGGATAAAAAACACAAAAACTGTCAATCACAACTAACGGATTGGAATGGGTCTGAGAAAAAGCCAAAAGCAGGACAGTATAAAGTTTGAGGTTTTCTTCTTTTACAAACAACCAAACTATTCTAGCCTGTGTGTCTTTCCCTTCCAAGAGACTGCAGCAGGCTTTCATCTACAAGTGAGAGGTGTATTAATCAGCTCCGACACTTTTTACCGTTGGCGGAATGGGCTACATTGTTTTGGAGAGTCCAGGGAGTGTCACACAGATTATCTCCCTGTCAGGTATAAAACTGATTCTTTCCATGTTGGGTATCATCAAGTGAGCCGCTTTGGCCCAGCGGTAAGGCGTTAGGCTGGTAAGCAGAAGGACCTCGGTTCGATACCGCTTCGGCTCTCCTTTCTCTTCAAAAAGGTTGTGGTTTGTGGACACTGTCTTGTGACCTTGTCCATCACTTCCTACTGAAACATTAAAATGGCTCTCATCGCTGACCACCTTAATGCAGGTCATTCTGGTGGTGGCAGAGTAGCGATAGGTATATCTCTCTCCCTCTCCCCCCACCTCCATACCCCCTTCCCCCCGTCCCTAATAAGCCTTACGGTTTCTGTGGACGTTAAGCACCATGTTTACGTTGGGTATCACACTGATTATTACAGTTTGTCCCTAGTATGTGAGCCCGACATCCGAGGACATTAAGCCCCACATCATCACACTGATTCTCTCTATATTGGGTACCACACTGATTCTCTCCATGTTGGGTACCACACTGATTCTCTCCATGTTGGGTATCACACAGATTCTCTCCATGTTGGGTATCACACAGATTCTCTCCATCCCATGTTGGGTATCACACTGATTCTCTCCATGCTGGGTACCATATAGATTCTCTCCATGTTGGGTAACACACTGATTCTCTCCCTGTGGGGTATCACACAGATTCTCTCCATGTTGGGTACCACACTGATTCTCTCCATGTTGGGTACCATATAGATTCTCTCCATGTTGGGTACCACACTGATTCTCTCCATGCTGGGTATCACACAGATTCTCTCCATGTTGGGTACCACACTGATTCTCTCCATGTTGGGTACCACACTGATTCTCTCCATGTTGGGTACCACACTGATTCTCTCCATGTTGAGTCAAATTCTCTCCCCATTAGGTATCACAGATTCTCTCCCTCTTTGGCATCACATATTTACACCATCTCTCCATGTTAGGTAATTATTACATAGATTCTCTCCCTGTCAGGTGTGTATCACACAGATTCTCTCCCTTCGCTGAAGGAGCAGTCATTCTTAAATTGTACAACTGAACAAAGGCATCTGCACACATTCCTTTTATAATAAATAAAATCAGAAGATTTTTTTAATGCTGAATATAAATGAGGGCCGACAACAACAAAAATTCCTTGTCTTTATTTTCATAATACAAAACACAACCAGGAAAGAAAGAAAGAAAAAGAAGAAAAAAAGCACACGAAAAACACATTAAACAGTCATTCAACTTTTCTGAACTTTCAACATAAAACTCATTGCAACGTGAGCTTGGTCCACTCAAACACACTCTTAAAAAATAATAAAAGAGTTTATATCCCACACCAGATGATCCCATATGGCATCTTTAAGCATAGTAAAAATCCAAGCTGTGTAAGACGGTGGGGGTGGAGGGAACAAGGCAGAGTGGGTATTTGGGGGAAGGGGTACACGGTGGATGGGAGATGGGTGGGAGCATATTGAGAGTAGACATTGGTGGGGATAGAGTTAAGACTTCAGCATCAAGGTCACAAATCCCTTTGACTGGAAGGCCCCCTGCTGCACCCACCCCCATCCCACCAAGCTCAGGGTAGTGCAGTGATTTGTCGTGGAGCCTTTCCCTTTAGAAACACCTGGTGGCTTTCTGTGCTCAAAGGCTTGTTAGGTATCGGAAGGCAATGGAACACCACAGAGTCTGGGGGTGTGGGGTCTTGCTGTTTCAAGTACTACTTAACCAACTACCCACTGGGACTAGGTGTTGTTTTTGTGGCTGTTATCTCTGCCCTGCCCCCTGCCCTGCCTCAGGCACAATGTCACCCCTATGTCTTGAATGGGATACAAAAGTGAACCACTGGCTGATATCTGAAATCCTGCAAAATCTGGGGAGTTTTCAAGACAAAAAGAGTTGTTTATTTTACGTAGCAAAAAATTACAAGGTTGCTGTCTCGTTCACATGTGCACTTATCTGCTGCTGCCTACCTGCCGCACAAAGAGACCAGGTTATTTTGATTTTAGCAGCAGGACAATAAATAAAACCAACATCAGTCTCAGCAGCAATGGAGGGAAGAGAGGTGTTTTGTGAAGGGGTACCTCCCACACAAACTCACCCTGACAGTTCAGCAAAATCATTTATGGCTGTTTACCTCCTGTTTTTATTTAGTCACTGTCTCACCAGCCTAAATAAGAACATTACATTTCTACAATCAACAGACTGAAGACTGACTTACAACACGAGTGTATAATTTACAAGTTACCTTCCCCTTAGCAAATGCTTAATACAACCATAACAACAACCTGCACATTTCAATTACGACAATCTGAGAAAGCATAGAAGCTCTGGAATTTCTGTAATAGGCTCAAGGAGACCAGATTTCACATTACAGTAATAAAACCAAAAAGAATAACTGTAAATCAGTCAGAAATATATATAAATATATTACATTTGTCATGAACACACGCAAGAAAACAACTTCCATACTTTGATGCTCCTGGTTTCTACACAAAAAGCACTCAAACTCATTATCACCACATGCTGTTGACTGCAGTCCAATAACTACAACAGTGAGTAAAGTGATACAGACCCGTACATGTTGAATGTACTCACTTGTTGAAAGCATTCAAGATCTTAAAAATACTGCCAGTCTTGACTTTGAAGCACTTTAATACAAGTAACAACTACAGCATGGAGACAGCAAGATTTTAAAACCCCAAACTGGTGTTTGTTATAAGAAAAAACAGCTGTATACTATTACCAGGCAACAGGCCACTTCTACAAGACAGGAAGTTGCATTGAAACAAAACTTCTGGGTCTTCAACTGTAACCAAATCATTCTGTAGGAAAGGGAGGCGATCAAAATGTGGTCTGGATTAGAAAAAAACAGCATAAATAAGTAAATCCACAAACTGAGATCATGCACAGGTTCTGCCACATATATGGCACATTATTTCTACTCAAAGTTAGGAAGACCCCCTCGATGTTGGACAAAACATGCATTATGCACTCGACTTGCCCACCGTGGAGCAGACTGAAAGTACATTCAAAGGGAAACTATGTCACAGTAAATACACATCCTACAGCTAAAAGTACATTCAAAGGGAACTATCTCACTGTAAATGCATACCCTACAGAGTACATTTGCTGCACAATGCCGCCTTCATGCTGTGTAGCAATGAGACCAGTCAAAAGGTGGTGAAATGCCGGCAATAACTGTGGCCCAACAGCAACCACCCATCCCACAGCATGGCAACCACCCATCCCACAGCACGGCAACCACCCATCCCATAGCAACCACCCATCCCACAGCATGGCAACCACCCATCCCACAGCACGGAGCACAGCAACCACCCATCCCACAGCACGGCAACCACCCATCCCACAGCACGGAGCACAGCAACCACCCATCCCACAGCACGGCAACCACCCATCCCACAGCACGGAGCACGGCAACCACCCATCCCACAGCACGGAGCACGGCAACCACCCATCCCACAGCACGGAGCACAGCAACCACCCATCCCACAGCACGGCAACCACCCATCCCACAGCACGGAGCACAGCAAGGTGCAGGGGAAGAGGTGGCTAGCCCTCTACAGTACTGCCTGACCATACACATAAGTCATCGCCCTCTTTAGTCATTGGCTTACATCAAACACAGTGTCGCCCACAGTGAAGACACTCTGTTAATCCTTTGCTGGGAAATTCAGGTCACCTTACGTGGGTACGGCTACAGCAGCACTGCCCGCTGACATCAGTGTGCGCAGCATGTCCATGTGTCCGAACAGTGGCACGGTTCCAAGGTTTCAGCTGTTTAACATGTGGACAGATGTTGATGCGCGCAACTGCAGAAGGGGGCTGCAGAAAGACTGCACCAGCCAGGACTGATAGCAGCAGACTCTGGGAGGTTAAAAAAACACCTGCTACACTGGGGAACCAGGCCTGCACCAGTGCTGCGCCTGGCTTTCCCCACTATTGCTTTCCCCACTGAGCTACTGTGCCCCTCCATTGCTTTACACACTGAGCTACTGTGCCCCTCCATTGCTTTACACACTGAGCTACTGTGCCCCTCCATTGCTTTCCCCACTGAGCTACTGTGCCCCTCCATTGCTTTCCCCACTATTGCTTTCCCCACTGAGCTACTGTGCCCCTCCATTGCTTTACACACTGAGCTACTGTGCCCCTCCATTGCTTTACACACTGAGCTACTGTGCCCCTCCATTGCTTTCCCCACTATTGCTTTCCCCACTGAGCTACTGTGCCCCTCCATTGCTTTGCCCACTGAATTATTGCGCCCCTCCACTGCTTTACACACTGAGCTATTGCACCCTTCTATTGCTTTACACACTGAGCTATTGCACCCTTCTATTGCTTTACCCACTGACCTATTGCACCCTTCTATTGCTTTACCCACTGACCTATTGCACCCTTCTATTGCTTTACCCACTGACCTATTGCACCCTTCTATTGCTTTACCCACTGAGCTATTGCACCCTTCTATTGCTTTACCCACTGAGCTATTGCACCCTTCTATTGCTTTACCCACTGACCTATTGCACCCTTCTATTGCTTTACCCACTGACCTATTGCACCCTTCTATTGCTTTACCCACTGACCTATTGCACCCTTCTATTGCTTTACCCACTGAGCTATTGCACCCTTCTATTGCTTTACCCACTGAGCTATTGCACCCTTCTATTGCTTTACCCACTGACCTATTGCACCCTTCTATTGCTTTACCCACTGACCTATTGCACCCTTCTATTGCTTTACCCACTGAGCTATTGCACCCTTCCAGAGGCTGGTCAGCTTCCCCAACCAGGCTGTCCAGTACCGACTTGCAGCCAAGTCAAACGGGACAACAGTGAGAGGAGTACTCCATGCCTGACCAGAAAAGCATGCTATGTATCCATCTCTAGCTGGATTCAAACCCTGGGCAGCTGCACACAATGCCAACATGCCCCTGATCACACCCAGCACCTCAGTCAAGCAGAGTAGGAAGCAAGAACTGCGCAAGAAAAATGATTGGAGAAAAAGAACAGCTCTGACAAAGATCAAACTCACAACTTAAAATTGTGACTGTGCAAATTTTCATGAATTCAAAAAGCACTGATTAACAAACAAGAAATAGAAAAAAAGAAAAAGGCAGCAAAGCTCTACTGATCTTTTTTCTTTTTAAAGAAATGAAGACATTGCACCAACGCCTTCTGCTTAAGAGACTTGGTTGTACATCAGCATTTTGTCATACTACCGTAGTTTGTTCCATGACCAAGTCTCTGCAAAGTATGAATATACTGTTGATATTATTGTAAGTTTAAGCATTGGATGAAGAAGGGGGGAAATACTGCCAGGTTTCCATTGCAAGTTCAAAGCAATTACAAAATGGCAGTTGCTCAATACAGTTTCCATTTGATACAGATTTGAGCATTCATTCCAGAAAAAGTGGAAGCTGACCACTAGTACAGTAATACCCAGGTACAAATTTATCCATGTCCATTCACATCAAGACAAGCTGTCAGGTACTTGCAAACAATAACACATTCAGCGGGAAAACGTACCCCAAAAAATGGAAGCAAAATAAAATATTATAACAATTTCATCAACATTTCTATCTGATTATTTCCAACATATCAACAACAAAAAAGTGTTAAAAAAAAAAAATGGACATAACAGTAATTTTGCACAATTTAATCAAGAAACAAAAAACAACAATGGTGTAAACCAACAAAATGAACAAAGACCAACTAACAAGACCTACAATTCATCTTTCAAACGCAACTCGAAAGACGTTAAAATGTTCAGCCTTTTTCCAAGCTGCTCTTTCTTCTTATCACTCACTTTCCCGTCTTTTAATTTTTCCACCCGCTCTATTTCATTACTGATAAAATCATCACCCTTGTCCAGAACTTTGGTCATGGTCTTGATGTACACCTCAGCTGACTCCTTGTCGGCGTCCCTGGATAAAGACTTTGCCAGCTCCTGGGCTTGTTCCAGAATAGCTTTGCGCTTCTCATCCTTGGCTTTGAAAAAGTCACTGACCAGTTTGTCAAACTCCTCCAAGCAGGCTGGCAGTCCCAGCCACAGTCCTGTAAAACGGCAAGAGGCACACCATAATTTATACAGTCCCAGCCACAGTCCTGTAAAACAGCAAGAGGCACACCATAATTTATACAGTCCCAGCCACAGTCCTGTAAAACAGCAAGAGGCACACCATAATTTATACAGTCCCAGCCACAGTCCTGTAAAACAGCAAGAGCCTGTGTTGTGAGAAACCTCTAGAGACTAAGACTCAGTGTGTGGATCACCAAATACAGGGGAGTAACTGCACTCAACAGACATACCTGTATCAATCACCAAATGAAGGGGGTAACTGCATTCAACACACATCATACCTGTATCAAGAGATGCAACAACAGACCTGAACTGCCTGTGACCACTATCACCTCACATATCCAAAAACAGTAATCATGACTGCTACAAGTGGAAAACTATACTCCTTTTGACCAGCTAGTTTGAGTAGCCGGGAACAGAAATCAAATGATATTGATAAACATCACATAATTCTATGTATGTATGTACACACACACACATAGTCCAGGCGAGATCAAGAGGAGGGACGTGGTGCTGGACCCTAAAGTTAGCCCAGAAGAGATCAAGAGCAGGGAGGTGGAGCTGGGCTAGAGAGTTGCACTTCTTTTGCTTCAGTTGTTTCCCAACAGCGGAGCTACAGACACTGTCTTTGTGACTCTGTTCTGCATAGTAGTTGGGACAGCAACTGCGTGGTGTGGTGGTTGCTGCGCAATGCTGGACGGACACTGCCATAACATTTTGTTGTTCTGGCGGCTGTCCACGGCAGCCTTGGTCTTCCAGGTTGGCGCCTGTTTCGAGGTTTCACTCTTCTATCCCCCTTTTCCCCATCCCTAATAAGCCTTCTCACCTCCGTGGACATTGAGCAACGAAGTCTCTCTCTCTCACACATACACACACACACATGCATGCATACAAGCACACACACATACATATATGCCACACAAACCTGATGTTTCCATGATGAATTTTTTTATCTTGTCAGCACTGGTGGTGTCTCCTGTGTAGGTGATGGGGTCTTTGGTCCCCTTCACAAACATCTTGTAGACAGGAAAGTCTTCCTTCTTCACCTCAAACCGCTCTCCCAGGTCCATGTTGTCCTTGTCCCCATAGTCTGTAAATCACAACAAAGCTATGCAAATCCTCCCCATAATCAGTGAACCCTAGTCTTATGGTTATGCAGTGTTCTGGGCTGCTAACGTACCACTGTAATTTGTACCAACATTTCAGCAGATCAGAACATCAGAATTGGTGCTCTGCCTGCAAACTCCAGAGAGTGGCTGCCATGTTTTCCTTGCAAGCCAAAGCGAAGCAGCAGAGTGAGACTGGTGGACTGCAAACACAACCTTCACCATGATGGTCGTGGTGCATGTTCAGTGATGATGACAGGTATCAGTCAAATCACAATCATCTGAATGCTGAATTCAGACTTGTCACTGATACCAGAGATATCAGTCAAATCACTGTCATATGAATGCTGAATCAGACTCATCACTAATCCAGATATCATTCAAATCACAATCATCTGAATGCTGAATCAGACTCATCACTGATCCAGAGATATCCGTTAAATTACAATCATCTGAATGCTGAATTCAGACTTGTCACTGATACCAGAGATATCAGTCAAATCACTGTCATATGAATGCTGAATCAGACTCATCACTAATCCAGATATCATTCAAATCACAATCATCTGAATGCTGAATCAGACTCGTCACTGATCCAGAGATATCCGTTAAATTACAATCATCTGAAAGCTTAATCAGACTCATCACTGATCCAGAGATATCAGTTAAATTACAATTATCTGAATGCTAAATCTGATTCGTCCCTGATAACTAGAGATATCAGTCAAATCACAATCATCTGAATGCTGAATCTGACTTGTCACTGATAACTAGAGATATCAGTCAAATCACAATCATCTGAATGCTGAATCTGACTCGTCACTGATAAGTAGAGAATATCAGTTAAATTACAATCATCTGAATGCTGAATCAGACTCATCATGCATTCCACCAGTCAGCACAGTACAGTACCACATGGAGGTCAAATGAAAAGTCTGTGAAGAAAGAGGCAGGGCTTACGGCCCAGTGCACAATCATCTGTTCCACCTGTCAACACAGTATCTCCTGATGGTCAGCTGGAAAGAATCAACACACAGGGGAGTTAGTTAGCTGGCACTCAAAATAATAACACAAGTACAGCAAGAAAGACCTGCGTCACCTATGGTAACTCTCACCTGACAGGTGTTAATGCGAGGTACGTAGACTCCACCAGAGGTACAGCCCCAAATGAGATGTAACTGGCCTCAAATGAGGATGTACCTCCAGTGGCATCTACGTACCTTGTATTTACACGCATTCCAGGTGAGGGTTATCGTAGGTGACTCAGGTCTTTGTTGTTGTACATGTGTTAGCTATTTTGAGCGCTAACTCCCTTGTGTATTGATTCTGCACGAGCATTCTGGGCCTCGTCCTGATACTGGGGCAGACGGAAAGCTTGTGAGGAAAGAGGCAGGGCCCAGAGCTGCTCAGTGTGGACCCATCGACCAGTTCAGAGTAACTGGCCTCAAAGCACATTTTGTCCAAGCAGGCCAGCCTTTCTCCAGCAGGCAGAAGAGAACAGCATAAAAACTTCAACAGTTCAAATCAAATCAAGGATTTCATTTTACAACATCCCACTGATTTTATTGTCACCCGTCAACCCGCTTTCACCAGTGACGAAAAAAGCAGGACTGGCTGCAGAAAATGCTGCCAAGCATCACTGTCACAGACGGCCTAACAGGATAAAAACACAAGGTAGCTGGTGAACATATTCCCTGTAGAAAACTCAACTCTCAACACCCACCAGATGAGGTTCTTCAAGCCTCACTGATCAGTGATCAGCACTTTGGGCCTAAAGAGGCTGGGCCCTGGGATAATTGCCTTCAAAATGAAACACAACAACCTGCAAAATGAACGTCTGTTGAAACACAATGACCTGCAAAATGAATGTCTGTTGAAACACAGTGTCCAGTAAAATGAATGTCTGTTGAAACACAGTGTCTAGTAAAACGAATGTCTGTTGAAACACAGTGACTGCAAAATGAATGTCTGTTGAAACACAATGACCTGCAAAATTATGCCTGTTGAAATACAATGTCCTACAAAATAGATGTCTGTTAAAACACAGTGACCTGCAAAATGAATGTATGTTGAAAGTGAAACACAATGAGAATGACCGGCAAAATGAACATGCCCATTGACACATGCTGGTGAAATTAACATCTGTTACACACACAATGACCTGTGATTGTGTGAAATGAACACCAGTTGAAAAACTGTGACCTGTATAATGAATGTTTATTGAAATGTTCGTTTGAATGTTTGTTACCAAAACACCATGACCTGTGAAATGAATATCTGTTGACACACAGTGACCTGAAAAATGAATGTATATTAAAACATAGAGATGTGAAATTAACATCTGTTGACATGACCTGTCAAATTAACATTCGTTGAAAGACAATGACCTGTCACATTAAGGTGTGTTGAAACACAATGACCAGTGAAATGAATAGTTCTTGAAACACAATCTGTACAGATCCTAGTCAAAAGGAAGTTAAGAAGTGAGATGAATGCTTGCTAAAAGTTGTAAAACACACTATGGCCAACTTGTGATCTACACCTCTACCTGAGAGGCAGTAAGATGAAGAAAGAAATATATAATTTATATGTAATCTAATCTCTGCCAATAGCCATGAGGTGGTTGGATCAGAGACAACTGTTTACAGTACAAAGTTGCCATGAGGTGGTTGGATCAGAGACAACTGTTTACAGTACAAAGTTGCCATGAGGTGGTTGGCTAAGAGACAAATGTTTACAAAGTTAGGTCACCACATGCATACTAACCAGCGATCTGAACTTCTGCCACAAGAAGGTTGGGCTGTGAAATGGCTGCCTCAGCCACTTTCTTGAACTGGTCCTGCTTGTCTCCATAGGGGTACGTCTCATCAAACTTCACCAGCACTGCATGATGTTTCTCAACGATCTGACACACACACACAAAGTAACAGAATGACAACATGTTCGTTTTGTTTTTACGAGATGAAGCAATAACATTAACAAGCATGACTCTTGCCTTGTGTTTACCCTCGCTTTGTGGTCCCAGTACATGATTTTCAAGTACTTTAGCAACATTAGAACATGTCAAGTAATGATGTGTACACACAAACATGATAGTAATACATGCTCACTGAACCATGATGATAACCTTTAACTAGTTTAAAGTAAAAGTCCAAGGTTTTTAAGTATGCAAAATGACCATCGATATGATTGACAAATAAGTCACTAGTTTCAAATTTAATGAAGAAAAAAAATTAAAAAAATGTTTAATTGGGTTTTTAATCGATTTTATTTTCTGTAGGTTTCCCCGGAAGTGACGTCAGTCTGAGGAGTCAGTGCGGTTGCCATCTTAGATTCTTCAGTAAACTGTGTATGCGTGTGGTCAACAAAAAAAGTTAACTATGCTGGCCTACTGTGTTGCCGCGAACTGTAACAATTCGCAGACGACCCCAGGTATAACAATGCACGAACTCCCACGCAATCGACCCGCAGTGAGGCGAAAGTGGATTAAGTTTATACAATTCAAACGAGCTGACTTTCTTGCTGCGTCGCATCACGCCGATTTGTGTAGCGAGCACTTCATTAAGTGCGATTTCAAAAAACCCATGGAATACCGCATGTCGAAGCTGACACGATGTTCCGGTACTCTTTCAAAATCCTGCCTGACAGGCTCAAACTGATACGGCTGTATCCTTGTGGGTCTCTCGGGCAAAGTATCAGTTTCATCTTCGGAGCTCGAGTTGGCCATTTTGCAGCGACTCCCCAGGGTGACGTAGTAGGCATATGGTCACATGATTTGGGCGTCATGGCGATGCTTTCGGTACGACAGAAAATGCCTTTTTTTCATGCATTTATAACCCTCAGATCACAGTTTCACCTACATCATTGTTCTCAGCGAGCTTTAACGGAAATCATGTCAGAAATCACCCCTAACCTTGGACTTGTCCTTTAAGCTTTGCATTTAAACTAAAACAGTTTATGAGGCTGCAAATCAGAAAGTTGTATCCCTTATTAGTCTGATAAACACACCCACACACACTTGCACATATTATTCACATACACCCCAGTCAAACTCAGAGAGTAATACTTAAACACTGATTCACACATACAGTGATACACGCCAGTCAAACTCAGACTAGTCATACTCATAGTTAATGCTTAAACATTTCCACACACACACACACACACACACACACACACACACACACACACACACACACACACCAGTCAAACTCAAGGAGTTAATTCTTAAAGTTAAAGAAATGCTTTATTACCCCTTGCCTTCATCAGTTCATGTATATATCCATAACTAAGTCAGAGGGGTCATGTGTGCAGTAATTGTGCTAGACCTTTTTCAAACCAGTTTGACATTGTAATGTAAGCTGATGACACTTGTCATGACTTGACTGGCTCACAGAAACTGGTCAGAAAGTTGTGGCTGTCACTTGTCAGTCAGTACAGAATCGGGTAAACCTGTAATTAGTGTAAAGGTCCAGGGCAACAACATTTGCTCATTTGCAAAAGTTCTACATATAGTGCAAGAATCAGGAATTTTTTAAGTGGTGAGAACAATCAAGTTGTCCTTTCTGTCTGCATGGCAATGGCTACTGTCATCTTTGTCAAATCAGTCACCGTTGACTTGCTGGATATGTAGCAAGGCTAGAGGCAAACAACTAACAAGATGGGAAAACACGTATTTTCAGCTTTACATTTCAACTGTTACTGTACACAGGATGCTGACACTGATTTACAGCAAAACATTTCTCTCTTTTTTCTTCTCTTTTTTTTGTAGTGAGTGGATTCAGTTACTACTGCAGAAGTTGTAGTACTTGTACACAGGATGCTGACACTGATTTACAGCAAAACTATTTTTCTTTTCTTTCTTTCTTCTTCTTTTTTTGTTTTTTGTTTTTGTTTTGTTTTGTAGTGAGTGGATTCGGTTACTACTGCAGAAGTCATACACAGATGTGAGGCTGATTTACAGCAAAACACTTCTTTTTTTTGTAGTCAGTAGTGAGTAGATTCAGTTATTATTGCAGAAGTTGTACACATCTATTTTTACTGAACAGCAACTGCCCTTGCTACAAGTTTATCTCCCATTGATAGAAGAATAAAACTATTGAAATTTAAAAGCTTGGTAGTTTGGTACTTTGTTGCACTTGCAGATAAAATGGAATTTGGCAGGTCAGATGAAATCACTGACAATGACACTTTTGCAATGGCAAAAAAGCAAAACACAGCAAAGCTGTGACAGAAAACAGAGATTCCACACTGCAGACCTGAAACGCAGGTGTACCTGCCCTCTTTACCAGAACTGTGAGAATACCAGTGCACACCCTCACTCCCTTCCCTGTCTTACATACAGTCAGTACATACAAGACACACAACATCTGTCACACATGACAACATACACACAACAAAGCATCTGTCACACATCAGAACCCCAAGACTACAGAGCACTGTTTGCTCATCACTGTCACAACACATACCCAGTCTGTCACACTCACAGTGTCAGCATGCCACTGCTGGCCAAACACAACATACAACTGAAAAAACACAACTGTCATTGATCACCCACACCACCCAACACACACACGACACAGAGTATGATTCAGGGTGTAAAGTTTATCTGCAGGAATGACAGCTGTTGTATTCACACCATTATTAGTATCACTATCAGTGCACTACAGACATTAAAATTAAAGGCATGTGCAGGGTTTGCAGTGTCATGTATGCCAGAATGGTGTCATTTTGTTGGCCCATCTGTCATCGGTATCTGTTCCACCCCTGTGTTACCGCAGTAGCACATAAAACATCCCGGTCATTCTGCCAAAAGTGCAGGTTACAGTTAAACACGCATACACCTTACGTATGTGGCTTTGCATGAAGTGACATGGTGCATGGTTGTATGGTGTACACAGAACTTGCACCGAGACAGCTGCAGTTTCATGTGCATCCACTTCGGTGGATATTTAAAAAACAAAACAAAACAAAAACGCTATAAAAAAAACTAGTCACTCATGTAGAACCACATGCAAGCGCAGTGAGTCTGCTCAAGAGAGCGGAGAATAGCGCTATATAAGCGATCATCAATCAATCAGTGTCAGATTCTGAGATTGCATTGTATATATGTCAGTCAGTGCTAGTTGCATTTATTTTACAATCTGATCATAAATTATTTGTCTAAATTGCATTTACAATACATGTCATTTGAAATTGAACTGAAATAAAATTACATCTCCATCTCCAGTTGCTGCAGTGCCATATTTTTTTTAAAGGTATTTATAGGAATAGTTTGGCATGATGAGATATATAACTTTAGAATTAGAAGTGTTATTTTAACTCTAAGCAAGAATGAGTGCCATAGATTTATCCTAGTACTTAATAATGGGTTTCCTTGCCCAAATAACAGTGTGGAAAATTAATGCCTCCCCCCCCCCCCCCCCACACACACACATAAAACCAGGTACAAACTAGATGTGCAGTGTGCCCGAATAGTTTCTAGTTTAATTGCAATACTAATTCTACAAAATACTAATAAACTGGATGAACAGCAGCAACCAATAAGATATCAAAGCACAGTGGCTCTGCAAATAAGAGACAACATGACACTATTTTCACAGCTGCTCCCCCCTCTCCCCCCCCCCCAGCCGCTATCAATAACTTACCACGGACCACTATTCGCACAGCAACTGTGCAAATAAGGAATCCACGGACCATTATTCGCACGCTCTGCGAATAGCCGCTTCCATAATAAAAATCTTAAACTTAAATGCCTTGGGTTAAATTCACTGAACAAACCCCGATATTTGATGGGTATTTTCAAGAGAAGTGAGGGGGGGGGAAATCCCAAGTAAATCTGTGTAAAATGGAAGCGAAAAGCAGATGCCGACGGTGTGTGAACAACCGGCTGGCGCTGAGCACTGTTGCATTCTAGAATAGCCGGTACCAAAGGGTAAACTTCCAGTTCAGCTCAGATCAGTGGCGCAATGGTTCGAAAAAGACAGTGCACTTACCTTGTCAAACACGCCTGAATTGAGATTCACAGATCCTTTGACAATTTCTCCCCCTGCATGGTGGAAAACCGCCAAGAAGACAGTGCAGAAAACAGCAACCACACTTGTGTCAGCCATGCTTTCGGTGTAATGATGTGGCCCAATAGCAAATCGGGTTTTATCTTCAGCGGAAATAGATTTGGATGCAGCCACGTTTGTGTCTGCCCAATAATTTGATTGGTTGGTGTCAACAGACGTGTTTTAACTTGAAGAGATGAGCTGTGTCGATTTGTTTTCGATTTGCCAAGTGGCGTTTATCTGACCCAGTATGGGGTATTGAATTTTATAGATCGCTTGTGTGTGAACAGCTGTGCCCGTGGGTGGGTTTGTATAATTAATTATTATCGTATCTTAGCATTGCGAGCTACTCCTCTTGTATTGATTCTTTTCTTCATCTGTTGAGTGACTAAAATTTCTGATTGTGAAGAGAGAAGACTGTCGCTGTGCACATCCATGTGCACGCCCCCCCCCCCCCTCCCCGCCCCCAACACACACACACGTAGGTGTTCCAACAATCATCGTTTTGATTACTTACTAATTAGTGATATTAAAACTAAAGGAACTAATTAAGTGGTACAAAAACTACCAAGTGTGTGTGTGTATGTGTGTGTGTTATTGTGTTGCACAGTCATACGTAACATGTTGGAGGTATCTAGCTGACCGGGCAGGCCTTGACAAAGCCCTCCGGTGGGCGAAAATTTGGAATAAAAGTTTTAAAACCAAGACATGCTTGGACATTTGTTATAGTATAACTTGTACTCTCTCTCTCTCTCTCTCTCTCTCTCTCTCTCTCTCTCTCTCTCTCTCTCTCTCTCTCTCTCTCTCTCTCTCTCTCTCTCTCTCTCTCGTTATGCTTGAAGTTGAACCCATGTTGATGTGTACATTATGTGTTAGCTTTTGTTAAATTGCACATAACAATTAACATTCTCCATCTTGATATATATATAAATATATATAAATTATAATATACACACATCAACTGATCAAAAGTGTTATTTTTGTTCAGTGCCTTGATGAGTCATGGGGGAGGCACTTTGCAAATTTCCCTTATTATTATCAATGACACAGAACAACAAGAGGTGATGATTTAAACTTATAAATATGTTTTTTTTTATTTTTTTTATGACCATGAAAACTGTTAGCTCCTTGTTCAAGCTGAATAAATATGGTGGATGCACTGGAACAAGAGGACACCATTTCAAACTATGCAAGAAGACAGTTCTTTCTAGTCATTATGCACTTTTTGTTTTTGTTTTTGTTTTTTTACTAACACTGTAAGTGTAACAGAGTTAAACCTTTGGCCAAGACTGTTTCTTCTACTGTGCTCCAAGTCCAAGCAGTGGAATTCTCTCCGTTCTGACACCTGTCATATTCAGTCCTCCCATGCCTTCAAAACTGTGTTAAAAACTCACCTATACCACAAGTTTATTCAATTTATATCTGCTGATTCCCCCCCCCCTCCCCCCCATTTACCTTCCCTCACTCCTTCTTACATTCCTTCTGTGGGGCAGGGGGGAGGGGGGTGGGTAGTATGAGGAATACAATATTTCCTATTAATACTATATCATTATTGTTTTTGAGGTTTTAATGTATACATTTTTTATTTTTTATTTTATCTTGTAAAGCGCAATGTGCTCACCCTTGTTGGTGAGATATAGCACTATAGAAATGACCACTATTAAAAGTATGATTATAAACAATTGGAGCAACTCTCTTTTCCCCCAGTACTTATTGTCCGTTGTGAGAAATTTGGGTTGCCTGCCCTGGGTAAGGCACGGCAGCCACATGAGCGGCACTACCCATTGCCAGCAGTGTGTGCAGTCATTCTTGTGTGTCCAAACATTGGCATAGCTGCCAGTGTTTGGGATTTTTAGTGTGCACACAGATCTGTGTTGATGTATGCAGTTGCATGTGGGGGCTATACATACATGTACAGAGATCATAAGGGAGTCGGCACTGGAAGTGAAAGTTAACTCTGAGAGAAAAATCCTTTGCGTCACTGGGACTTGAACTCACGTCAGTATTGTGCCTGGCTTTCCCGCTACCTTTGAGCCTTTGTGTGTGTGTGTGTGTGTGTGTGTGTGTGTGTGTGTGTGTGTGTGTGACTTTTTGATATTTTAGGCATTTTTCATCTGCCAGTCATTTTGAGTTGAACATAGATTGGGTTAAAACCTTGTACTTGTAGACCACACCTTTTCTTATGGACTTACATTTTTTCTAGAATGCTGCAGATGCAATACATCATCAAAAGTTCACTCCACAGAGATAAAAAACAACAACCAATCATTGAAAAAAATAATTGCAATCCACAGGCATTTCTTCTGTGATGTGCACACAAAACTTGGAGCTTTCTGGTGCTCTGTCATTGATGCCAATATTTTTAAATGTCAAAATGAAGCACTCAGAAAGAGCACACATGCGGTAATGAGCTCATGAGACAAGTGTTACTTTAGTGGTGGTGTCCAGAAAAGTTACCTATAAAATCGGTGGTATATTCAGTCATAAAACTTATTGTGGATCATGTTTGTCTAACAAAGTAACATGCTGCAGGTACACAATAAATTTAGCCTGGGAAGGCTAGTTCCTTTAATAATAAGAACTAAAAAGTGCTGATACGGTATACAGATCATTAGATGCATGATATTTTCTGTGTTAACATGCAATTGGCTTTTCAGTTTTCCTTTCTTTATACACTATCACATTTATGACACTTATAATGTGGCAATAGTATGTAGACCACAGCCAGATGAATTTGAAAGGTGGACATGGGCACTTTTTTATGAGGAACTAAAGCAGTTGAAGTAGACGTGTTTTTGTGCATGCTGTGCATGCAAACTACAGAGGCAGAAGTTGCTGACAAAAGTGCACGAATGTTGATTCCAGTTTGGAAGCTTTTAGCACTTGGATAAAAATCCCATACTCTACTGCGGTCGGGAGTCAAACCCAGATCACTGGATTTACAGTCCAGTACGTCAGCTGACAGGCTGGCCAAGACCCCCACCCTCCTCCCTCTCAGTCTCACAGTCACACACACACACACACACACACACACACACACACACACACACACACACACACACACACACACAAACACACACACACACACTGCAATACAAAACATGCACTTGAACTTACCTGATGTCAAGCTACATTTGATGTTGTTTCAGCCCCTTTTTCCGTCTTCCTTTTTTAGGCTTGGCGTGGACTGATGGAGCATGAATCAGGAGTGGCTGAATAGCTGATTTTTGAGTAGCACAACAAGCAAGGAAAAACAATGTCTGCCCGAGTGGGAGTTGAACTGTGGGTAAAGGCGGAGCCTTTCAGCTATGGTGCTCTGCCCGTGGCCCCACACCCCAGGTTGAATTTTACGGTCAGTAATGTTCTGTTCTAGATTACTTAGACTTTGCTGTATTGTTGATGATATTATGCCATAAGAACAGTAAAAGTAGACATTTCAGCCTAGGGATGTACTAATGTAGAGAGGTTTTGAACAATGCAAGACAGATGGTTGCAACACAGTAACACTACCACTAGTAGTAGTACAGTTAACACAGTACCACTACCACTAGTACTGTAGTAGTAGTACCAGTCAACACAGTACCACTACCACTAGTACTGTAGTAGTAGTACCAGTCAACACAGTACCAATACCACTAGTACTGTAGTAGTAGTAGTACCAGTCAACACAGTACCACTACCACTAGTACTAGTAGTAGTAGTACCAGTCAACACAGTACCAATACCACTAGTACTGTAGTAGTAGTAGTACCAGTCAACACAGTACCACTACCACTAGTACTAGTAGTAGTACCAGTCAACACAGTACCAATACCACTAGTACTGTAGTAGTAGTACCAGTCAACACAGTACCAATACCACTAGTACTGTAGTAGTAGTACCAGTCAACACAGTACCAATACCACTAGTACTGTAGTAGTAGTACCAGTCAACACAGTACCAATACCACTAGTACTGTAGTAGTAGTACCAGTCAACACAGTACCAATACCACTAGTACTGTAGTAATAGTACCAGTCAACACAGTACCAGTACCACTAGTACTGTAGTAGTAGTACCAGTCAACAGAGTACCATTACCACCAGTAGTAGAACCAGTCAACACAGTACCACTACCACTAATAGTACCAGTCAACATAGTACCATTATCACTAGTAGTAGTGCCAGTCAACACAGTACCACTACCACTAGTAGTAGTACCAATCAACACAGTACCACTACCATTAATAGTACCAGTCAACACACTACCACTAGTAGTACTAATCAACACACTACCACTAGTACCAGTAGTACCAGTCAACACACTACCACTACCACTAACAGTACCAGTCAACATACTACCACTAGTAGTACCAGTCAACACACTACCACTACCACTAGTACTAGTAGTCCCAGTCTACCACCTGGCAGTCAGATCTAAAGCTTGTGATCCTATAACCCTGGGAGGCTGGGGATAGTAGAGCTTGGTGCTGAGCACTGGGGGTGGGGGGTGTCATTGTGTGTGTGTGTGTGTGCTGGGGGTGGGGTGGGGGGATTGTAGCCATTACCACCATTGCATATTGTCCCTATTCCCACAAAGACAAAGAGTCCTTCAATATCCAAGTGCTCGGCTGAACTGTTTACTGTACAGTTATGTTCTGCACACAGTGTTTGTGTTCTTTGCAACTAACTGAAATGTCCTGTAATATGTTGATTTTGTTATGCATGTGTTGTCCAGTTCATACGTAAATCAGCTGATTGTTTTTGTATGTTATTGTTTATTTCAGAATATCTTATTGTTTTGTTTCAGAATATCAAGAAAATCGTCATCTATGCCAAGAACAAGGGCAGTGCAGGGTTTCCTAAACTCAGGTAGTTAATTTTAAAAAGAACAACTTTAACATTTCAAGGAATACTTTGTGTCAAATTATCCATTGTACGAAAGTATTCAGTTATGTATTTATTCAGTTTGGGACATTTTTATGCATGTAAATTGTAAGTTTGTAAGCTGAATTAACCTGGATGCTTTGTTCCTTTTCTGATGAGATCGGATTGAATACAGAAAACATCATCTGAGCCATCAGGTTTACTGGGTCTTAAAGGAGACACCAGCAAAGGTGGAAATTGGCTTGAAAGTGTAAAATGCAGAATATTTTCACTTGCAAGCTTTGTATGATGTTTCCTTTGATAGTAACCATTAATGCAAGAGAAGTACTCTCATGCTTTGTGTTCCAGTTTGAGTTCCTCAGGGTGCAGTCTCTTTGGCTCGTTCTTTACCAATGAAGAGTAAAAACAGGCTGCCTTATGGTGCAGTGGTTATGTACAGTTCAGCCACATGGTGTCACAGAATGACAGACCTGGACAAAATGGCAGTGCTCAGTCTTTCACAACTTTCCATTGTAAAGTTGGCTGGTCGGCTTACTGGCTGACTCACTTACTTACAGACAAGCAGCTGACCCAGAAAGGAAGAGATGATCAGCCGGTGATTCACCTAGTTGGTTTGGGTGAGTGATGGTTTGGACTAAGTGATAATGAGTCAGCCAGTGAGTCACCTGTTGGTTTGGGTGAGTGACGGTTTGGACTAAGTGATAATGAGTCAGTCAGTGAGTCACCTAGTTGGTTTGGGTGATTGGCAGTTTGGACTAAGTGATAATGAGTCAGCCGGTGAGTCACCTAGTTGGTTTGGGTGAGTGACGATTTGGACTAAGTGATAATGAGTCAGCCAGTGAGTCACCTGTTGGTTTGGGTGAGTGACGGTTTGGACTAAGTGATAATGAGTCAGTCAGTGAGTCACCTAGTTGGTTTGGGTGATTGGCAGTTTGGACTAAGTGATAATGAGTCAGCCGGTGAGTCACCTAGTTGGTTTGGGTGAGTGACGATTTGGACTAAGTGATAATGAGACAGCCGGTGAGTCACCTAGTTGGTTTGGGTGAGTGATGGTTTGGACTAAGTGATAATTAGTCAGTCAGTGAGTCACCTAGTTGGTTTGGGTGAGTGATGGTTTGGACCAAGTGATGGATGGAGGAACGGGTTGACAGTAATGGGAAGTAAATGTGAAGTAAGGCAGACACACAGCCTGTTCCTTTTGTCTGCAGTTACTCTGTGTGGCGGCACATTGCCTGTAACAAGCTGCACCTGCCTGAAGACCTGGCCTGGGTGTAAGTCTGTCCTGTCACTCTGTGTGTGTGTGTGTGTGTGTGTGTGTGTGTGTGTGTGTGTGTGTGTGTGTGTGTGTGTGTGGCGGCACATTGCCTGTAACAAGCTGCACCTGCCTGAAGACCTGGCCTGGGTGTAAGTCTGTCATATCACTCTGGGTGTGTGTGTGTGTGTGTGTGTGTGTGTGTGTGTGTGTGTGTGTGTGTGTGTGTGTGTGTGTGTGCATGTGTGTGTGTGTGTGTGTGTAGAGGGAGCGAGAGTGTGAGAGGGTGTGTGAGTGAGTGATATAGGAGTTTGCGGTGTAAATTGTTCACAGTGGTTAAACTAACTTAAGGATAATAACATCAGTGGTCTCCTTCTTTGCTGTAGTCACATGCATTAGTTTATGGTGGTAATGACTGTGAAAATAACTTGTAATTTATATAAATATTTTGGAACTTACTGAAGTAATAAAAATCCTGCTCAGAATGTTTTCATTGTCTCAGAGATGCAAGATTATTTTGTTTAAATGCAAAGAAAATTAAAAAAAGAAGAGACGATCACATGCTTAATACAAAGGTTAGAGACTGTGTGAAACAAGTCTTTATCAGGGTGCTTTTAATCCCAAGATTGTAACTTGTTTGTGACTTCACTCAGACAAAAAGGTCTTTATTGTGATGCTTTTAGACTGCCGATTTTGTTTGTGACCATGTTCTGCTGTTTGTACACAGGCACTTTGAGACATGTCACTTTGTGATTGCCAAGGTGTAGTGTAACTTGTTTTTGACCATTTATCTCAGTTTGTACACAGGTACTTTGGCATGTCACTATTTGACTCCCTAGGTATGTGTAGTGTAACGTGTTTGTGACCATGTTCTGCTGTTTGTACACAGGTACTTTGAGACGTGTCACTTTCTGACGGCGGATTTCTCCCCTGCAGAGAGGGCCGAGCGCGATGAGCGGTTCGCCTCCTGTGAGGGCCCAGAAGAGAGAAGTGAGACCTGCTTTAAATGGAGTTCTCAGTGTCACACACAGTTAACTTTAACTAGTTTGGCATGTAAGCTTGGTGGCTGAAATCCCAGACAAGCACAGTGCAACTTCACTGGGTTGCAGCCATTAGCGACTGTGCTGGAGACTTCCATCACATACACACACACACACACACACACACACACACACACACACACACACACACACACACACACACACACACGCACACACCACAATACACACACACACATGCACACACCACAACACACATGCACACACCACACACATACACATACACACACACACACACATACACATGCACACCACACACCAAACAAACACACACACACACACAATTAAAATTTGTGTATATATATATATGCACACACACACACACACACACACACACACACACACATGCTCTAAGAGATGCACACACATTCAGAAAGAGAGAGAGAAGACAAAAGTGAGAGTCAGCAGAACTGACAACCATAAAACTAATCAGTTCACTGGCCAGTGTTGAGAAGAAGGTTGTGTACAGGTTTTGTATGGCAGGTCAGGGCTGCCAGTCACCCAGGCAGCTTCAGCCAACAGCAATGCCACAGACTGTGGGTTGTGTGTGCTGTGCAGACCAGTTGAGGAAGCAGTACAGTGTGTGTGGTGTATGCAGTACAGTGTGGGTTGTGTGTGTGCAGTACAGTGTGGGTTGTGTGTGCAGTACAGTGTGGGTTGTGTGTGCTGTGCAGATCAGTTGAGGAAGTAGTACAGTGTGTGTTGTGTGTGCAGTACAGTGTGGGTTGTGTGTGCAGTACAGTGTGGTTTTGGTTTTAGCAGTACAGTGTGTGTTGTGTGTGCAGTACAGTGTGTGTTGTGTGTGCAGTACAGTGTGTGTTGTGTGTGCTGTGCAGACAAGTTGAGGAAGCAGTACAGTATGGGTTGTGTGTGCAGTACAGTGTGGTTTTGTTTTTGGTTTTAGCAGTATAGTGTATGTTGTGTGTGAAGTACAGTGTGGGTTGTGTGTGCAGTACAGTGTGGGTTGTGTGTGCTGTGCAGACCAGTTGAGGAAGCAGTACAGTGTGTGTTGTGTGTGAGGTACACTGAGTATTGTGTGTGCAGTACAGTGTTTTTTTGTTGTTTGTTTGGTTTTAACAGTACAGTGTGGGTTGTGTGTGCAGTACAGTGTGTGTTGTGTGTGCTGTGCAGACCAGTTGTGGATGCTGTACAGTGTGTGTTGTGAGTGCAGTACAGTGTGTGTTGTGTGTGCAGTACAGTGTGTGTTGTGTGTACTGTGCAGACCAGTTGCGGATGCAGTACAGCGTGGACACCCTCAAGTTTGTCCTCTTCCTCTACATCCAGCAGGTGTACCGAGTGTCGCTGCGTGCCTCGCTGGTGGCCGGAGAGGAGTATCCTTGTCAGTGTACATCATATGCTTGTCTGCGAGCAACACTACCTCATGATCTGTGTGGGTGTTATTGGGTTTTTATAGGACTTTCAGTTAGGGAAAGTGTAAGCTGATACAGTAATAATAGCCTATACTTTATAATGAGCTTTTGACAGATAGCTTATTGATTGTGAGATAGCTGCTTGGTATTTGGACAGCTTTTATAGCTAATAATACAAAATAGATGGTATTATTAGTATTAGAATAAAACAACAAGGGGGGGGGGGGGGGGGGCATTATAAGAACTGGTGGGGGTGGGGTGGGGGACAACTAAGATGGTGCGACAGTACAGTAGCACAGTACAGTAAGGGGAGTGGAAGGGGCAGAAAGAAGATGAATGTATGAGAATACAGGTGAGAAAGAAAGGGGCAGAAAAATAAAGGTGTGACAGTACAGGGAAAGGAAGATAAAGGTGTGACAGTACAAGGAAAGAAAGTGAAGGTGTGACAGTACAGGGACAGAAGGAAGATAAGGGTGTGACAGTACAGGGACAGAAGGAAGATAAAGGTGTGACAGTACAGGGACAGAAGGAAGATAAAGGTGTGACAGTACAGGGACAGAAGGAAGATAAAGGTGTGACAGTACAGGGACAGAAGGAAGATAAGGGTGTGACAGTACAGGGACAGAAGGAAGATAAGGGTGTGACAGTACAGGGACAGAAGGAAGATAAGGGTGTGACAGTACAGGGACAGAAGGAAGATAAAGGTGTGACAGTACAGGGACAGAAGGAAGATAAGGGTGTGACAGTACAGGGACAGAAGGAAGATAAGGGTGTGACAGTACAGGGACAGAAGGAAGATAAGGGTGTGACAGTACAGGGACAGAAGGAAGATAAAGGTGTGACAGTACAGGGACAGAAGGAAGATAAGGGTGTGACAGTACAGGGACAGAAGGAAGATAAAGGTGTGACAGTACAGGGACAGAAGGAAGATAAGGGTGTGACAGTACAGGGACAGAAGGAAGATAAAGGTGTGACAGTACAAGGACAGAAGGAAGATAAAGGTGTGACAGTACAGGGACAGAAGGAAGACTAGGGTGTGACAGTACAGGGAAAGAAGGAAGATGAAGATGTGACAGTCCAGGGACAGAAGGAAGATAAGGGTGTGACAGTACAGGGAAAGAAGGAAGCCAAGGGTGTGACTACAGGGAAAAAAGGAAGATGAAGGTGTGACAGTACAGGGACAGAAGGAAGATAAAGGTGTGATAGTACAGGGACAGAAGGAAGGTGAAGCTGTGAGAACAGACTCCTTGACCGGTGACTCAGATGGCCCACCCAGAGCACATCCTCGCTGGACCTTGACGGCAGATCCACACCCAGGGGATCCAAGGTCTGGAACAAAGAGTTTCACTGTTTGAGATGAGGTGCACTTTCACCATGAGTCAAAAATGCAACACCATAACCACCAAACAGTTTCTCAGTGATAGAGTGTCTTAGTGTAAACATGTACATATGTGTGTGTGTGGAGGGGGGGCATTTGTGTGTACATCTGTGTGTGTGTTTTGTTTTACCTGTATGTATGTGAATGTGTCTGTTTTCTTCTGACACATATAAACATTTTCTTTTTTCCTTCTCATTTCTTGCAGTCCCTGGACGATCACAGTCACATGGTGTTTGCTCAGTCGAACCTGGCAGAGATGATGGAGCTGCTGTCGGAACACGGTGGGTACTTGGCCCATCTTTGTCCTTCTCTCTCTCCAGCTGTCCGCTGTCCATCGTCATGAGGTGACCATGTGCAGATGACAGGATGTTCAAATCACTTGCTGACGATCTGCAGTCCTGCTCAGAGTGGGTGACTGTCTTCAGGCAGTGTTCAGGTCACATTCGTATCACACCCAGTCAGCCATGGCGCTTGTAAACATGGTGCTTAACGTCCACAGAAACCATACAGCTAATTAGGGATGGGGAGAAGGGGGTATGGAGGTGGGGGAAGAGGGAGATTATGTACCTATCGCTACACTGTCACCATCAGAATGATTCCTGCATTAAGATGGGCAGCGATGAGAGCCATTTTAATGTTTCAGTAGGAAGTGAGGGACAAAGTCACAAGACAGAGTCCACAAACCACCCCCTTTTTTTGAAGAGAAAGGAGAGCTGAAGCAGTATCGAACCGTTGTCCTTCTGCTTACCAGCCTAATGACTTACCGCTGGGCCAAACCAGCTCACACAGTCACAGAATGGTGCTTGTATGTTGATCACTTTTCTATAGCGTTATTCTCCACTCACGAGAAGACTCACTATGCTCGAATGTGATTCAGCATGAGTGACCAGCTTTTTATATCGCATTTTTAAATGTCCACCAAAGCGGTGTATTTACAGCACTGGCATGGCTGGCGCCACATGAAACTGCTGCCATCTTGGCATGTCCTAGGGATAGTGTTGGAACGCAGCTGGTCACTTCTTGTGTTTGTGTCTTTTGTATGTGTCTGATAGTGATACAGGCTGCTGCACTTGTAGCCTCTTCATTCCCTTGTGCTTCACAGTGGGATGGGATCCACTGGGGTGCTCTGGTGCATTTGTGGGAGAGACTGGAGAGGACTTTTGCCTTTTGATCTGTTAGATTGGAGAGGGCTATTGCATTTTGATCTGTTAGATTGGAGAGGGCTGTTGCCTTTTGATCTGTTAGATTGGAGAGGGCTGTTGCATTTTGATCTGTTAGATTGGAGAGGGCTGTTGCCTTTTGATCTGTTAGATTGGAGAGGGCTGTTGCCTTTTGATCTGTTAGATTGGAGAGGGCTGTTGCATTTTGATCTGTTAGATTGGAGAGGGCTGTTGCATTTTGGTCTGTTAGATTGGAGAGGGCTGTTGTGTTTTTATCTGTTAGATTGGAGAGGGCTGTTGCCTTTTGATCTGTTGGATTGGAGAGGGCTGTTGCCTTTTGATCTGTTGGATTGGAGAGGGCTGTCGCCTTTTGATCTGTTGGATTGGAGAGGGCTGTTGCATTTTGATCTGTTGGATTGGAGAGGGCTGTTGCCTTTTGATATGTGAGAGTGAGTGGACTGTTGCATGTAGATCTGTTAGATTGGAGAGTGTTGTTGCCTGTTGATCTGTGAGAGTGTTGTTGCCTGTTGATCTGTGAGAGTTAGAGGGCTGTTGCCTGTTGATCTGTGAGAGCAAGAAGGCTGTTGCCTGTTGATCTGTGAGAGTGAGAGGGCTGTTGCCTATTGATCTGTTAGATTGGAGAGTGTTTGTGCTTGTCAATCTGTGAGAGTGAGATGGTTGTTGCCTGTTGATCTGTGAGAGTGAGAAGGTTGTTGCCTGTTAATTTGTGAGAGTTAGAGGGCTGTTGCCTTTTGATCTGAGAGAGTGAGAGGGCTGTTGCCTATTCATCTGTGAGAGTGAGAGGGCTGTTGCCTGTTGATCTGTGGGAGTGAGAGGGCTGTTGATCTGTGAGTTAGAGAGCTGTTGCCTGTTGATCTGTGAGAGTGAGAGGGCTGTTGCCTGTTGGTGAGAGTGAGAGGGTTGTTGTGTTGACCTGTTGTGCACATTTCTCATGGACAGAGAGCACTACCAGTGGGGGCGCCACCAGTCCTGGTTCTCTCCCCCTGGCCGCTGTGGAAGCACTTGGATTTCTGATCACAGGCACAGCAGAAAAATCGTCAGTGTTTTATTTACAAGTCATACTTTCTCTCTTTCTGTCTCTCTGTGTCTCTGTCTGTCTAGCAGTGTGTGTGCGTGTGTGTGTGGTCACATTGTAACTGTTTCAGGGTGCACACAAAGTTTTTGCTTGAAGGAGCTGAGTAATAGGGGACAGTGATGGTGACAGGGGTAGGTTATTCTAGAGAAAGGCACCAGAGAAGGCTACACTTGTTTTGAACATGTCTGTCTTTGGCCTAGGCAAACTAAGGTGATAACCTTCCTTGTTGGAATAGCACATGCATATCGGTACATTCACCCAAATCTTGCAACTCTGTGAGAGCATCAATTCCAGTGCAAGTGCCCCTGTTCAGAGACTGTGTGTTGTGACTGCTCCAGACAACATGCTGGCAGTGCTTGGCATAAGAAGAAGTGAGAGACGGGGGAGTGTGTGGGGGGGAATGCATGTCCAAAAGAAATGGCAGGCTTTTTTAACTCTTGTCGTCTGTTTTGTTGTTGTTTGTTTTCAGCCATTATAATAGTTTTTCGTTGTGTGTGTGTTGCTCAGTGTGGAGAAGAAAACCATCATGCCCCTGCAGGACATTGCTGTGCTGCAGACTGTCATCTACAGGAGTGGCTACTCTAAGGTACGTGGGTCTGTGTGCAGAGAATCCTCAGCTATCTTCTTGGGTTATGCCAGCTTTCCATGCTTTGCCTGCTGCCAGGAAGTCTGCCTCTCAGAGTTTGACCTTCCTGCTTCATCCAGTGCTTCATTCAGGGAAGACTGGGTGTAAAGCGCCAACTTACTCAAGAAGGGAACTTCCTGTGTTGGCTCATAGCACAGAACAGGTCACTCTGGTTGTCAGCACAAGTGGTTGATATGGTTTCCATGAAGAGTGCCCATGGGATATAACTTATAAGTAAGCTCCACAACATGTCTATCATAGTGGTGAATAGCTCCACAGCATGTCTGTCATAGTGGTGAATAGCTCCACAGCATGTCTGTCATAGTGGTGAATAGCTCCACAACATGTCTATCATAGTGGTGAATAGCTCCACAGCTTGTGTCTTAGTGGTGAATATCTCCACAGCATGTCTGTCACCGTAGTGAATATCTCCACAGCATGTCTGTCACAGTGGTGAATATCTCCACAGCATGTATGTCACAGTGGTGAATAGCTCCACAGCATGTGTCTTACAGGTGAATATCTCCACCGCATGTCTGTCATAGTGGTGAATAGCTCCACAGCATGTCTGTCATAGTGATGAATAGCTCCACAGCATGTCTGTCACAGTGGTGAATAGCTCCACAGCATGTCTGTCATAGTGGTGAATAGCTCCACAGCATGTCTGTCACAGTGGTGAATAGCTCCACAGCATGTCTGTCATAGTGGTGAATAGCTCCACAGCAAATCTGTCACAGTGGTGAATAGCTCTACAGCATGTCTGTCACAGTGGTGAATAGCTCCACAGCATGTCTGTCATAGTGGTGAATAGCTCCACAGCAAATCTGTCACAGTGGTGAATAGCTCCACAGCATGTCTGTCACAGTGGTGAATAGCTCCACAGCATGTCTGTCATAGTGGTGACTCAGATGTGTATTTGTGATGTAGTCAGCTGTGTTTTGTTCCAGGACTTGTTAGGCAGACTTTCTTGAGCATGCTGTGAAGAAGATATTGCTGATCAGTTGTAAATAAGTGACATGTGAATATGTTGAGATGTGTTGTTGTTCAGTGTCTTCACTTGGTTGTGCTTGTTGTTGATCATGTTGTGCTGCACAGAACAGTGAGCCAGCTGTTTACTTGTGGTTGGTGGTTTGTCTTCAGAACTGCTGTACAGCAAACTGGAATGTCAGTGGTTTGTCTTCAGAACTGCTGTACAGCAAACTGGAATGTTGGTGGTTTGTCTTCAGAACTGCTGTACAGCAAACTGGAATGTCGGTGGTTTGTCTTCAGAACTGCTGTACAGCAAACTGGAATGTTGGTGGTTTGTCTTCAGAACTGCTGTACAGCAAACTGGAATGTCGGTGGTTTGTCTTCAGAACTGCTGTACAGCAAACTGGAATGTCAGTGGTTTGTCTTCAGAACTGCTGTACAGCAAACTGGAATGTCGGTGGTTTGTCTTCAGAACTGCTGTACAGCAAACTGGAATGTCGGTGGTTTGTCTTTAGAACTGCTGTACAACAAACTGGAATGTCTGCATTGTTCTTGAGGTGACTCTGTGCCACTGAGAAGATGTTAAAGTCTAAGTATTTCTCTTTCAGTTGTTACAGGCTTACAGAGAATGGAATGAGTTGGAAAGCTTGTGGCGGTGATTGTTGGAAAACCTGTCTCTGGTGACATGCAGTGAAACGATTTTTGTTGTTAATATTGTTTGTTTGTTTGTATCTTGCTTTTTGTTTGTCTGTTTGTATCTTGCTTTCTGTCTTCCCCCAGGCAACCAGGACATTTTCATCCAGACATTTCCAGCTGTGGATTAAGGATTGTCTGTCCCAGAATCCATACAGCGTGTCTGCCTGCATTGCCTTGGGAACTCGACTTACCTGGCCGTTTGCTGGTATATATGTGTGTGTGGTATGTGGGTTTTGTGTGTTTGTCTGTGTGGTGGTAGGGTGTTGTGTATATGTGTCTGTTTATGACAGAGCTGTGATGGCACATTTTGAGGACTGTGTGGGCCGTGACTCCCATCAACCTGAAGACCTACTGTTGCACACTTGTGTGGGCCAGCAGTACATCACATGTTGTGTTACTGCCACAACAGTCTGATTTTGATGATCATAAATCTGAACCCAGAACAACTTCAAAATGCTCACTGACCAGGCCAAACCAGTTTTACAGCTCACACACACACACATGCATGCATAGACACAAACACACATACACACACACACACACACACACACACACACACACACACACACACATGCATGCAGAGTGTAGAGACAGGGGTGAAGGAGTGGACAGACACTGTGACCTGCCCCTCCCAGAGAGAGGGGAGTTGTGGCAGTGGACAAGCGTATGGCCACTCTCACAGAATGCTTTGCGCAGGGGAGGAGTCTGGGAAGGGGGAGCACGCGGGCGTGGGCTCAGCTGGCAGCAGCAGGACGAGCAAGAGAGGCAAGATCGCCACCAACGCTCAGACTGTGCCAAAAGAACACATCACAGGGTAAGTGAGTTTCTGTTTTAGTAAATTAGTTCTGCTTCAGCTTGACTTTGTGCCAGTGCAGGCGAAAATTGTGAGACCATCAGTCAGATGTACAATCGGCCCCAGTTTGATACGGGCTTGAGATGGAGAGGTGTGCCAGTTTTTCTGATGATTTTGGGCCAAGATCCTGCCGTCTGCTGTTGCCTCAGTTAACTCGCTCAACTAGATTGATGTGGTTTTGACAGTAAGGCTCTCTGTCTGGCCCTGAAGAAGCAGGGACCCATCACACTGTTTTATTTATGGCGCAAGCCACGACTGGTGTTTTTTGACACAAAAAGTAAGACAGTTGTTGCTTCTTCTGTACAGCAGTGGTACGAGTTGTTGATTATATGAAATAATTTTTTTTTGCCTGATGCTGACTACAGACACAGATTCTGGAATTGTTTTTGATGGTGGATTGTCCTGCAGGAACAAGCTGATCATCATGAGCCAAGTCAGCAAGCAGACGATAGCCAGGGTGAGTGGTTTGTTCTTCACCTTGCTTGTATGTGTCACTGTCAGTTCCCCGCATCCCTCTTTTCTGTCTTCACCTTGCTCGCACGTGCTTACTGTCATTTCCCCACATCCCTCTTTTCTGTCTTCACCTTGCTCGCACGTGCTTACTGTCAATTCCCCACATCCCTCTTTTCTGTCTTCACCTTGCTCGCACGTGCTTACTGTCAATTCCCCGCATCCCTCTTTTCTGTCTTCACCTTGCTCGCACGTGCTTACTGTCATTTCCCCACATCCCTCTTTTCTGTCTTCACCTTGCTCACACGTGCTTACTGTCATTTCCCCACATCCCTCTTTTCTGTCAGCCAGTCAGAGGGCTGGGTTGTTTCAGCATGTTGAGTCCAGATGTGGTGGATGTCATGGGATGTAAAAGAAGCCACCCCAAAATGTATTTTTCCAGGTAAAGTGATTATTTCTGATCATACTTACCCCAATCTAAAGAGGCAATAAAAAATGATAATACTTACCACAACCCAAAGAGGCATTAAAGACTGGTAATACCTCAACCTAAAGAGGCATTAAGGAACAGTCTTTTGGTTTGCTTAGGGAACGAAACTGTAACAAGGTGGTCGGCGTAAGGGAGATAACTCCTTTCAGATTTGAAAGAAAATCGTTCAGATTTGGGCTTTCTTTGCACTTGTTTGTTTCTGGTAACCATACTGGTTGACTGGGTGTAATAACCAAATTACCTGCTTACTGCAGAGCTCTGGGACACTGGAGATGAGCACAATGAAGATCCACCGCTGCCACTACTCCTACATCTACCTCCTGTCTCCTCTCAGGTCAGTGGGTTTTTCTCTACTCCTACATCTACCTCCTGTCTCCTCTCAGGTCAGTGGTTTTTTCTCTACTCCTACATCTACCTCCTGTCTCCTCTCAGGTCAGTGTTTTTTTCTCTACTCCTACATCTACCTCCTGTCTCCTCTCAGGTCAGTGTTTTTTTCTCTACTCCTACATCTACCTCCTGTCTCCTCTCAGGTCAGTGTTTTTTTTTCTACTCCTACATCTACCTCCTGTCTCCTCTCAGGTCAGTGGTTTTTTCTCTACTCCTACATCTACCTCCTGTCTCCTCTCAGGTCAGTGTTTTTTTCTCTACTCCTACATCTACCTCCTGTCTCCTCTCAGGTCAGTGTTTTTTTTTCTACTCCTACATCTACCTCCTGTCTCCTCTCAGGTCAGTGGTTTTTTCTCTACTCCTACATCTACCTCCTGTCTCCTCTCAGGTCAGTGTTTTTTTCTCTACTCCTACATCTACCTCCTGTCTCCTCTCAGGTCAGTGGTTTTTTCTCTACTCCTACATCTACCTCCTGTCTCCTCTCAGGTCAGTGTTTTTTTCTCTACTCCTACATCTACCTCCTGTCTCCTCTCAGGTCAGTGTTTTTTTCTCTACTCCTACATCTACCTCCTGTCTCCTCTCAGGTCAGTGGTTTTTTCTCTGCTCCTACATTACCTCCTGTCTCCTCTCGGGTCAGTGTTTTTTTTTTCTCTACTCCTACATTACCTCCTGTCTCCTCTTGGGTCAGTAGGTTTTTTCTCTACTCCTACATTACCTCCTGTCTCCTCTCGGGTCGGTGGGTTTTTTCTCTCTACTCCTACATGTACCTCCTGTCTCGTCTTGGGTCAGTGGGTTTTTCTCTACTCCTACATGTACCTCCTGTCTCCTCTTGGGGCGGTGGTTTTTTTCTCTACTCCTACATCTACCTCCTGTCTCCTCTCAGGTTGGCTTTTTTTTTCCACTACTCCTACATCTATCTACCTGCTGTCTCCTCTCAGGTCTATGTTTTTTTTCTCCAGAGGATATTATGATCTAATGCAGGCTTGCTTCAGTTTTTTTCAAAGGAAAGCATATTCCATGACGCGTGCATGTCAGTCGCAAACAGCTGGTCGTCATGGTCCATGATGTGTGCATGTCAGTGGCAAACAGCTGTTCTTCACAGTCTGTAATGAGTACCTGCAAGTTGCACACAGACATATTTTCTTGGTGTATTTACTGTGATGAAAAAGTCCCATCTCTTGGTGTATTTACTGTGATGAAAAAGTCCCATCTCTTGGTGTATTTACTGTGATGAAAAAGTCCCATCTATTGGTGTATTTACTGTGATGAAAAAGTCCCATCTCTTGGTGTATTTACTGTGATGAAAAAGTCCCATCTCTTGGTGTATTTACTGTGACGAAAAAGTCCCATCTCTTGCTATTGTGCTGCATGCACTTGGCTGATGTCAGGGCTCAGACCTGGTTTCCAGACATGTTGCTACAAGGCAGTAGTGGCCTGTTATGTATTGACTCGAGTTGTCACATGTTTTGTGTTGACTCAGAGTTGTCACTTGGCTGATGTCAGGGCTCAGACCTGGTTTCCAGACATGTTGCTACAAGGCAGTAGTGGCCTGTTATGTATTGACTCGAGTTGTCACATGTTTTGTGTTGACTCAGAGTTGTCACATGTTTTGTGTTGACTCAGTGTTGACATGTTTTGTGTTGACTCAGGGCTGTGACATGTTTTGTGTTGACTCAGGGCTGTGACATGTTTTGTGTTGACTCATGATTGTGACATGTGTTGACTCAGGGCTGTGACATGTTTTGTGTTGACTCAGGGCTGTGACATGTTTTGTGTTGACTCAGGGCTGTGACATGTTTTGTGTTGACTCATGATTGTGTCATGTGTTGACTCAGGGCTGTGACATGTTTTGTGTTGACTCAGGGCTGTGACATGTTTTGTGTTGACTCATGATTGTGACATGTGTTGACTCAGGGCTGTGACATGTTTTGTGTTGACTCAGGGCTGTGACATGTTTTGTGTTGACTCATGATTGTGACATGTGTTGACTCAGGGCTGTGACATGTTTTGTGTTGACTCAGGGCTGTGACATGATTTGTGTTGACTAAGGGCTGTGACATGTTTTGTGTTGACTCATGATTGTGACATGTGTTGACTCAGGGCTGTGACATGTTTTGTGTTGACTCATGATTGTGACATGTGTTGACTCAGGGCTGTGACATGTTTTGTGTTGACTCAGGGCTGTGACATGTGTTGACTCAGGGCTGTGACATGTTTTGTGTTGACTCATGATTGTGACATGTGTTGACTCAGGGCTGTGACATGTTTTGTGTTGACTCAGGGCTGTGACATGTGTTGACTCAGGGCTGTGACATGTTTTGTGTTGACTCATGATTGTGACATATGTTGACTCAGGGCTGTGACATGTTTTGTGTTGACTCATGATTGTGACATGTGTTGACTCAGGGCTGTGACGGTGGAGAAGTGTCGCAACACCACAGTGATTCTGGGACCGGTGGAGGCGTTTGTCCACATCAGTAACTGTGAGAACGTGACGGTCATCGCACCCTGCAGAACCATCATGGTCAGGTGAGTGAACACTGTGTTCATGGTGTGCTGTGTTTATGTTTTAGTGGATCAATGCCATGTTCACAGTGTGCTGTGTTCATGTTTCAGTGTATTAACACTGTGTTCACAATGTGCTGTGTTCATGTTTAAGTGTATTAACACTGTGTTCATGTTTTAGTGGATCAATGCCATGTTCACAGTGTGTTGTGTTTGTGTTTCAGTGTATTAACACTGTGTTCACAATGTGCTGTGTTCATGTTTCAGTGTGTCAATGCCATGTTCACAGTGTGCTGTGTTCATGTTTCAGTGTATTAACACTGTGTTCACAATGTGCTGTGTTCATGTTTCAGTGTATTAACACTGTGTTCACAATGTGCTGTGTTCATGTTTCAATGGATTAACACTGTGTTCATGTTTTAGTGGATCAGTGCCATGTTCACAGTGTGCTGTGTTTGTGTTTCAGTGTATTAACACTGTGTTCACAATGTGCTGTGTTCATGTTTCAGTGTATTAACACTGTGTTCACATTGTGCTGTGTTCATGTTTCAGTGTATTAACACTGTGTTCACAATGTGCTGTGTTCATGTTTCAATGGATTAACACTGTGTGCATGTTTTAGTGGATCAATGCCATGTTCACAGTGTGTTGTGTTTGTGTTTCAGTGGATCAACACTGTGTTCGCTGTACATCCTTACCCCCAACCGCCCACTGCTACTGAGCGGCAATGACACCATCACACTGGCCCCCTACCACACCCACTACCCACAGCTGGGGCAGCAGATGACCCGCGTGGGTCTCATAGCCTCCCTCAACCTCTGGGACCGGCCTCTCTGCATCGGTCAGTGTTTCTCCATGTCTCCTATCTGTGTGTGTGTCTGCTGCATCAGTCAGTGTCTCTCCATGTCTCCTGTCTGTCTGCTGCATCAGTCAGTGTCTCTCCATGTCTCCTGTCTGTCTGCTGCATCAGTCAGTGTCTCTCCATGTCTCCTGTCTGTGTCTGCTGCATCAGTCAGTGTCTCTCCATGTCTCCTGTCTGTGTGTGTCTGCTGCATTGGTCAGTGTCTCTCCAGGTCTCCTGTCTGGGTCTGATGCATGTCCGATTCAGGGATATCAGTGTCCTGTAGTTGACATACATATTTGTCAAGTTGAGATTGTGATTTAAGCCAACATATTTGTCAAGTTGAGATTGTGATTTAAGCCAACATATTTGTCAAGTTGAGATTGTGATTTAAGCCAACATATTTGTCAAGTTGAGATTGTGATTTAAGCCAACATATTTGTCAAGTTGAGATTGTGATTGAAGCCAAACCACTTTGTTTCCCTATGATATGGATGGAGTGTTGTGTCCAGGCCCTGATCACCGTGACGACATGCCCATCTGGGAATTGCTGCCAGTGGCTGAGTTCTACACCTTCACCATTCCCTTCCAGATGGATGGTCCCACCAAGGTATGGCTCCATTCTCAGGGTCAGCAGGCCTGCTTGTAACAGGGTTGGCTGGCCTGGTTGTATCAGAATTGGCTGCCTGGTTGTAACAGAATTGGCTGGCCTGGTTGTAACAGAATTGGCTGGCATGGTTGTAACAGAATTGGCTGCCCGGCTATAACAGGATTGGCTGGCATGGTTGTAACAGGGTTGTCAGGCCTGGCTGTAACAGGGTTGTCAGGCATGGTTGTAACAGGGTTGTCAGGCCTGGCTGTAACAGGGTTGTCAGGCATGGCTGTAACAGGGTTGTCAGGCCTGGCTGTAACAGGGTTGTCAGGCATGGCTGTAACAGGGTTGTCAGGCATGGCTGTAACAGGGTTGGTTGGCATGGCTGTAACAGGGTTGTCAGGCACGGCTGTAACAGGGTTGTCAGGCATGGCTGTAACAGGGTTGTCAGGCACGGCTGTAACAGGGTTGTCAGGCATGGCTGTAACAGGGTTGGCAGGCATGGGAGAGATGCTGACATTAAAACAATCTGAATGCAGGCTAACGCTGTCTTGGTTTTGTTCATGAGAGAACATGGCATTTTGAATGGTGACGGTGATCATGCTTCACAGTGCTTTGGCCCACTTGTGGCAGACATCAGCAGCCTCCCCAGTAACTCTGTTGAGGGACTGGCACGTGAACCGCCTTATCTCTGCAGGTAGAGGTGGTAATACCGTTCACTGCCAGACAATATGTAACTCTCTTTTCCATTCTCCTAGTACCAGTGAACCACACTGATGAAAGAACTAGAACATGCTCTGCTTTCAGTCTGTGTAACTTAGACAATTAGAATGCGGTTCACATCACACACCTGCATTGGTAGGGGTTCTGAAGAATGGAGTCAAGTAGTTTATTCATTGCTTTTTTCCTCCATTGAAATTAAGTTTTGTGGATTTTGTTATTTTATCTTATGTAATGCCATTGTCTCATGGTTTATTGAACACCAACCACCGGTATTTGATGCAGTGGTGAATTTCTTCAGTGCGAAGTATGGATGTTGTGATTTCTGTGTATGTGTAATTGGCTTAGAAGCAAAGCAAAGAGATGCATATAACAGATTGACAGCTAGCTGTGGTCACTGCCTTTCAGTCTGATTGACATGGCGTCATCATGTTCACCCACACGGGTCACAGCCATGTGTGCCAAACGGCCAGCGTGTGTCAGCCTCTTTTGTGTTGCGCGGCTGTGTGGATGATGCAAGCAGTCAGCAGGACTGTGGAGTCTGAAAGCTGTGTTGTGTGGTGGATG
The DNA here is from genome assembly GCA_963584105.1 of Alviniconcha strummeri. Classification (NCBI taxonomy): domain Eukaryota; kingdom Metazoa; phylum Mollusca; class Gastropoda; family Provannidae; genus Alviniconcha; species Alviniconcha strummeri. Next base: position 20,090,654 of record OY757552.1, read on the forward strand.
CCATCATGGTTTTTCTTTGCTTTACTCAGAATGCTCTTTGCCCAGTTTGTACCAGCAAGCAGCATTGGGAGGATTTTTTGCCGATTTTGGGGGGCTTTTTTTAAAACCTTTTCTTTGTCAATATTTTTTACATCAAAACATACATGGAGCATACCTAGGTAAACAGATAACATGAATATGTGTGAGGATATCGTACATTTTAGTTCTGCAATGATGGAGGTCATGAGTCTGATCAGCGATCAAGGGCCTGGTGTGTGTGGTTTGGTGGTAGCACGGTCTTCACATTTCCACTGCAGTCTGCAGACACTGCTGAATCTGGCAAATTGTTCCTGCGGACTCAGATTTCTGAGAGACAGGTGTCATGTTTGTGTTCAGTCAGTCCCTGGAGGCTTGCCGGGTCAGTACCAGATTTCTGAGAGACAGGTGTCATGTTTGTGTTCAGTCAGTCCCTGGAGGCTTGCCGGGTCAGTACCAGATTTCTGAGAGACAGGTGTCATGTTTGTGTTCAGTCAGTCCCTGGAGGCTTGCCGGGTCAGTACCAGATTTCTGAGAGACAGGTGTCATGTTTGTGTTCAGTCAGTCCCTGGAGGCTTGCCGGGTCAGTACCAGATTTCTGAGAGACAGGTGTCATGTTTGTGTTCAGTCAGTCCCTGGAGGCTTGCCGGGTCAGTACCAGATTTCTGAGAGACAGGTGTCATGTTTGTGTTCAGTCAGTCCCTGGAGGTTTGCCGGGTCAGTACCAGATTTCTGAGAGACAGGTGTCATGTTTGTGTTCAGTCAGTCCCTGGAGGTTTGCCGGGTCAGTACCAGATTTCTGAGAGACAGATGTCATGTTTGTGTTCAGTCAATCCCTGGAGGTTTGCCGAGTCGGTACCAGCGAGCCGTGACGCAGCACCAGAAACAGATTGACAGCTGGCAGCGCACAGTGAAAGAGGCACGGCTGAGCCGCGAGCAGCGCAAGGAATTCCAGTCCCTGGTGGAGAGCAGGTTTCACGTGAGTCACAACTCCATGACACACCTTCAGCACCCATGACACACCTCTGTCCTGGTCAGAAACGATGACACAGCTCTGTCTTAGTCACAACTCTGTCCCAGTAAGAACACCCTGACACCACTCTGTCCTAGCCCTAGTCAGAGCCCCATGACACAACTCTGTCTTAGTCAGAGCCCCATGACACAACTCTGTCCTAGTCAGAGCCCCATGACACAACTCTGTCCTAGTCAGAGCCCCATGACACAACTCTGTGACTGTCCTAGTCAGAACCCCCTGACAACTCTGTCCTAGTCAGAACCCCACTCTGTCCTAGTCAGAGCCCATAACCCAACTACCCTAGTCAGAACCCCATGACACAAGTCTGTCCTAGTCAGTGCCCCATGACACAACTGTCCTAGTCAGAACCCCATGACACAAGTCTGTCCTAGTCAGAGCCCCATGACACAAGTCTGTCCTAGTCAGAGCCCCATGACACAAGTCTGTCCTAGTCAGAGCCCCATGACACAACTGTCCTAGTCAGAACCCCAAGACACAACTGTCCTAGTCAGAACCCCATGACGCAAGTCGGTCCTAGTCAGAGCCCCATGACACAACTGTCCTAGTCAGAACCCCATGACACAACTCTTATGGTTTCTATGGACATTAAGCACCATGTTTACTTACTAGCCTGACCTAGAGTGTAACAAGAATAACTGGCTGCAGCAGATCCATGAAGCAATGTGACACCTTGTAATTTACACACTGACTATAGCTAGCCTTTCTTTTTTACATCACCAAAAGGTTTACACCTTATCATCAGCATAGGCCATGGGGGATAGGCCATGGTTCCCCCACAAAGGGACCCACTGTGGGATAAAGTTAGTTTTGTCCCTGTGCAGGTGTGGGATGAAGTGGGTTTTGTCCCTGTACAGGTGTGGGATAAAGTGGGTTTTGTCCCTGTGCAGGTGTGGCTGGCGGAGACAGGCCACAAGCGGGAGCTGGACAGTTTGGCGGTGCCGCTGCAGCAGCAAGATACTTCTTGATGTTATTCTCACCATCCTGATGATGTCACTCACGTGTGATGTCATTGGCAAACTTCATTATTTTAGGTAAGCCTTGTGGTGTCACTGGCAAATTTTATCATCTCGTCACATCACAAGCAAATTTGGGATGCCAAATCCAAACATCAAGAAGTGACAGGCAAACTCCATGTTGGGGATGAGCTCTATGATGTCAAAGGCAAGCTTGGTGTCACAAGCTTGATGTCACCGTCAAGCTCTGTGATGTCACAGGCAAGCTTGGTGTCACAGGCTGAAAAGCAAACATTTTGTGTCACAGACAAGCTTCAGGTGATGAAAATCAGGCTTCATGGTGGAACTCAGTGATGCTGCTGCAGTCTCAGTAATGAAAGGTGTATTGTGACACAGAAGTTTGTTCAGGTGAAAATTCCATGAGGTGTGAGCATGCAGTGTGTTTGTGATATGAGGCTGTTCGCTCCCTCTTTGCTCTGCCGCAGTACTGTCCCTGCAGTCCCCAGTCCCCAGCAGTAACACTGCTCACTAATGCATTTCAGTGTGCAGCTTGCTTTCACTGTGGCTTAACTCACTTCCACAGATCCCCAGCACTGGACAGATGTAGTTTTCAGTTATTTACATATGTGAACCGCATATCTTTATGTCACTGTACTTATTAACTGCCACTTAAAGGAAGGTTTTGTGACATACTTTAGTTTGTGGTTATTTGCATATGTGAACTAGCTGTATGTATTAATGTGGATGTACGGTTGATCTCCCACTTAATGCATGCTTTTTTCACATATTTTGGTGTTTATTTGTGCATTGAGCTATATGTATTAATGTGACCTGTATTCATGATCTGCTGCTTAGTGGAAGCTTTCTGCACATACTCCTGGCTCTTTCAGATAACTAACCCATATGAATTACAGGTATGTTTTTTCTACACAAAACCCTGAGGCAACACATGTTAAAAAAATATTAAAAAAATGTAACGACTGCTAGCTTTCTAAAATGAAGTTTAAGTGTCGTTTTGTAGCTTGATAAAGGGGATTACCCCAGAAATTTGCAGCTTGTGTTTTGTACTAATAGCATCCTTTGGAACCTTTTGTGTGCTTGCAACATGTTAGCACTGCAAGCTTCCCATGTTGAGGTGTTCGTGGGCAGTGAGAGAGGAAGAGCACGAAGGGAATGCGCACAGTGCTGGTTCTGCAGGTTTCTCACTGAACACACAGCCAAGACTCTCCTTACTTCCTACAGCCTCTCCTGGCTCAACAACTACTGCAACTGTCTCCTCATGGGTACACCCAGTTCTGTCGTCCAACCTCTCCAGAAAATTCAAAACTTTTCTGCAAGACGTATTCTCTCGACACTCCAGCACCACCACTTTAGCTCTCATGGAACATATTGAGTACGCAGTCACTTAAACGCTTCTGGTCCTGCTTACCTCTCTGAACTTCTTTGTCTTCACTCTGCCTCATACACTGCCCTCTTCTGACACCGGCATGCTGAAAATCCAACAATACAAATGCAGGACTCACGGCTTTCGCATGTTCTCTTTCTTTTGACTCCATGTTTGGAATTCACTCCCACAAGAACTTAGGCGCTGTCAACAGCATCATCATTTAAAACCATGGAATTCACTCCTACAAGAACTTAGGCGCTGTCAACAGTAGCATCATTTAAAACCATGGAATTCACTCCTACAAGAACTTAGGCGCTGTCAACAGCATCATCATTTAAAACCATGGAATTCACTCCTACAAGAACTTAGGCACTGTCAACAGCAGCATCATTTAAAACCAAAGTAAAAACTCCTTTCTCACAGTAATTCCGTCCCAGCTAATATCAGTACCCCGTTTTTGCTATAGTTTCTGTGTGGGTGTGTGTATGAATGTGTTTGTATGTGTAGATCAGTGTAATTGTATATGGTTCAGATTTACTGTTTATTTGTTGATTACAGTACAACTTTCTGTGTACTTACTTCGCTGTCAGTCTAGAAAAGCACACCATTCTGATGAAGACACACAGTGATGCTTGGCTGACAGGGTTGTCAAGTTTTACAGAGGTACCAGGAGTGTCAATATTTAACGAGTTATGAAACAGTGCATGAAAACGTGGAAAATTTCTCACCTATAACATTTGAGAACAGTGTTGTTGCAGCATGAAATATGGTGTACATATTAGTGCAGATGTATTACTCAGCACAACAGTCATTTTTATCATTCCGTCCTCACTGTGTTTGTTGCATTTACAGCTTCTGTTTGTTTGTGGTAAAAAGTAAAACAGCTTCAAGACATTTTCAACTGGTTTTGTCTTTTTCATTGTTGGCAGTCAGCACTTGTGCTGACCACATCAAAGGTGCTGTTCAGTGTGGCCTGCTAATGTCCAGTGCCCCTTGAGCACATTAAAGGTGCTGTTCAGTGTGGCCTGCTAATGCCCCTTGACCACATCAAAGGTGCTGTTTAGTGTGGCCTGCTAATGTCCAGTGCCCCTTGACCACATTAAAGGTGCTGTTCAGTGTGGCCTGCTAATGCCCCTTGACCACATTAAAGGTGCTGTTCATTGTGGCCTGCTCATGTCCAGTACCCCTTGACCACATCAAAGGTGCTGTTTAGTGTGGCCTGCCAATGTCCAGTGCCCCTTGACCCCATTAAAGGTGCTGTTCAGTGTGGCCTGCTAATGCCCCTTGACCACATTAAAGGTGCTGTTCAGTGTGGCCTGCTAATGTCCAGTACCCCTTGACCACATCAAAGGTGCTGTTTAGTGTGGCCTGCTAATGTCCAGTGCCCCTTGACCACATCAAAGGTGCTGTTCAGTGTGGCCTGCTAATGCCCCTTGACCACATTAAAGGTGCTGTTCAGTGTGGCCTGCTAATGTCCAGTACCCCTTGACCACCTCAAAGGTGCTGTTCAGTGTGGCCTGCTAATGTCCAGTGCCCCTTGACCACATTAAAGGTGCTGTTCAGTGTGGCCTGCTAATGTCCAGTGCCCCTTGACCACATTAAAGGTGCTGTTCAGTGTGGCCTGCTAATGTCCAGTGCCCCTTGACCACATTAAAGGTGCTGTTCAGTGTGGCCTGCTAATGCCCCTTGACCACATCAAAGGTGCTGTTCAGTGTGGCCTGCTAATGTCCAGTGCCCCTTGACCACATCAAAGGTGCTGTTCACCACACCTTCACCGCATTAAAGGAGCTTGCTTTCACAAAGCAGGCCTTGTCCATCAGGTAGATCAGAATAAAAACTTGAAAGATTGGTTTAAATGTCTCTCTGATTTTATTTTGACTTGAGAAACTGAGTTTCATGAGCAAGGGTCAGTGGGACTGGCTGAACAAAGAGTGCTTTTGTAGCTGTCCAGTCGCTACCACACTCCACAGCCACTCATGCACGCCCACTCCACCCAAGAGAAGCTGCAGAGAAGCTGTGGTGGACTTCACGCCTTCTGTAGCACTTGAGGGTCTGAACAGTAATTCTGCAAGGGGCATTTCAACACAAATTCTTTAATGTTAGGTTTTTGATCTGTTCACCACGTTGGATGAGGTGGACTTTGAGGCAAGTTTCTTTAAAGGCACTCGTCACCAGCACCTGCTAACCTCCTTTAAAGGCATTCGTCACCAGCACCTGCTAACCTCCTTTAAAGGCATTGGTCACCAGTACCTGCTAACCTCCTTTAAAGGCATTGGTCACCAGTACCTGCTAACCTCCTTTAAAGGCATTGGTCACCAGTACCTGCTAACCTCCTTTAAAGGCACTGGTCACCAGTACCTGCTAACCTCCGTTAAAGGCATTGGTCACCAGTACCTGCTAACCTCCTTTAAAGGCATTGGTCACCAGTACCTGCTAACCTATTTCAAATGTCATTCACTTCAGTGACAAGGGTCAAAGAACTGACAACTCTGTCAGATATGTTAAAAAGTAGAAGAAAAAAAAAGAAAACTACAAAAACATACCAAATGACCAAAGTTAGAAGAAAAAATGTATAAAAGAAATTTATCTAAAATGCCATGTCAGCATTAAGGTTGTAAGTTGACTGTTATTAGACAAGTTGTCGCTAGCTTAGAGGTGTGTCACTCTGTTGCTAGAGGTGGTTAGTGTGTCATGACAGTCACCTTGGAGATACACTGTATAGCAATTCACTGTCAGCAGTTCATCAGAAAGTATGTCACGGGGCGATTCATCTTTGAAGCAGTTGATCATCATGCAAGTCATAGTTACACTTGAGCAATTCTGTTGTGCAAGTGGTTCCAGATTATGCGTTAATATCCCGTCTGTGGTATGTACAGTGTGTGTGTGTGAGAGAGAGAGAGAGAGTTTTGTGTGAAAGGGTGTTTAAGAGACCCCTGGGCCCTGGAGTCCTAGTCAGACATGCATCATCAAACCTGACACCAACACTAAATACATCTACATTTTTATTCTGCTTTTGAACAGAATTAGACTCTCAAGAAGAGATAAGTTTAAATCCATGATTCCTGTAAGGAAAAGAGAGATGATCACAGAGACTACTGCACTGAAGAAAAGCCATCCTGAGGATGCCAGGAAGGAAGTGCAAACACATGTACACACACCAATAACAACAAAAGTCATTCTCATCATCACTTCATAAAGGTAGCAACAAGATCGTCAAGCATCTGAGGCAGCACACAGATGAATAATTAAAAAGCATCTGTAAACTTTACTATCAACTGGCATACAAACCACTGCACTATCAGTTGTGTGAACTACTGTACTGTAAGTTGTGTGAACTACTGCACTATCAGTTGCGTGAACTACTGTTCTAGCAGTTGTGTGAAGTATGCTGTATCAGCTGTGCCAAAAGCTATGTACTGGTGACTATACACGGCATGTTTTGCTTAGTGGGTTTGAAAAGTAACCTGTGGCTACAGCATTATCACTGGGCATGAAGCTGTAGGAAGATGAGTTAGAGAAGTGCTGTGCAGTGGTGAGAAGAGGTGTAAATGGAGAGAGGTGCATGGGCAGAGTTAAAGGAGACACCGAGCAAAGAGGCATCATGGGCCCCATCAAGATAAATGGAATAAAAGATACATGTACAGCAGTTTTCATTTGATTTGTGGTATAGTTTGTTTAAAATTGACATTTGAAATTCACAGAAACCTGGCTATGAGCACTGCCGCTTGTTGCCCGGCAGTCTGCGTCTGATGTCATGAACAAGGCCAGACTGTGGCTCAAGCGTCTGTTAGTCTGTGTCTGACATCATCAACAAGGCCAGACTGTGGCTCAAGTGTCTGTTAGTCTGTGTCTGACATCATCAAGGCCAGATTGTGGCTCAAGTGTCTGTTACATCATCAACCCACCTCTTCTCTTCTACACTTCTAACCAGCTGACCAACACGGCTGGTCGCTGAGCTCAAAGCCAAAAAAGTACTTCTCTTTGTTAACTATTGACAGAACACCACCTAAAACCCACACTGTTTGCGTTCTCAGGCCAGCTAGCCTGTTGGCGAGGAGTCTCCTGTAAAGACTTGTGTTGTAAGCTGCAGAAAACCGCTGCTCTGTACGCCTGCTTGTGGAGAACTGCAGCAACTACAGCGAAGCAAGCAAAAGTCAAGGTACTGTGTACTGGGCTCATTTTCACAGTTTATTCACTAGTGATTCTTGTGAGCCCTATTCACTAGAAATTTTGTGTCCGTATCCACAAGTAATTCTTCAAGCTGCACAATATGTTTTTCCCCGACTAACTGCACAGTTTTGGTTCAGTGTGTGTGTTTGTGTGCGTGCATGTGCACGCATGTGTTTTCACTGACATGCATATGTAAGGGTGGGTAAGGCATACTGACTTAAATGGCTTCAGCCAGAGGCCTCCACTGATACCTACAGACACTGCCATTGTTTGGGAGTGCAAAGGCCAGCAAGGCTTCACAACAACGTGTCCTGTTCACAACCATGGAAGTTGCTTCAAAACTTGCAACTCTCTATATCTGTACAGCTACAGGACAAACGTTTTTCCCTGCAATCTTCAACACAATTCATGATTTTCTGGGAAAGAAGAAAGTCCATTATGGAGCACAGTCTGACAAGTTTGAAAACAAAGGAAGAATACTAAACTTGCATGCCAACAATGATCTAAAATATGCATGGGCATCTGTACTCAGGGATAAAGACATTTTAAAGTCCTTGACATTAATTTTAATGTGATAAAAATGTGTATCTTAATGTGATAATAATGTGTATTTTAATGTGGTAAAAATGAGTATTGCCTCAACAGTATTCCTTAACACAATGAAAGTATGGCAGAAAGAAAGAAATGACAAAAACACATCAAATAAGCAAATTTGAATCTTTACAGGAATGTTGGAAAAATGCAAAAGTCTACACAAATGACTGGGTCGTACTAAGTCTTATGTCACAGTGATTGTTCACAAGTACATGGCAAGGACTAGAAACGGGCATTTTTTTTTTTTTTTTCCCCATGCTGAAACCAAAAACAAACAACAACAGTAAATAAATCCAACAGCAGGAAGAAAGAAAAGGAGGGTAGATTACAGGGGAACAGCTTGAAATGTTGGAAACCTAGTCTTAGTCTTGGCCAAATCAACCTACTGACACTATTACACAAATGCTTGATAAGAACATAGAAAATGCCTGCCCCCGTCCATCCAAGAGAAACAAACAAAAAAAGTACAGCAAGAAGCACACACTCAATACCTGTACACTCATACAGCCCTCAATATTGCCAGAGGACAGAAAAGTAACAGCAAGTAACTTTATGGCAGTCTCAGTCTACTGAGAAGATAGCTCCATCCTTTGTAATTGTATAGCAACCCACACATTTTCAAAGTTAATGTAAAAAGAAATTAAGAAGAAAAAAAAAAAAGCCACACCAAAACAAACTCATCTGATCTGCCTTTGTTGTTCACTGTAGTGGAGCGACTGGATGGGGACCGTATTGGTCAGACCTGGCCATTGAATTAAGACTGGATGAGGACACTATTGTTCAGACCTGGCCACTGAATTAAGACTGGATGAGGACATTTGTTCAGACCTGGCCACTGAATTAAGATACAACATGACTGCCCACAGCACAGGCACCCACATGGACACAGAACTGACACCAAATGGCCAATTGTTTACACAGGAATGCTTCAATAATAAATAATAATAAAAGAGATGGATGCATTCTTGGAAAAATGTGGAATACATGCTCAGCTGGCTTTTTTAAAGAATGATCACAGAAAAATCAGTATATGCAACAAACACACAAAACGTCTGGCAAGTCTAACAATAACCATGAACAGAGAATAAACAGATGCAAAAGCTAATGTACAACAAATAATCTTGCAACAATCCGGCACGACAAAAAGAACAAAACAGGCACAAGAAAGTTTATCGTCACAGATTGTGTTTTTAGTCAGCAGATTGAAACAACAAGGGGAGTAAACAAAGGGAGGGATTATCAGTAGGTGATCCATGACTGTGGACCTCACTGTAACACCCTAGACAAAACACAGTTGGTGATCCATACTGTGGACCTCACTGTAACACTTTAGACAAAACATAGTTGGTGATTCTTTGTGGACCTCACTGTAACACCCTAGACAAAACACAGTTGGTGATCCATGAATGTGGACCTCACTTTAACACCCTAGACAAAACACAGTTGGTGACCAGCAATTCTTTGCAGTCCTCACTGTAACACCCTAGACAAAACACAGTTGGTGACCAGCAATTCTTTGCAGACCTCACTGTAACACCCTAGACAAAACACAGTTGGTGACCAGCAATTCTTTGCAGACCTCACTGTAACACCATAGACAAAACACAGTTGGTGACCAGCAATTCTTTGCAGACCACACTGTAACACCCTAGACAAAACACAGTTGGTGACTAGCAATTCTTTGCAGACCTCACTGTAACACCATAGACAAAACACAGTTGGTGACCAGCGATTCTTTGCAGACCTCACTGTAACACCCTAGATGAAACACAGTTGGTGATCAGTGATTCTTTGCAGACCTCACTGCAACACCCTAGACAACACACACTTTTGCTCAAAATGGCATCACATTTCATCCGGCCTCCAGTCTCCACCACAAGGACCATCCTTGGCTGAAACATTAGCGTCTCTTCCTTCCTCATCAACTGTGAACCTAGAGCCCATGCCAGTCAGACATGGCTCCCTGGACACTGCCAGCATCATGGGTCCTGGGCTGGGTCTTGCTCAGTGTTGTACTACTCCACCGCTGCACTTTTCTACTGCACTTTGTGGTCTGGTGACTGTTATACTGCACTTTGTGGTCTGGTGACTGCTGTACTGCAGTTTGTGGTCTGGTGACTGTTATACTGCACTTTGTGGTCTGGTGACTGTTGTACTGCACTTTGTGGTCTGGTGACTGACTGTTCTACTGCACTTTGTGGTCTGGTGACTGCTGTACTGCACTTTGTGGTCTGGTGACTGTTGTACTGCACTTTGTGGTCTGGTGGCTGACTGTTGTACTGCACTTTGTGGTCTGGTGACTGACTGTTCTACTGCACTTTGTGGTCTGGTGATTGTTGTACTGCACTTTGTGGACTGGTGACTGTTGTACTGCACTTTGTGGTCTGGTGACTGACTGTTGTACTGCACTTTGTGGTCTGGTGACTGACTGTTGTACTGCACTTTGTGGTCTGGTGACTGACTGTTGTACTGCACTTTGTGGTCTGGTGACTGACTGTTGTACTGCACTTTGTGGTCTGGTGACTGACTGTTGTACTGCACTTTGTGGTCTGGTGACTGACTGTTGTACTGCACTTTGTGGTCTGGTGACTGACTGTTGTACTGCACTTTGTGGTCTGGTGACTGACTGTTGTAGTGCTTTGGAGATATGGTTCAGTTTCTTGTTATTGTTTTGGATTGGAGATACGTGAACAATGGTAGCAATAACAATGACATTAACACTACAAGCATGCACTTATGATGCCGGAGGGTGTAAGCGTGAAGCAACAGGTTTCATCCCAAACCGAGTTTTGGTGATGCCAGCCACATGGAATGTGACGTGTGGCACACATCGCTTGCCTAATCTGAGGACAGCCTCCCCCACAGCGCTTAGCTCTCGTCACACACGTCAGCCATGCAGCTCGCCGCTGGGCTCTTGTTGACACAGAAAACACGCTACAGTGACTGGGGCACCATTCGCCGCTTGCCTTCTTGCTGATGTAGAATGCAGGACAGCTAGTGGTGCACGCATCATCTCACATTTCACCCAGCAAGAGTGACTGGCCAACATTTGACCATTCAGCTTCTTGTCAACAGAGAGTGTATGACAGTGGTGCACAGCTGAAGGCTGTGTAGCGAGATGAAAGTACGAAAGAGGATGGCAAACACGGAAGGGGCAGTCTGTCCGTCTGTCCTGGGATGGCCGCTGCCAGCTCGCCCCACCCGCTGTCCAGACCGGGGTCACGGGTGCTGGACCCTCCCTCTTTGCTGCATCACTGCTCTCTCAGTGGGAAGTGTGTGCACAATGGTTCATCTTAAAAGGGCATGGGGTTCATTTCGTTTTCCCCTTAGGAATAACCATTTAGCACATGATCATGGAGTGGGGGGGGGGGGGGATAATCTAATATAGGTTGAGACTTTGGTCACAGGACTAGCATGGGAGAGGACGCAGAATTGGGGCGAACAGCAATAATGGCACAATTGTATTCATGGATCACCGAGCCACTTGTGTACTTTCCCTTTCTTGGCTATGGTTGATTCCTGTATCTTTGGTCTCATCACAACTTGGTCTTACTCAGTTTTGTCACCGTTTCACAAGCAGTCTTAAAGCACCAGAGTCCAATTAAGGAATGTTTGTGGTGTGTGCTTCAGTACATTTAAACAGCACTAACAAAGGAATGAGATGACACAGAAATGTCTAGCCACATGTACTTCAGTACATTTAAACAGCACTAACACAGTAACAGAGGAATGAAAAAACAGGAATGTCTAATCACATGTACTTCAGTACATTTAAACAGCAGTAGGAGAAGAAAGAGATGAGGCGGGAATGGCTGGCCATATGAACTTTCAGTGCTTTACACAGCAGTCACGAGAGAAGGAGCAATAAATATAGGAAGGGCAGCTGATGCAATAAATATAGGAAGGGCAGCTGATGCAATAAATACAGGAATGGCAGTCGGTGCAAGTTGTGCTGTGGGGCGGTGGTGCCGACATGTACAGAAATGGAATGTATAGAAGCATGTACGTGTACACGTCCCTGGACAAAGTCTGTCACCAGCTGGGTGCTGGGGTGGGAGGGAGAGACCAGGGCACTGGGGAGGGAGGGAGAGACCAGGGCACTGGGTGCTGGGGTGGGAGGGAGAGACCAGGGCACTGGGGTGGGAGGGAGAGACCAGGGCACTGGGGTGGGAGGGAGAGACCAGGGCACTGGGTGCTGGGGTGGGAGGGAGAGACCAGGGCACTGGGTGCTGGGGTGGGAGGGAGAGACCAGGGCACTGGGGTGGGAGGGAGAGACCAGGGCACTGGGTGCTGGGGTGGGAGGGAGAGACCAGGGCACTGGGGTGGGAGGGAGAGACCAGGGCACTGGGTGCTGGGGTGGGAGGGAGAGACCAGGGCACTGGGGTGGGAGGGAGAGACCAGGGCACTGGGGTGGGAGGGAGAGACCAGGGCACTGGGGTGGGAGGGAGAGACCAGGGCACTGGGGAGGGAGGGAGAGACCAGGGCACTGGGGTGGGAGGGAGAGACCAGGGCACTGGGTGCTGGGGTGGGAGGGAGAGACCAGGGCACTGGGGTGGGAGGGAGAGACCAGGGCACTGGGTGCTGGGGTGGGAGGGAGAGACCAGGGCACTGGGGTGGGAGGGAGAGACCAGGGCACTGGGTGCTGGGGTGGGAGGGAGAGACCAGGGCACTGGGGTGGGAGGGAGAGACCAGGGCACTGGGGTGGGAGGGAGAGACCAGGGCACTGGGGTGGGAGGGAGAGACCAGGGCACTGGGTTGGGAGGGAGAGATGGGAGAAGGTACTAGGGAACCCCTTGGACAAAAAATGTGTCTAGGACAATCTCCAGTGTAACTAGCCCTTGGGCCAAAGTAGCTATCTAGGACAGTCTCCAGTGAAACTAGCCCTTAGGTCAAAGCAGCTAGGACTAACCCTTGGGTCAAAGTGGCTAGGTCAACCTCCAGTGACACCAAGCCATAACAATCTCCAGTGAAGCCAACCCATAACAAACTGCAGTGAAGCCAGCCCATAACAATCTCCAGTGAAGCCAACCCTTAGGTCAAAGTGGCTAGGCCAGTGTAGTGAAATTAGCCTTAGGGCAATCTAAAGTGGAGCTAAGTGGCTAACTTTTTGGACAACATGGCTGGGATTGTCTGCAGTGGCACCTTTTTGGATGAACTGACTAGAACAACACAGTGGAGCTAATCTGCTGGATGAAGTGGCTGTGTGTGTGTGGGGGGGGGGGGGCAGTGAGGTGAACAGTAAACGAATGGATAGTGTGTGAGGGACTCCATGAGACAAGGGCTGTGTCTAAAATAAGATAAAATTATTTATGAGGGTAATAGATAAGCATGTGTGTGTTTTTTACATCCAGCCCTCGCCCAAACAAACGGAGGAAGGCAGGGGGGCGAACAAAAATGATTGTTAAAAACAGAACTGTGTTACCAGAATGGGTGTTACAGAGAGGTCCAGCTGTACATGCTAATGACAAATGGATGAACACACAAGCAACAAACTTCTGCCTAATAACCCCCACCCCTGCCACTGTAACCCCTGCCACTGTAACCCCCACCCCTGCCACTGTAACCCCTGCCACTGTAACCCCCACCCCTGCCACTGTAACCCCTGCCACTGTAACCCCCACCCCTGACACTGTAACCCCCATCCCTGCCACTGTAACCCCCACCCCTGCCACTGTAACCCCCCACCCCCTGCCACTGTAACCCCCACCCCCTGCCACTGTAACCCCTGCCACTGTAACCCCCACCCCTGCCATTGTAAACCCCACCCCCACCCCCCCGAAAAAAAACAGCCCCCCTGGCTCCTAAGTCCCAGCTAGGGTACAAAGACAGGAAGTGAAGTACAGAATCCATCACTTCAGCTCTTGTCTTTGTTCTGGCCCACTGCTGTGACACCCAGTCCACAGCACCACCCTACACTGGCCTGTGCACCCCAAACATCAGCTTGCAAGCAGTCCACAGCACAACACTACACAGGCCTGTGCATTGCAAACAGCTTGCAAGCAGTCCAGAAGACAACCAACAACTTCACCATAGGGTTTTCACGCACTGTCTGCATCAAAATTTTCTTCCATTGTTCCATCTGCTTGTACTGGTTGATGTGACCTTTGTCACGCAGGATCTGCTTCAAGCATAAACGTGAATTTTAAAGCACCGTCCATCACTGTTGACAATTCTTCATTCTATCGTGAATCCGCTGAGCCTCCAGGCAAGGCGCGGTGCTGGTGTGCTGAGAGACCCGCTGGCTTTGCTGCCCCTGTCTCCTCTGACACTGGGCTTTAGCGGTTCCCATCCCAGTTTCTCACACTTCTGCTTCTTCATTCTAGTGTGGGGACCTGTGTGGGTAGAGGACCACTCCACCGCGTAAACAGATGTGGGCCAGACAGGATGACAGCAGTGGAGGGTGCTGGCAGACAATGCCTGTTCCGGCTGTGGAGGGGTGTGAGGGTGCTGACAGACAAGCAGTAGCAGGGTGTGAGGGTGCTGGCAGAAAAGCAGTGGAGGGGTGTGAGGGTGCTGGCAGACAAAGCCTGTTCCAGCTGTGGAGTGGTGTGAGGGTGCTGGCAGACAAGCAGTGGAGTGGTGTGAGGGTGCTGGCAGACAAGCAGTGGAGTGGTGTGAGGGTGCTGGCAGACAAGCAGTGGAGTGGTGTGAGGGTGCTGGCAGACAAGCAGTGGAGGGGTGTGAGGGTGCTGGCAGATGATGCCTGTTCGACAGTCCATGGTACAAAAGAGTGACGGTGGATGTTCTGGACATCATTCTCCATAAATAAAAAACATCCATAAATAAAAAACAGCAAAATGGTTCAGACTGCTGTCTTCGTCTTACCATGTGGCAAAGGGTACCCCCATCTTAACATGTGGCAAAGTGTACCCCCATCTTAAGACGAGGCAAAGGGTACCTCCATCTTAACACGAGGCAAAGGGTACCTCCATCTTAACACGGGGCAAAGGGTACCTCCATCTTAACATGGCAAAGGGTACCCCCATCTTAACATGGCAAAGGGTACCCCCATCTTAATGTGGCAAAGGGTATCCCCATCTTAACATGGGGCAAGCAAAGGGTACCCCATCTTAACACGGGGCAAGCAAAGGGAACCCCCATCTTAACATGGGGCAAGCAAAGGGTACCCCATCTTAACATGGGGCAAGCAAAGGGAACCCCCATCTTAACATGGGGCAAGCAAAGGGTACCCCATCTTAACATGGGGCAAGCAAAGGGAACCCCCATCTTAACATGGGGCAAGCAAAGGGTACTCCCATCTTAACATGGGGCAAGCAAAGAGTACTCCCATCTTAACATGGGGCAAGCAAAGGATACCACCATCTTAACATGGGGCAAGCAAAGAGTACTCCCATCTTAACATGGGGCAAGCAAAGGATACCACCATCTTAACATGGGGCAAGCAAAGGGTACTCACATCTTAACATGGGGCAAGCAAAGGATACCCCCATCTTAACATGGGGCAAGCAAAGGATACCCCCATCTTAACATGGGGCAAGCAAAGGGTACCCCATCTTAACTCAGGGCAAAGGGTACTCCATCTTAACACTGGGCAAGCAAGGGGTACCCCACCAAAAAAATCATCAACAGTACCCCTGAGACGACCTGCCTTCACACAACAAACTTTCTATTTTAGCAGCAAAAAGCCTTGCAGTTCCATCTTTGTTTCCTTCTTTCTTCCCCTGGGAGAGGGGTGGGCAGGTGGGCAGGTGGGCTACAACATGTGTTCTACCACACAACGCCTGTAAAATACCATCCTGCACTTGTCTTTGCACCTGTCCATGCACTTTCTTCTTCTGTCTCTGCTTTTGTTCCCAGCTTCACCCAGGGCTAGGTGAGAGTTTGCCCATGCAGCCCTTTTCCTGCACCCACACCAATACACATTGCACCAGTGCTAGTGTCCCTAGCAAGTCTGTGCAGCCAAAAGAGATCTCCACTAGAAATGAAATCATGCATCAAGGGTTAAAAAACAACATACAAATACCCCCCCCCCTCCCCACAACAGAAAACCCCTTCATGCAGAGAAATGATGTCTGCTGGCAGCAGCAGTCAAAGTCGGTGAAGCGGAACGTGATGAGCAGCGTAGGTAGTTGCATCCTCTCTTTCTTTCTCCATTTCTTCATCAGTACTCATCCGGCTGGAATCAAACCATCAGAGAAGTTGAAATGAATACAAGTGCATCACATTTTGAATATTTAAACAGGGTCTGACAAAAGAAGAAAGAGCTAAGAATAAGATCCTTGCTGTAGCCAGCACAATGCAAATGCATCACCTAACTCCCATTAATAGATAAGTGCCAAAGTCACAGAAGTGTTTACTTTGAGTGAAACCTAGTCCCTGCAAGGCTGAACCCAGATAACCACTTAACAAGGAAACAGAATTCTCGTTAAGTTTGATCTTGAAGCTGCTGTCTGTGTCTGTACCTGGCACAAAACTGATACAACCATAATCTGGCGACCCTGAAGGGGTCTGTAAATGGCACAAAACTGACACAACCATAAGCTGGTGACCCTGAAGGGGTCTGTAAATGGCACAAAACAGACACAACCATAAGCTGGCGACCCTGAAGGGGTCTGTAAATGGCACAAAACAGACACAACCATAAGCTGGTGACCCTGAAGGGGTCTGTGTCTGTAACTGACACAACCATAAGCTGGTGACCCTGAAGGGGTCTCTGTCTGTAACTGACACAACCATAAGCTGGTGACCCTGAAGGGGTCTCTGTCTGTAACTGACACAACCATAAGCTGGTGACCCTGAAGGGGTCTCTGTCTGTAACTGACACAACCATAAGCTGGTGACCCTGAAGGGGTCTCTGTCTGTAACTGACACAACCATAAGCTGGTGACCCTGAAGGGGTCTGTCTGTAACTGACACAACCACAAGCTGGTGACCCTGAAGGGGTCTGTTTCTGTAACTGATACAACCACAAGCTGGTGACACTGAATGGGTCTCTGCCTGTAACTGGCACAAAACTGATACAACCATAAGCGGGTGACCCTGAAGGGGCTGTGTCTGTTAATGGCACAAAACACACTATTTCATGAAGACCAAGCACACTATTTCATGGAGTCCAAACCTGACAACAGGACTGGATCATACAACACCAAAACAACAGAAAGAGCAACCTCACACACAACGCTGACACTCAAAGGGTTTGTGCAATCAGGACAATTGTCTGACACTCACATATAACACTCATGCTCTCAAAGGGTTTTTGCAGTCAGGCCAAATGTATGACACACATAACACTCATGCTCTCAAAGGGTGTTATGTTTTAGCAATCAGGACAATTGTCTGACACTCAAACATAACACTCATGCTCAAAGGGTTTGTGCAGTCAGGACAATTGTCTGACACTCACAATTTAGTTATCTAATTGGTGCTTTGAGCCCAGTCAACCACAAAAGATTATATCAGGGCTGACTCACACAATGCTGACACTCAAAGGGTTTGTGCAGTCTGGACAACGTTTTTAAAACTCACACACAACACTTGTGCTCAAAGGGTTTGTGCAATCAGGACAATTGTTTTTAACACACACAACACTGACATTCAAAGGGTTTGTGCAGTCAGGAAAATTGTTTTTAACTCACACACAACACTCATGCTCAAAGGGTTTGTGCAGTCAGGACAACTGTCTGCAACTCACACACAACACTGACGCTCAAAGGGTTTGTGCAATCAGGACAGTTGTTTTTAACTCACACACAACACTGACGCTCAAAGGGTTTGTGCAATCAGGACAGTTGTTTTTAACTCACACACAACACTGACGCTCAAAGGGTTTGTGCAATCAGGACAGTTGTTTTTAACTCACACACAACACTGACGCTCAAAGGGTTTGTGCAATCAGGACAGTTGTTTTTAACTCACACACAACACTGACTTTCAAAGGGTTTGTGCAGTCAGGACAATTGTCTACAACTCACATACGATCTGTAACTTTTTTTCACATAATGCTGATGCTGAAAGGGTTTGTGCAGTCAACAGAATTGCTAGAAACTCATGAACAGGGTGCGTACAGTCAACAGAACTACTGTCTGTAAGCGTAACTCACATAAAACTGACCTGTGAGTGACCCACAATACTGATGCGCACAGGGTTTGTACGCCAATGAGTATTACTTGCGATTCCCAAAAAGGTCTGCAGTCATGACAACTGTCATGACAACTGCAAGCAGCAACTGCTGCATAACACAGTCATGACAACTGCAAGCAGCAACTGCTGCATAACACAGTACCTTTATAAAATTATTTATTATTTAATACATTATACACACCAACCAGGAAGGGGAGAAGTGTGTGTGGGGTGGGGGGGGGGGGGAGAGACAGAACGAGAGAGTATGTGTGTGGGAGAAAGAGAGGGAGGGGCAGAGAGATAGTACAATTATGTGGGAGAGAGAGAGAGAGGTGGTAGGAGACAAACAGAAAGGGAGATGCATATGTGTGTGTATGTGTGTGTGTGTGTGTGTGCATGCATGCGCACACGTGCGTGTATGTGTGTGTGCGCACACGCACATGCATGCGTGTGTGTGTGCATGTGTATGTGTGTGGTGTGTGTTAGCACAGTAATTTTGTACATTGCTGTATATGTACCCATTCATGGGGGGGTGGGGGGGGGGGGGCATGCCCTTGGTGAGGAGGTCACTGACATGGAAGTACGAAGGGGGCAGTTTCAGAAACAAAGTGGTCTTAACAGGGGGGGGGGGGGGGCTAACTGACATGTAAGTTGGAAGGGAACAGTGTCAGAACAAAGCACTCAAAATGGGGGGTGGGGGGTGGGGGGTCCCTCATGAGGGGTTTCATTGGACCCAAGTACCAGCCAAGTGAAAATGCAACGTGAGAAGCTTCACAATCATAATGCACCACTCACAACAGGCATGCAGGTTTACGATGAAGCACACAAGGCTGTGACAGTGGCTATGTATAAACCTCGGGCGTCAGTTCGGCTGACAAGATATGCCAGTGACGGAACTCTTGGTCGGGCTTCTTCAGCGTCTCAAACCAGTGCTTGAGTCGCTCCCCCTTGGAGTTGATTCCCAGCTGAACCCCGCCTGCAACATCAGCAGATTCCACCGGATCAGAATGAGGCTTGGCAGCCACAACAACAGTCACGGTCCCTGGCGCACACCATTACAGGCAAGTTCACTTCAATTCAAAACAGATCTGAATGCTTGGGAAGACCGAGATATTCATTCCACCCTGTCTCCCTACCATAACACAGGTAAAGCGGCCAAGGCGTTGAAGTGCCTGGCACATGGTGGCTACTGTTTCTTACGATGGGGGGCCTTACTTCAGTCCTGGCCCAATCTCAATTCTAGTGTAACAAACAGACTAATGCTAATTAAGTCCTTTGTACAAGAGTGAAATGCGTGTCCAACTCTTATGTCTGAGTACCTGCAAACTCTGATATAGAGACAGGGTGTAAACAGCAAGTGAATGTTAAAAAAGCTGGACATCAAGAACTATGGGTCTCTTTTTGGAAACCCTACGGCGCAAGTTGGTTATAGGAAGTTTCTCTTTTCTTTCAGTGTTTCATTCATCCCTTGCTGGAGTCTGGGCTGCCTTACTAGAGTAAGACTACAGCAACCACAAAACTGGCACTACCCATTTCTAGCAGTGTGTGCAGTGTTTACCTGTGTCCAGACAATGGTATGGCTGCCAGTGTCTGAGATTTTTATTATGCACACAGATGTTGGTGTGTGCCATTGCACTACGGAGCTGTATGAACACCACAGAGAGTCTGCACCAAAAGTCAGCTCTGGGAGAAAAATCCCTTGCTGTACTTGGGAGTCAAACTCAGGCCAGGGATTGTTGTGCCTGGCTTTTCAGGCCAGTGCTCTACCCACTGAGCCACAGCCTGCCTCGGAAGCTGATGCTGGGCAAACAGAAAGGATTGCATTGAAATGCGTCATCAATTTCCTGGTCTTTTTACAGCAAAGTTTGTGTCCACGCTGAGGCGGATAGCTCTCAGCAAGAGGCTGCAACACGCTCCACTGAAGACTTTGTAAGTGGGAGTGCTGACAGTCCCCGGATCTCTACCCAGGGTGTGTGATCAAATTCCATGCTAACCCAGTCTCCCACTGTGGGTATGACCCAACAGACCCAGAGTTCAAAGGGTAAAGACACTTACCAATGAAGTCATTGGCTTTGCCAATGTCCCTGTCCCACACGGTGATCTCCAGGGTCTTCTTGGCCAGCTCATTGTGCTTGATTTCGTAGGTGAACTCCTGCACACCACACAGCATGTAGGGCTTGTCACTGATCTCATGGTCAACTCCCTTAGTCCGTCTCTCTGTCCACCCACATTGCTAACTCCACACAGTGCAAATGCTTGTCACTGATCTCATGGTCAACTCCCTTAGTCTCTCTCTCTGTCCACCCACATTGCTAACTCCACACAGTGCAAATGCTTGTCACTGATCTCATGGTCAAGTCCCTTAGTCCGTCTCCCTGTCCACCCACATTGCTAACTCCACACAGTGCGCATGCTTGTACTGATCTCAAGGTCATCAACTCCCTTTGTCCATCCTCCTGTCCACCCTCACTGCCAACTCCAGTCTGTATATTACAGCACACAACCATCTCCCTGTCCACCCTCACTGCCAACTCCAGTCTGTATATTACAGCACACAACCATCTCCCTGTCCACCCACACTGTTAACTCCTGTCTGTATATTACAGCACACATCCATCTCCCTGTCCACCCACACTGTTAACTCCTACATACTGCAGCACACATTCATCTCTCTGTCCACCCACACTGTTAACTCCTGTCTGTATATTACAGCACACAACCATCTCCCTGTCCACCCTCACTGCCAACTCCTGTCTGTTCATTACAGAACACATCCATCTCCCTGTCCACCCACACTGTTAACTCCTACATACTGCAGCACACATTCATCTCTCTGTCCACCCACACTGTTAACTCCTGTATATTACAGCACACATCCATCTCCCTGTCCACCCACACTGCTAACTCCAGTCTGTATATTACAGCACACATCCATCTCTCTATCCACCCACACTGTTAACTCCAGTCTGTATATTACAGCACACATCCATCTCCCTATCCACCCACACTGCTAACTCCTGTCTGTATATTACAGCACACATCCATCTCTCTGTCCACCCACACTGTCAACTCCTGTATATTACAGCACACATCCATCTCTCTGTCCACCCACACTGTTAACTCCTGTCTGTGTATTACAGCACACATCTGTCTCCCTGTCCACCCACATTGCTAACTCCTGTCTGTATATTACAGCACACATCCATCTCTCTGTCCACCCACACTGTTAACACCTGTCTGTATATTACAGCACACATCTATCTCCCTGTCCACCCACATTGCTAACTCCTGTCTGTATATTACAGCATACATCCATCTCCCTGTCCACCCACATTGCTAACTCCTGTATATTGCAGCACACATCCATCTTCCAATGAATCACTATGTACCTTTCCAACCTTTGTCAAAATGGCTAAGTCCGATAAAGCAAGGAATACATATATACATGCAACACCTCTGCTTCGACTGCATTCAGTGTGCTTGTCTTTAGTTACCTCATTGTACTCTGGGTTCAGTGTCCTCTTCTTCACTGTGGTCTTGAACTTGGACTTCTTGTCCTTGTCCGGCTTGAGGTACCTGCAACACGAGCAAGCCAGTCAGCGCTGGGACTGGCCCCTTGCCAGCAGGGTTCAGACAGACACTGCACCACGGGATAGCCCCACATAATTCACACCACCCAGGTACTGCGGAGACAGCCCCTCTAGTGTGGAAAGGCTCCTGCACTGCGGAGACAGCCCCTGAGGAGTTCTGATACCCACACACTGTGGAGACAGCCCCTGAGGAGTTCTGATACCCACACATTGTGGAGACAGCCCCTGAGGAGTTCTGATACCCACACACTGTGGAGACAGCCCCTGAGGAGTTCTGATACCCACACACTGTGGAGACAGCCCCTGAGGAGTTCTGATACCCACACACTGTGGAGACAGCCCCTGAAGGGTTTTGATACCCACACACTGTGGAGACAGCCCCTGAGGAGTTCTGATACCCACACACTGTGGAGACAGCCCCTGAGGAGTTCTGATACCCACACACTGTGGAGATAGCCCCTGAAGGGTTTTGATACCCACACATTGTGGAGACAGCCCCTGAGGAGGTCTGATACCCACACACTGTGGAGATAGCCCCTGAAGGGTTTTGATACCCACACATTGTGGAGACAGCCCCTGAGGAGTTCTGATACCCACACACTGTGGAGACAGCCCCTGAGGAGTTCTGATACCCACACACTGTGGAGATAGCCCCTGAGGAGGTCTGATACCCACACACTGTGGAGATAGCCCCTGAACAGGTCTGATGACAAGAGAAACAACAACAAGAAGGGAACACAATAAATAAAACAAAGAGTGATAACGCATGACCACTTAGATGAGGGTATTTTTGCATATGCTTTCATTTTAACCAGGCTGAGTACTGACACTTTGACATAGGGGTCGGAGTAGCCATTGGTGTCCATAGCAGCCAGCTCAGCACAGCGGATGATGCGCACAAACAGACACTGCTTGGCCGTGGCATAGCGCAGAGACAGCAGGATCTTGCCACGGATGGCAATCAGGTCATCGTCTTTCTCAAACTGGGACCAAAAAAACATTCAAATAAGTTAAAATGTATTCATCAGTGGTTGCCATTTATGATGTATATGGAGTTACCTCTCTCGATGCTGACACAAGAGGGGGAAACTGGGTCAAACTAGAAACTGCAGTTCAATATTGGTCAAGTTACAAGTCATCTGTTATTCTGTCAAGAATGACTTTACTGCATTAATCAAGCTAACTGTCATAATAATAATTACAATTTCAAGTGTGTCTACTAAATTACCTATTCTGTCTAACCTGAGCATATCCATCAGCGACCTGTGAAAACTGCAGCGTTAGCAGAGACATGACAAGTGAAATTCTCATGCAAGAAGGTCCATGAGAAACATGTCTGTGCAAGCTCAGTTTGTGTGGTTGAAAGGCTGGACAGTCTGCTGGACAAAAAAAACTCTGTTGGTCAAACAATGCCTTGTTGACTGTGTCTGTCACCAACCAATCAGAGATAAGCATATATACTGCAAGAAAGCACCTGATGTGAGTTCAAGTCTCAACACGTGGACAGAACTGATAATTCAGCTGAGACAGGAGTGCTGTCAGGCTTCCAAAACAGTTTTCTAGTCTTTCTAAATGGCTGATGAAATGGGCATATATGGTCACCATGCGGTGTGCCTGAACTTACGGGAAGCTGTTTCTCCAGGTAGACATTGAAGTGCTTTGTCTGGTGAGGCTTCAGTCTCTTCAGTGGCACTCTGGTCTCACCAATGAAGTCAAAGCCAAATGCATCTTCATCCAGAACCGACAACCTGCAGGGTGGACAGAAAGGGGCAGGCATACTTACTAGCACAGCACACCATGTGTGTGTGTGTGTGTGTGTGTGTGTGTGTGTGTGTGTGTGTGTGTGTGTGTGTGTGTGCATCTGTGCATGTGTGTGTGTGTGTGTGCGCATCTGTGCGTGTGTGTGTGTGTGTGTATGTGTGCATATGTGTGTATGTGTGTGCATGTGTGTGCATGCATGCATGGGCGAGTGTATGCATGCATGCATGCATTTGTGTGTATGTGTGTGTGTGTGTGTGTGTGTGTGTGTGTGTGTGTGTGTGTGTGTACAGAACACATGTGTGTACAGAACACACACATGCACAGCAAGTGGTGAGACAAACACACACACACATGACTACATAAACACAAATGTACAGGAACACACACACTCATGCATGTACAGAAACACACACACACACACACACATACATGTATAAAAACAGAGAGAGCAGCCTACACAAGAGCAAGCCACCCTGACAAAGTGACACACCTGAACATGAGGCAACAGCAAGAGACTGAACAGCATGTCATCAGAAAGGACCTTGACCTTTGGACACTGACAGAGACCAGCACCCAGTGAAGCTGCCTAGTGCCAAGGGCCCAGTGGGTCACACTGACAGTGGGGTCGGCCATGCTCACCGGCACCCAGTGGGTCACACTGACAGTGGGGCCGGCCACGCTCACCGGCACCCAGTGGGTCACACTGACAGTGGGGCCGGCCACGCTCACCGGCACCCAGTGGGTCACACTGACAGTGGGGCCGGCCACGCTCACCGGCACCCAGTGGGTCACACTGACAGTGGGGCCGGCCACGCTCACCGGCACCCAGTGGGTCACACTGACAGTGGGGCCGGCCACGCTCACCGGCACCCAGTGGGTCACACTGACAGTGGGGCCGGCCACGCTCACCGGCACCCAGTGGGTCACACTGACAGTGGGGCCGGCCACGCTCACCGGCACCCAGTGGGTCACACTGACAGTGGGGCCGGCCACGCTCACCGGCACCCAGTGGGTCACACTGACAGTGGGGCCGGCCACGCTCACCGGCACCCAGTGGGTCACACTGACAGTGGGGCCGGCCACGCTCACCGGCACCCAGTGGGTCACACTGACAGTGGGGCCGGCCATGCTCACAGGCACCGCATGACCATTAAGAACCCAAGGAGGATTAGGAATGCTGTGAGGATCAAGAACGCAGGGAGACACTGTTGCTACCTGAGGGTTTTCTTCAGCACATCATCCTCTGTGACACCGTAGTACGTCAGAGACTCATTCCACTCTGGGTTTAGCGTCTTGTGGATGGTCTTTGTGCGCAGTTTGGTGGACTGAAACACAGGCACATGGTGGATCATGCATAACACTTGTGGATGGTCTTTGTGCGCAGTTTGGTGGACTGAAACACAGGCACATGGTGGATCATGCATAACACTTGTGGATGGTCTTTGTGCGCAGTCTGGTGGACTGAAACACAGGCACATGGTGGATCATGCATAACACTTGTGGATGGTCTTTGTGCACAGTCTGGTGGACTGAAACATGCAGGCACATGGTGGACCATGCATAACACTTGTGGATGGTCTTTGTGCACAGTCTGGTGGACTGAAACACAGGCACATGGTGGACCATGCATAACACTTGTGGATGGTCTTTGTGCACAGTCTGGTGGACTGAAACACAGGCACATGGTGGACCATGCATAACACTTGTGGATGGTCTTTGTGCACAGTCTGGTGGACTGAAACACAGGCACATGGTGGACCATGCATAACACTTGTGGATGGTCTTTGTGCACAGTCTGGTGGACTGAAACATGCAGGCACATGGTGGATCATGCATAACACTTGTGGATGGTCTTTGTGCACAGTCTGGTGGACTGAAACATGCAGGCACACAGAGGATCATGCATAACACTTGCTGCACAGTACAGCTGTGGGCCACTGCGGGCCAAGCAATACCTCCTGGGATGATTCAACACATGGTGGATCTGTGGGATGGTACAGCAGCACACTAGGTCATGTGAGATGGAACAAAAAATGGGCCATGGGGAACAGTATAGAAACACGCTAGGTCATACCGGACAGTATATAAAGACACTGGGATATGTAGGACAGAAGGGGAAAAACTGAGTTATGTGGAGCAGTACAGAAACACAGTGGGTCATGTGGGACAGTACAGAAACATGCTGGGTCATATAGAACAGCACAGAAATACACTGGGTCATGTGGGACAGCATCAAAACACACTGGATCATTTAGAACATACAGCATAGGGTTATGTGGAACAGCATAGAAACATGCTATACCATGTAGGCCAATGCAACAACATTCAGTCAGCACACTCAGTCAGGTGGGACAGTACACCAACACACTGCATGTGCATCCAGTGGGACAGTGCAGCAGTACAGTGTGTGTGATGCGCATCATGCGTTGGGACAGTACAGCAACACAGTATGATATGCGTCATGTGTTGGGACAGTACAGCAACACAGTATGATATGCGTCATGTGTTGGGACAGTACAGCAACACAGTATGATATGCGTCATGTGTTGGGACAGTACAGCAACACAGTATGATATGCGTCATGTGTTGGGACAGTACAGCAACACAGTATGATATGCGTCATGTGTTGGGACAGTACAGCAACACAGTATGATATGCGTCATGTGTTGGGACAGTACAGCAACACAGTATGATATGCATCATGTGTTGGGACAGTACAGCAACACAGTATGGTATGCATCATGTGTTGGGACAGTACAGCAACACAGTATGATATGCGTCATGTGTTGGGACAGTACAGCAACACAGTATGATATGCATCATGTGTTGGGACAGTACAGCAACACAGTATGATATGCATCATGTGTTGGGACAGTACAGCAACACAGTATGGTATGCATCATGTGTTGGGACAGTACAGCAACACAGTATGATATGCGTCATGTGTTGGGACAGTACAGCAACACAGTGTGTGTGATACACATCACCTGTTGGGATAGTACAGCAACACAGTGTGTGTGATGCACATCACGCGTTGGGACAGTACGGCAACACAGTGTGTGTGATGCGCATCACGCGTTGGGACAGTACGGCAACACTGTGTGTGATGCGCATCACGCGTTGGGACAGTACAGCAACACAGTGTGTGTGATGCACATCACCCCTTGGGACAGTACAGGGGTGCTGCAGCAACAACAGACAAATGTGGGCTGGGGAGGGTCTAGTGACGGGCCCAGGGCTAACAGGACAACAGCAGATACAGGTTTCCCCAAGAACAGGACAATAATAATAATAATAACTTTTGTATAGCGCTATTCTCTGGTGTACACAAACTCACTGCGTTTTACAACATTCTCCAACATCTTCTAAGTTTCACAAACATAATACATATAACTATGACAACTAACAATGTATAATACACACACACACCAAAAAAGTACATATGCCATATGAGAAGCAGCAAAATATAAAGAAAAAGAACCATATTACTACCTAAATTTAATTCCATCCATCCCATCCCACCAGCAGATACAGGTTTCCCCAAGAACAGGACAACAGCAGATACAATTTCCCCAAGAACAGGACAACAGCAGATACAGGTTTCCCCAAGAACAGGACAACAGCAGATACCGATTTCCCCAAGAACAGGACAACAGCAGATACAGGTTTCCCCAAGAACAGGACAACAGCAGATACCTGTTTCGCCAAGAACAGAGGACTGACCTTGCTAGCACCAGGCAGAAGGTGAAGCTTGACGTAGGGGTCCGACAAACCATTGGAATCCATTGCCTTCAGGCCCTGCAAAACAAGAACACATACACACAGTGCTCTGCACTCACTGGTGACCACAAGCTTTACACAAATGATACAACACACCCTTTGCCTACCAGATCTCAAATTCTTACACAGGTGAGGCACAAGTAAAACAAATACAGATGCACAAACTGAACTTGTCCACTGCAGTCAGAAACTGATCAGAACTGTTCAAGATCACTCTTCCACTTCAGGAACACTCAACCTACCCTGGCACGAGCAATGGTGCAATGCAGAGCGTTG
The DNA here is from genome assembly GCA_963584105.1 of Alviniconcha strummeri. Lineage (NCBI taxonomy): Eukaryota > Metazoa > Mollusca > Gastropoda > Provannidae > Alviniconcha > Alviniconcha strummeri. The sequence goes on from OY757552.1 coordinate 20,118,296, forward strand.
TTGGCGCAGTCATACAGCAAGGAGAACTCCAGCAGGCCCAGTGAAGCTGCCCACGTAAAACACAAAAATCAAGTTACTGAATATTTTCACCGCAAAAACAACACACACACACCAAAAAAAAGCAACACAACTCAAAGCCGTTTCATTAAATGTGCCTGGAACTCCTTAAAACTGACACAGGCACATTATGAATAACATATTATTATTATCATGTGCTAGTATGCAGCAACCTGATCATTTGTGACTGCCTGGATGGGTCAGTATGGACGGACTGCCATTGTCACTAAAGCCTGTTGGACACAGCCAAGTGAGGTCAGTGCATACAGATGTACAGAAGGAGAGAGAAAGGTTCTACTAAGTGCCTATTGCAGACATACTGCCATCGCTGTCTGGTGAAGACACTTGGTTGTCATCCTCTTCCTGCGGGGGCTGTGCAGACTTGGCGTAGCGGTTGATGACCTTGTCAATGTCAGTGTCCTCCTCAACCCCATGTGGCACCGTGCTGTGCTCCTGGGACAGCTGTGAACCCTCGCGACTGAACTCTGCACACAGTCATCCAGCAAAACATCCAACAGCTCTGAATTCTGCACACAGTCATCCAGCAAAACATCCAACAGCTCTGAACTCTGCACACAGTCATCCAGCAAAACATCCAACAGCTCTGAACTCTTGGGACTGAACTCACATCCAATATCTGTCACATTCAACCTCCCTTGCCTTCAAAACTGTGTTAAAAACTCACACATACAAACCATACCCCCTCCCCCCCCCCCCCCCCCCCACTCCTCCTTACATTCCTTCTGTGCACCTGTGTGTGTGTGTGTGTGTGTGTGTGTGTGTGTGTGCATGCATGTATGTGTGTATTTGTGCATGTATGCGACCCCTAGGGGCCCAGGATTCAGATCAGTGGATGAGTGCCCAACTCAGGCTCATCATTGTAAGGTCACAGGTTCCATCCTTGACAGGAGAGGTGGGGGAACATTCTCCAACAGTTAACTTTTTGTGCTATTATTCTGGTATCCATTCCACCTCATACTACTATGGTCACTGGAACAGACCCCTGTCAATCTGCAAAAAAGTGTAGGGATCAGGTTACAAACATGCAAATACCTCCTTGAGCCAGCAAAGTCCCAGTGTTCAAACATAGTCTGTCCAAACATAGTGTAAGAAGCCACCAGGGAAACAAATACCTCCATGAGCCAGAGAAGTCTGAGTGGACTGACTATGCTGTCCAAACACAGTGTAAGAAGCCACCAGCGAAACAAATACCTCCATGAGCCAGAGAAGTCTGAATGGACTGACTATGCTGTCCAAACTACTGATAATGTAGGAATCAGGGAAACAACCTAACATGCAACTTGCCAAGGGCTGCTTGACCACAGCCGTCTCACTAATCTTGGCCTACAGATTGCACATACAAGCATCTGAAGCACAGGTGAGGCATGGTTCATTCAACCTTTCCCATTGATCACTGCATGCAAAGAAAAAGCCACCACCACCACCACAGCCCGAAACAGGCGTAAAGACAGTAACCAGATGGTACCACCACAAAGACAGTTCCGAGCCCACTGTGACCACTACACTCTGCACACTACAGTCTAGCGAAACGCAAAGCAAGTGTGCGCCATCATAGCTGACGTGCACATACAAGTGGAAGTAGCACAGCTCATTTCCCAAGACCCACAGTTTTACAGCCATGTGCAGGGGCCAGCAGACTGAGGAGGATTGATATAGGGCACACAGCAGGTCAGCTGTGTGGTCAGTCTTACTGTACCCACCATACGTTTGGCAATGCTGACATACACAACTTTACTTTCTACAGCTCTTATATTTGACCTGCAATTCTAACACAAGTGTTATGTCACAGTGTGTGTGTGTGTGTGTGTGTGTGTGTGTGTGTGTGTGTGTGTGTGTGTGTGTGTGTGTGTGTGTGTGTGTGTGTGTGTGTGTGTGAGAGAGAGAGAGAGAGTGTGTGTGTGTGTGTGTGTGTCCATATGTGCATGCATGCATGTGCGCATGTGTGTTGCTGCAGTTTTGAGTGTGAGTACACATATGCTTCAATGTAAATTTGTTATTGATGTGTACATGTACAGCACCAGTAATCACATGACTGTTAACTATTGTATAATAGGTTTCATCATGTGTGTGTGTGTGTGTGTGTGTGTGTGTGTGTGTGTGTGTGTGTGTGTGTGTGTGTGTGTGTGTGTGTGTGTGTGTGTGTGTGCACTGTTTGTCTGCCTGCATGTGTGCATTACAGCCATTAATTTACACAAAACATACGCCAGTGTCTCATGCCCATCAGTTCAATGAACAAACAAGTTGTGTACAGAACACCAACTCAAATGTTGCATGCTGAACATCAAACAACATGTTGCACACAAAACACCAACAAAAAACAGGATGCACACAGAACACCAGGAACATCAAACAACATGTTGCACACAAAACACCAACAAAAAACAAGATGCACACAGAACACCAGACACACATGTTACATACAGAACATCAAACACATATGCTGCACACAGAACACCACACATATTACTCACAGAAAGCAAACTCACATGTTAAACACAGAACACCACACACATGACTCACGGAACACCAAACACACATGTTGCACACAGAACATCAAATTGACATAGAACAACAGATGTATTATACACAGAACATCAAATTGACATAGAACAACAGATGTATTATACACAGAACATCAAACTCACATAGAACAACAGATGTATTATACACAGAACATCAAATTGACATAGAACAACAGATGTATTATACACAGAACATCAAACTTACTTTTTGCACACAGAAGACCACACTTATGGCACGCAACACCAAATTCACATATTGCACACAAAACACCACACATATCACACGCAACACCAAACACACACACCCTACACAGTACACCACATATCACACACAGAACACCAAACACACAGACCACACACAGAACACCCCTTATCACACACAGAACACCAAACACACATACCCCACACAATACACTAAACTCACATGTTGCACACAGAACATCAGTCTCATAATCATGTTGTATGCAGAACAGTGTGACATAATCATGTTGTATGCACAACACCAGACATCACATGTTGCACACTTCACAACAACAACAACAAAAATGGGTGTTCCGCATGTTGCACACAGAACACTAAGACATGTTACACACACAATGCCATGTGTAGCACACAGAACACAACACACACAGAACACAAAACACGCGTGTTGTACACACAAGCTATGTTGCTTTATTGTCAACTGAGCATCATTGCATCAGACTGCACAAAGTACTACATGCACATAATGCCGCTTACAAACACTAGCTTCCACAGACTAGCCTGGCAATTGCCAGGCACATAGCAAGGACAGATGAGACCAGCGCCTGTCTATTGGTACATACACCTAAACTGACACTGGCCTACAGGTGAACACACAATCAAAATGCAGACAGTTCAAACGGAAGTCCTGCAGCTAATCTGTGCATATCTAACGCAAGCATAATTATAAGAGGATATCAGTGTGTTTTGCCACATCATCGCTTTGCCACCCTGGAACTGTGTTTGTGTATGCGTCTACAAAACATCATAGCCACCACTTCTTTTGGGGGTGGGGGGGGGGATATAAGTGTACACGTCTACAAGAGCTCACAGCCAGCACTTCTGCCCTTGTTATTGGGAGACAAGCACGGTGTGGTGGAGTTGCTGTCACTAGCTGTCAGGTGTAATGAAGAGGTCACTCCAAGATGAGGCTCCTGATTGATCTCTTCTTCTCTTTCTGGTGGGTTCAGTCAATTTTGTTTGGGAACAGATTGCTGTGGTCTGATTGTTGACCTGCTTCTGGTGGGTTCAGTCAATTTTGTTTGGGAACAGATTGCTGTGGTCTGATTGTTGACCTGCTTCTGGTGGGTTCAGTCAATTTTGTTTGGGAACAGATTGCTGTGGTCTGATTGTTGACATGTTTCTGGTGGGTTCAGTCAATTTTGTTTGGGAACAGATTGCTGTGGTCTGATTGTTGACCTGTTTCTGGTGGGTTCAGTCAATTTTGTTTGGGAACAGATTGCTGTGGTCTGATTGTTGACCTGTTTCTGGTGGGTTCAGTCAATTTTGTTTGGGAACAGATTGCTGTGGTCTGATTGTTGACCTGTTTCTGATGGGTTCAGTTAGTTCTGTTTTGGAGCAGATCATTGTTGTCTGATTGTTGACTGGCTGTTTCTGGTGGGTTCAGTCAGTTTTGTTTTGGAGCAGATTGCTGTGGTCTGATTGTTGACTGGCTGTTTCTAATGGGTTCAGTCAGTTTTGTTTTGGAGCAGATTGCTGTGGTCTGATTGTTGACTGGCTGTTTCTGGTGGGTTCAGTCAGTTTTGTTTTGGAGCAGATTGCTGTGGTCTGATTGTTGACTGGCTGTTTCTAATGGGTTCAGTCAGTTTTGTTTTGGAGCATATTGCTGTGGTCTGATTGTTGACTGGCTGTTTCTGGTGGGTTCAGTCAGTTTTGTTTTGGAGCAGATTGCTGTGGTCTGATTGTTGACTGGCTGTTTCTAATGGGTTCAGTCAGTTTTGTTTTTTGAGCAGACTGCTGTGGTCTGATTGTTGACTGGCTGTTTCTGGTGGGTTTAGTCAGTTTTGTTTTGGAGCAGATCAACTGATCCAGAGTCCACACATCATTCCTGGCATTGTCCCTCCAGCCGCTGCTAGAATTGGTTACGCCACATATTTCTGACAATTAGCAACAGTTTTGTTGGTGCTCAATTAGCAGAAAGTTAGCATAGCTCTTCAGGTGTTTGTATTATAGAGGTTCAGTAAAATCATAACAGAGTAATTGTCTGTATGTGGAGTGCAAGTGCCTGTGTTTCTGTGCATGCTATGTCTTCAGCAATGAGTCCTCTGCTTACTGCTGTCAAAAGCCAGAGTGCTGGGTGTGACCCAACAGCTTGCCAACCCTTGGTTCACACAGCACCTTGCCCCAGCTTGTACACAGAAATCAAGAAGACTGTTACAGACACCAGCAGATGACAGTGACTGGCTGATAAAGACCACAGCCATTACAGAGGGCACTGACGGTGACAGACCAACAAGTGATTTCAGCAGACAGATAGGCAGAGAAATAAGTAGTTCCCTTCAACAGCATAACCAGCTAAGGACAAGGCTGGAGGAAGATACTGGACAGGGCAGCTTGGAGTGCGAGTCTGGGTGAGATAAACCAGTGAGCATGGTGGGGTCTCTAAACAAGCTCACTCTCCAGTACTAAGCTTTGTTGAGATAAACCAGTGAGTGTGGTGGGGTCTCTAAACAAGCTCACTCTCCAGTACTAAGCTTTGTTGTGTTAATAAAGCCAAGGTACAGATGTTGTTAAAATGATCACCCATTACAGTAAGAATGGTACTGCTGGACAATGACAAATGGCTATGCTTATAAACATGTGATTAGCACATGACAAACTACTTTCACATGACAGTGACATCAGTTTACTGTGTGAATTTATTAACATGATGAAATACAAAATTTTAAAGAAAACTATAGTGCATTTCTAACTCGGTAATTGTCAAAATATGCAAAATGAAATGTGACAAAACAATGGAATCCAAACTGGTGATCATCCACAATGGAATCCAAACTGGTGATCATCCACTCAGAATATTCTCCATCACTTCCCTTATTTCACACGAAGCCTACACTTGAAAAACAGATGACAACTGATCAGTGAAACATTATATGCCATTTTTTCACAACTTTACATCAAAATGGGGTTATGTTTGCATGCAATTATATAATGCAGAAAGTGTAACACACACAGCATGCTGTGTTTAATAATAACAGAAGCAGAGTACAGGTCCTGACATAACAACAAATCTACACCAAATAGTACTGCTAAGCAACACACTACTGACCTGTCAACCCAAATACTTCTACATTACATACTTTTCTGTGTATTAATTCCCACCCTCTTTCAGGAGAGAATAGTAGATGAGGTGTGTCTGTGCTTATGTAAGAGTTTGGGAGAGAGACAGACAGACAGACAGAGACATGGAGAGAGACAGACAGACAGACAGAGAGAGGAAGTGTGTGCTGTGTGTGTGTGTGTGTGTGTGTGTGTGTGTGTGTGTGTGTGTGTGTGTGTGTGTGTGTGTGTGTGTGTGTGTGTGTGTGTGTGTGTGTGTGTGTGTGTGTGTGTGTGTGTGTGTGTGTGTGTGCATTTGTGTGTGAATGGGTGTCTGTGTGTGTAAATGTGTGAAGTGGTGTTTGTGTATGTTTCTGTTAGGAGTGATTAATCTCAACATGAAGAGCAAATGTTCAGTTGCACTCTCAAACTTAGAGCAGAAAAGTAAAATATTCTGTTTTAACATCAGATTCTTGATCTCCCATAACTTTGAAAATGGGTGATGGCAAGGCTACCTCCACACAAACTGAAAATTCTCACCCACCATCATTCAGGTGATTTGAAAACCAAAAGAACCGTCAGTATTGGTCCCTGAACAAAAACAATAGTAACTGAAAGTGCTAACTGAATATGTGCAAGAGATACTATGTGTGCACACAACAACTGCGCACACTCCAAACTCAGTGGGATAAGACCCTACTGAGGGAGAGAGAAAAAACCCACTAAGTTGTATCTTTTGCACAAACACTAATCATCATTAAATATACTGACTGATTATTGACAAGTTCAAACTAAATACACTGACTGATTATTGACAAGTTCAGCTCTTTCCCTGATAAGTCTGGAATTGATGACAATGGTCTTGTTTTTCATCCAAATACTGATAGGAAATTGCATACAAAGTGTGTAGAGCTTTACTGGATCATGCCAGACACAGATGTAGGATAACTGCCCCAACCACCCAAAGGTAGCTCCTTTCTTGTTGCTGATAATAATATGAATGAACGATAATTCATAATGCGTAAAAAACATGCACAACTTCCATGCAAGAATGTGCATGTTCACTGCATACGCATGTATATTACATGTATGCCTGTTACAAAGGTGGTGTACTGTGAGAGTGTTTTGCAAGACCCCCACGCCCCCTCTCTCTTGCTTTTTCTGTGCCTAATGGCTCAACGTATTGATCTGCCTGTATGTAACATTCACATAGCTGGTTTGAACATGATCTGACAAAATCTGACTGAGAAAATACAACTGGCAGCTTTACTCTTCCACTGACTATACAAGGTCATCAACTAGCACAGTGGATTTACTGAAGTCCCAAAACAGCTGATCGTCATGCACTATGTGAAAGATGTTGGTATGCAGAGTAAAGCCAATGTTACCGGTTCGGATTAGTTCTGACCCTCATCAGTTATCTCCCCTGCACAGATGCCACTTCATTCAAAATGCAAAATGTATCGCTGCAATGTAATCTGCGTATGAACCATACATAATCTACTTTGAGATTTAAGAAAAGTTTCAGCTTTTGGGCACCACATGCCACTGTGAATGCAAAGTTAGATGAGGGTCACAAAATTAGTATGAAAAAAAGTTGTGAAGTCCAGAAGGTCACCATCATGCAAACACTGTGAAACCTTCCTTAGTAAATGGCATCTAAGGCAAACCCAGAATGAAAGTTTTTGCCTTTTATGTTAAAATTCTTGGGAGCTATCTGATGATCACATGTCCTTCAGGCTGAAAAACAGCCTGGCCATACACTGGAAGTCAGTCTGTTATACACAATGTCCCCTGACTCCACTGCATTGGTAAACCCAATTATCTTAACAAAAAAATCACAACAAAGTCCAACACTTTGCATCCAAGAAACTTACTATCGCATGTAATAATGGTGGTGTTGAAAACAAACAAACATAGGTATTAGGTAACAAAAACATGGAAAAAAAATTCAGTCTGGGTCAGATTGGTAAGGCTACTTTACTCCATTCCATTCTTCAACAATGCACCAAACTCATGTGTGGTCCAACACATGTTGTGATTGCATACAGAATGCAAGCACATTTCACGGACACAAACAGAGAATCTGACTTTAATTCTTTCACCAGTGTGGGTAACCTGACTGGGCAGACTGGGAAACTGCCCCAAGATGAGACTGGATGTAAACTGTGTCATTTTGAGCAGTGAGCCTGTCCGCTACAGTGGGGGGACTAGCACTTTATAAAAGCAATCATCATCATCACCATCACCATCATTTCTCTCATGCAAGACAGCTAATGTCTGCTGCAGTTCACTGGACAGACTGAGTTAGCTCTGCGTATTTCTGCTGCAGTTCACTGGACAGACTGAGTTAGCTCTGCGTATTTCTGCAGCAGCTACTGTGGGGGTTGACAGGTGCAAGGCTACAAACGATGACATGAGCAGTGTTGCCAGTGGTGCTACAGATGCTACATTCAGTGGAGCGGAAATCAAATCAGCTAGCCATTGCCAGCTGGAGATGGGCCGCAGGGGGGGGCACTCCGGAGATGGGGCACAGCGGGGGCACTCCGGAGATGGGGCACAGCGGGGTTCACTCCGGGCTGTACTGGTTTGGGTTGAACCGCCGGCTGTACCCTGCACACACATAGCCGACAGCAAAGGCTAAAGACCAACACAACACCCAGCTTTCTGCTGATGTTCACATTGTCATTGATAACTTGTGAAGGGATAGGTTTCTTTTGCATGTGCATGCACGTGTGTGTTTGTGTGTGAGTGTGTGCCTCTGTGTCTTTCTCTGTGTCGGTGTTGCTAGTGTTACTGTACACTGCTCCACGTTCTTACTTAACATGGGAGATGACATACCGTATAATTCTTTATCATTATGACCATCACATAATCTGCTGCGTTTCTCCTGCAAGAGAAGCACAACTAATGACCAGATTCCTTTTGCCAAACAGAAACTCCATCTACACTGTCAACATGCCAACCCAGTGGAACCCCCCCTCAACACATGGCAGCTGGAACTATCATCAAATCACTTCAGGATAACTGTCACTCATCCATTTTTAAAGGAAGGCCAGACAGATAAGATCGGATTACATGTCACAGGAAAGTGTGTGATGAGGTCAGAATACATGTCACAGGAAAGTGTGTGACGAGGTCAGAATACATGTCACAGGAAAGTGTGTACCTGGACATATCAGTCATTTGCCTCAAGCAAGAATTTCATCCTATGGGACAACCGCCTATTTCTGGATTTTGGCATCTGTTCTTCCCAGTTGGAGAAATTAGGTTTAACTTTCCTTTGGAAAGTGAAGATCACATTCTATTTGGGAAAATAAGATCACGTTCCTTCAGAAATTTTGGTCATGTTCCTCTTGGGAAAATAAGATCATTTTCCTTCAGAAATTTGGGTCAGGTTCCCTTTAGGAAAAGGACATAATTTTCCTTCACAAATGTGGGCCATGCTCCCTTTGGAGAAAATAAAATCATCTCTTTGAAAAATGAACTCAGGCAATGCTTATTTGAAAAAGTAAGACCACTTTAATTTGTAAAGAAAAAAACAAACAAGGGAAGGGGGGGGGGGGGGGGGGGGTTACATTCCTTTAAGAAAAATAAGACAGCATTCCCTTTAAAAACTGAGGTCATATTCACTTTCCAGGAAAATTAACGTCACGTTCCCTTTAGGACACAATGTTGCCTTCCCTTGTAAAATGAAAGCAAAATTCTTGTTTGAGGACAATTATTTTCCTTTTGAAGGCCACACTTCCCGATGGAAAATATGACAAACTTCCTTTGCAAAAGTAAGGTCATACTTTCCTCCAGAAACTAGGGCTACTTCCCTGGCCCTTTCCACAAGAAGCCAGACTGAATGGAGTCAAGCTCTGCAGCCCACTCATGAATCCAACTGATGCATGTTCTTTAGAATGCTGCCCAAGTTTTTTCTGTTACACTAGTGGGGGCTCTTTAATGAAAGACCTGTTAGCACATGTGACCTTTTTTTTTTTTTTTTACATTAAAAATCGTTTTTCAATTCTCAGAGACCCAAGCACCCTTCCAGTAAAGAGGATATTCTGAAACCGAGTGTGGAAGTGAACTTGTCCTAGCATTACATTTCGCCTGGTTTTGTGATTGTCTTTAGGTAACTGACCAAGATTTTACTAGTGCTCAGCATGTGACCCACTGGCATGTGAAACCTGCCATCCTTCTTTCTGTAGACCTACTGATTCATGTGTCTTCCTGTATACCTACTGTTTCATACCTATTGAGTCATGTGTCTTTCTGTATACCCACTGACTGATGTGTCTTTCTGTATACCTGTCGATTCATGTGTCTTTCTGTATACATATTGATTTATGTGTCTTTCAGTATACCCACTGATTCATGTGTCTTTCTATACAGTTACTGATTCACTTGTCTTTCTGTATAATTATTTATTGATTCATGTGTCCTTCTTTCTGTATAATTATTGATTCATGTGTCTTTCTTTTTGTATAGTCACTGGTTCATGTGCTTTTCATCTTTAGTTAATGATTCATGTATTTTTCCTCAGTACAGCCATTGATTTGTGTGTCCTTCTTTCTGAGCAGTTATTGGTTCATGTGTGTGTGTGTTTTTGTGTATACTCATCCATTCATGTGTCTTTCTTTCTGTACAGTTATTAATTTGTGTTTTTGTGTGTGTATATTCATCCATTCATGTGTCTACTGGTTGGTGTGTGTAGGAGGGGTGTGGGGTGGGGGGGGGACCTGACAGCAAGCCCAGCACACCCACATCACTGGAGGAGGGGGGGTGGGGGGGGAACTACTCTTCAAACTGACATTTCAACCTGCTACCCCTTCATCCTGAGGTCTTAGGTGGGTTCCACTCAACATCAATCACTACAGCTACATAATATACATGAATACATACATGGATAATAGTTGCATACATAGTCACAAACGCAGCATTTACCAAAATGAAACTGCTTATCTGAACAAGAAATGAAATCATGACAAGTGAGAAACACAGAGGAAAAAGGAACAAAAATCATACCTGCACTGCCAATGAGAACACAGTCAGGCACGCAACGCAGAAATGTTGGCCTTAAACTACCGCACGCCAATCGAAAACGGCAACAGAACCAATATCGATGCAAACGGAAAGTCCACTCAGTGAGGTACGATGTGTGAAGAAAATAAACACAGAACATAAATGTCAAATAATCACATAAATGTCAAATAATCAGTGACTTTCTAGTTCTATGAGTACATCAACAAAAGTAATGTACACTATGCATGTCATAATTTGCTCAAAACAGTTGTCAACAACTAGAAATCAAGGTTAAAATCACAAATAACACTACTGTCAACAGCAGTACATGTACTAAAAGGCATTAAAAACAATCTTTTAGTCCTGGCAGTGCATACACAAGTCAGCCATTGCAGCCCTGTGCATCTGAGCACAATCACACCCATGCATTTCAACACTTAACCCATGTAGACCAATCATTTTGGTATAACCTGTCCTAAATTTTGTAGTCTGTTCAAGAACTGTAAACATCATTGGGTATGGACAGGCAGATGTAGATCAATACATAACAAAAAGTACCCATTTTTGTGTGTGATAAATGGAGGGATTTTGTTGTTGTTACTGCTGGGGGGGGGGGAAAAGCCCAAGCAAAAAAGGTTTGTTTGCCACCTTGTCTCAGAAACAAAAGTGCAAAGAAAGAAATTACAGACAGTTGGAGATGGAGACAGTAGCACAAGTAGGGAAACAATGCAAACTAACAGCGACTTAGAGACACCACCAGACAGTGCTGGAAAGCAAAGGTAGACAATGTTAGCAAATGTTTGGACAGGCCAAAGTCAGCCAAAGGGAGGGTAGACAATGGTTAGGTTAAAGTCAGCCAACTGGAGGGTAGACAGTGGTTAGCAAAAGTCTGGGCAGGCCAAAGTCAGCCAGAGGGAGAGTAGACAATGGTTAGCAAAACTCTGGGCAGGCCAAAGTCAGCCAGTCAGCCAAAGGTAGGGTAGACACTGGTTAGGTCAGTCAGCCAAAGGGAGGGTAGACAATGGTTAGCAAAAGTCTGGGCAGGTCAAAGTCAGCCAAAGGGAGGGTAGACAATGGTTAGCAAAAGTCTGGGCAGGTCAAAGTCAGCCAAAGGGAGGGTAGACAATGGTTAGCAAAAGTCTGGGCAGGTCAAAGTCAGCCAAAGGGAGGGTAGACAATGGTTAGCAAAAGTCTGGGCAGGTCAAAGTCAGCCAAAGGGAGGGTAGACAATGGTTAGCAAAAGTCTGGGCAGGTCAACGTCAGCCAAAAAGGGAGGGGATCTGTAATGAACATGTCTTGGAAAGGAACTGGAGTCTGAAAACAAGGAAGGTGCAGGGTTAGCCAAAGGAAGGTTATTTCTGGGATCTTAATGTCCTGTCAATTGCGTATCTCAGAAAGACCCCAAAGGAAGGAGTTTTGTGATGGACACATCTTGCATAGACAGGAAGATGGCAAAAAGGTGGGGGGTGGTGGGGGGCAAATCTAATTCAGCATTTCACTTAGTAAGACAACTGTGAACAACAACAAAACAGAGGCTGTAAACCAGGCACTAAAGGCAGCAGGGAAACGAGACAGCAGGGAAGCAATTGCAGTGTTTGTGTAGAAAGCAAGGAGTCCAAACAACAACAGAACCAGTGAAATGGGAGTAGGGGTTAGGGTGAGGGAGTTGTTAAGGCTGAAAGAGAAACGATCTGATCTGTGACTGTACATAACGTGTATGCGTTTGCAAGGGGCAACAACGGCTCATGGAGTAAAAGAAGCTGCCGCTGCCTTCCACAGCATAAGGCTCTAGGCTGCCATGCGCATACAAACACACACATCTCCACAAGGGTCAAAGTTGACAACGACCAGAATTTTCAAGCTATGGCAGGGGCTGAAGCAGCTGCAAAGGCCATCACGGGCCATCACGGGCCATCACGGGCCATCACATGCTATCACATTAAACAACAGCTTTAATTTCCCACTGGGATTAATAAAGTATGCTGTTATGTTACTGTTATCACTGGCTATCACAGGCCATGAAGGGCCAGTGCCCCTGTATGAGCCCTGCAAGCACTGAGGTGCAGATAAAACCACACAAAACACAGTGCTGAACTTGTGTATGTTGAATTTACAGCCACTTCCTGGCATTTTTCACAGAAACTAGGTATCAACAAGCATGATGACATGCAAACAAAGCAAGCAAGTCATTACCTTGGACCCGAATTATGTAATCAGGCAGAAAATGCCAGCAAGTCATTATCTTGGACCCAAATTATGTAATCAGGCAGAAAATGCCAGCAAGTCATTATCTCAGACCCAAATTATGTAATCAGGCAGAAAATGCCAGCAAGTCATTATCTCTGACCCAAATGACATAATCAGGCAGAAAATGCCAGAAATCAAAGTCATAAAAAATTCCTGCCCAACGGGCTGTAAAGTAAGGACATGTGGGAAGAGTCAACTTTCACCCCTGCACCACATTGTTGACAACACTACACTCAGTTGACATGCTAGGTGTGCAGGCAAGGACAACAGAAACAAGCACATGCAAGTCTGTTAAGGGTATGCAGGAGATCTCCCTACTCAATGTCTGCTCCCCATCAGCTACAATTCAAACCCGACATTCCCATCCATGTGAATTAAAACCTTTGGTTCTACAATCCCCTGTCTATGCAATATTTTCTCAGATTAAAGATCTACAGAATCTGATTTTGCAAATTGTATATTCCATGTCCAATGGGGAAACTGTTCCAGAATAATTTGGGTCACTATTTTTCCATGGAAAATGTGGGTCACTAGATATTTGCAAGGACAATTTTAGGTCAGGGTATTTTTTCAAGAAAAATATGGGCTGCTTTATTTTCCCAAGGAAACTTTGGGTTGTATATTTTTCCAGCGAAAACCTGGGCCACTATATTTTTCAGGGAAGATTTTGGGTTCTTATATTTTTCCAAGGAAAATGCAGGCCACTTTTTTCCTGCCTAGGAAAATTTGGGAAACTATATTTTCCAAGAATAAAACAGGCCACTATATTTTCAAGGGAAATTTGGGTTGCGTGAATTTTCTTGAGCAAAACCAGATGTGACATTTGCACACCCTTTCCAAAAATTAATTGAAAACTTTATTAGAGCTCGTATAATTTTTGTGAAGACATTTTTCATGTTGTGTGTATGTGTGTGTGTGTGTGTGTGTGTGTGTGTGTGTGTGTGTGTGTGTGTGTGTGTGTGTGTGTGTGTTTTTAGCATGCACAGGGGGACACATATTCTGTACAGAGGAGAGTCTGACACTGAAACTAGAGTGACAACCCCTGCTTATGAATCATCTGTTGTAAACCACCACCATAACCATCATCCCAACCACCACAAACAAAGACATGGTGAAAACAAAGTTTTCCACAGTCCAGTACACCAGCTGCAAGATGTTCTCAAAGAAGCAGAGGAATTTAACTCTGTAATTATTTCTTTGTCACCATTGAAGTTCAACATCATCAAACAAAAGGAAATAACAGCACTAGTTTGAAGTCATAACAACAAGGGGGCAGCATACACCTAAAATGTTTGTGATAACTCACATTAACCTCAAGTTTCATTTTTATGTTGAAAATTCTGGTTTTATGTTACTGTGAAATCACAGAGTATAGTAACTAAATAACTACCAATGTGGAGTTTGTTCCGACTGTTAAAGTCACAGTGAACCTACATTTATGACATGTCACATATATGCATGGAAAATGAGTCTTCAACTCTGTTAAAGAGAAAATCAAAATAGTTCTTGTATAAAGACTGTTGCTCAATGTCTAATATAGTAATAATCGTATATATCAAAAAAGACAAGCCCAATAACACAGAATAACATACAGGAAAAGAATGCTGATCAGTGTTTGTACATATGCAATGCAGTCACATCTATGAAATGCATTCTCTCACAGTCATCAGGTCAGGGTGCATATAAATTCACTTACGATGATTGCTGGATCGTTCGGAATCAGTTTCATCATGGAGGTCATCCCCTCTGCTACTCTCGGTGGCGCTGTGGCCTCCCCCATAGGAAGCGCTTGTAACGCTGGCCTTGCGCTCCGTCCTGGCGTAGTGATCATGCTGAGAGCTGCGAGCGCTGCCGATGCTTATGTTGTCACTCTCTGCAAAGCCAGCAGCCACAAGTCAATGCTCCGATCACCAGCAACAGCAAAGATCAGATGACTCTGACCAGGGCCCATGTGTACGATGAGCAAATAAAGTTAAAGGTAAATCCCACCAGGCTAACTTGTCAATAATATGTCAGCCTGACGTCGGAGGAAATTAAGCCCCACATCATCATCACTGGCGACAGGGTCCATAAGTTTGGCTCTCTCTCTACATGTGCAACTTGTCAATAGCTCACAATCAGCTACAGGCTTGTGTTTATTTTTAGACTGGGGAAGTCCCTTGTTTTAACTGACTGAACGCTGTGTGACAACAGCCCAAGTTCTGAGTTCAGTCAAAGGTTGGTGCGACTGTAGCAGGTGTTAGTGACACAATGACCCCTTCCCACAGGAGATTTTCCACCCCTCTTTGCAGGCTGGGTTGATTATGCTGCGTCTAGATGTGAAAATACCATTTCTGGAGAGAGAAAAAATTGGTCTTTAATGGTATGTGGAACAGTGTCAGTCCATACATGTGTTTCTTTTCTTCTCAACAGAAGCCTCTGTTGGTAACAGCAGCATCAGAGCCACCATTTTTATACAACGTTTAGGCTGCATAAATGTTGAAAAATGAATGTATAACTTTAAATATGTTTAGGCTGGTGGGATAGTCCTATTTATGCTACATATATGCCAATTTTTTAAAGTCTTGTCACCTTTTAAATTGCTGAACTGTTGTGTGGTATAACTGAAGTACACTGACTTTACTGAAAAAGCACCATTGGGGGGCTATTTGCTCTTCATACATGTAGGCCCAAGAAACTATGGATATGAAGGGTCATGGTGCAATGCATCCACTACGGATTTTGTGCACCAATCTCCTCCTCCTCTGCTGGTGAGAGAGAGAGACAGACAGACAGACAAACAGGCTTGTGGGGGTGGGGGGTGGGGGGGGGGTGTCAGGTACTGACAGGTTGACTGAACAAAGTCCAGGTGGTGGATGCAGACAGAAAAGGTCTAGGTGGTGGATGCAGACAGAGGAAAGGTCTAGGTGATGGATGCAGAGGAAAGGTCTAGGTGGTGGATGCAGAGGACAGACAGAGGAAAGGTCTAGGTGGTGGATGCAGAGGACAGACAGAGGAAAGGTCTAGGTGGTGGATGCAGAGGACAGACAGAGGAAAGGTCTAGGTGGTGGATGCAGAGGACAGACAGAGGAAAGGTCTAGGTGGTGGATGCAGAGGACAGACAGAGGAAAGGTCTAGGTGGTAGATGCAGACAGAGGAAAGGTCTAGGCAGAGGAAAGGTCTAGACAGAGGAAAGGTCTAGGTGGTGGATGCAGACAGAGGAAAGGTATAGACTGAGGAAAGGTCTAGGTGGTGGATGCAGACAGAGGAAAGGTCTAGGTGGTGGATGCAGACAGAGGAAAGGTCTAGGCAGAGGAAATGTCTAGACAGAGGAAAGGTCAAGGTGGTAGATGCAGACAGAGGAAAGGTCTAGGCAGAGGAAAGGTCTAGGTGGTGGATGCAGACAGAGGAAAGGTCTAGGCAGAGTAAAGGTCTAGACAGAGGAAAGGTCTAGGTGGTAGATGCAGACAGAGGAAAGGTCTAGGTGGTAGATGCAGACAGAGGAAAGGTCTAGACAGAGGAAAGGTCAAGGTGGTGGATGCAGACAGAGGAAAGGTCTAGGCAGAGGAAAGGTCTAGACAGAGGAAAGGTCAAGGTGGTGGATGCAGACAGAGGAAAGGTCTAGGTGGTAGATGTAGACAGAGGAAAGGTCTAGGTGATGACACAGGAACAAACAGGTTCACTGACCAGACTCATGGCCCTTGCGTGTCTTATGTTTTGCGATGCTGATTTCTTCTTCAGAGCTTTCTGATGAATCCTGCTCACTGCTCTCTCCATAGCTCGCTGCAACACCACCGTAACATAAACCCATGTGTTCCTTACAATGCTCAGACACAGAAGATCTGGATGAAACAATGCTGTGTCGGCTGTGCTCAACTTCTCTGATCTCACTGTGCAATAGCCAGGGCATCAGCAAACCCACCTTGAGACATGCAACTGGAGAGGTAACAGCCAGGACCCGACACACCTGTACTTGCTGTGGTTGCCTCTCTCACTTTGCTGCAATGGATGTCGTAACAAATTGCCCTGATATAACCATAATGGTGGACTGGTTGTAAAACACCAGCTCACTTACTTACTTGTCATAACAACAAGCATGCAGACTTAAATGACCTGCCTCCCCCCCCCCCCCCCCACCCCCACCAAAAAAACTGAATTAAAAAAAATCCCAAAACACTACAAAAACAAACAACCAAAATAATCTGACAGCAACAACTCTCTGTGGTGTGGTTTGTCATAGCAGCAAATATGCACTTGTATGATCTGCCCCCCCCCCCCCCACCCATCCCCCACTGCAGCACACATAAAAAGCCCCTACACCTCCTCAAGCCCCCACCCCCCATCCCCCCACCTGCATAAGGTGGTTGTTATAGCAAGGAATACAATCAGACCTACATGACACACCTGTGCCCGTGCTGGACCCCCCTCTGGCTCTGTGCCACGTGTAGTTGGAGTCTCGCACACTGCCAGGCCGACCTCGGAATGACCCACGCATCTGCGGCCGCATCCGTGAGGCATGTTTCCCACCCTCGCTCTTCTTCTCGGGCAGCACGTACTTGGGGAGGCCCTTGAAGAACCAGGCGCCAGACCGCTTCCATACCTGAGAAAGTTGCGGACAATATCAAGGTCTGCCACTGAACATCTGCAGGAGACAGTCGCACACACAGCCACAGCCTGAGCCCAGTTCTTGGCCATGTTACCCACCAGCATACCTCAAGCCTGCACTGGCTTCAGCTTCTACCCACCAGCATACCTCAAGCCTGCACTGGCTTCAGCTTCTACCCACCAGCATACCTCAAGCCTGCACTGGCTTCAGCTTTTACCCACCAGCATACCTCAAGCCTGCACTGGGTTCAGCTTCTACCCACCAGCATACCTCAAGCCTGCACTGGGTTCAGCCTCTACCCACCAGCATACCTCAATCCTGCTTTAGGTTCAGCTTTTACCTCCCAGCATACCTCAATCCTGCTTTAGGTTCAGCTTTTACCCACCAGCATACCTCAATCCTGCTTTAGGTTCAGCTTTTACCTCCCAGCATACCTCAATCCTGCTTTAGGTTCAGCTTTTACCCACCAGCATACCTCAATCCTGCTTTAGGTTCAGCTTTTACCTCCCAGCATACCTCAATCCTGCTTTAGGTTCAGCTTTTACCCACCAGCATACCTCAATCCTGCTTTAGGTTCAGCTTTTACCCACCAGCATAACCTGCATTAGGTTCAGTTTTTACCTGCCAACATGCCTCAATCCTGCTTTGGGTTCAGTTTTTACTTGCCAGCATACCTCAATCCTGCTCTGGGTTCAGCTTTTACCCACCATCATACCTCATGCCTGCTTTGGGCTCAGCTTTTACCAGCATACCTCAATCCTGCTTTGGGTTCAGCTTTTACCCACCAGCATACCTCAAGCCTGCTTTGGGTTCAGGTGTCAGCATACCTCAATCCTGCTTTGGGTTCAAGTGTTACCGGCCAGCATACCTCAATCCTGCACTGGGTTCAGATGTTACCAGCCAGCATATGCAATTCTGCTTTGGGTTTAGGTCCAGTCTTACCATGGGTAGAAATTCTCTGAAACAAATTGGGCCCCCCGCCCCCCCCCCCCCCCTCCCCCGCCACCCCCCTCCCCCCCCCCAGATTTTAACTTTTCCTCAAATTCAGGTCACCAGCAGTGAAGAGAAAGACTAGAAACACATGGAGACTGCTTTACAAAAATCCTCTTTTTTTCAGTGTTGTCATGGCTTGTGTGGTGTCTTTAACTTTGTCAATGTAGACACTGCCCTTTGCTCAGTGAAGTACTTAGGGGTCTGGGCCGCATAAATAACATTATCTTTATCTATGTGGTATGGGTTGAGAAAAGGCTTGAACATTTCTCATACAAAATTAGTGGTCACATGAACCAGAGGAAAGGAGAGTTCTACTGGTGCACTGGCAGTTTTAAGTGGTCATGGGCCTTCTGTCCAATGAGAATTCTGAGCCCTGCATACCATCAGCATATTGTGCAGTTGGTCAGAAACACTGGCTCAAACAGCCAAACCCAGAGCCATGTTGAGGTCAAGCCTCACGAAACATAACCCCAAGTCCTTGCAGTCAGCTTGACTATGGGGTTTTACAGTGTAAACTCACTGCACTGTTGTAAGACCTCATTTGACCGTAATGCTGTTGCCAAAGTGTGAGAGTACAGGATAATCTATCACGCAGCCCCTGCCCACTCTTTCCAATGTCACTCCAACACCCAGCCATCTCTATTCAGCTATGTTCAAATACCCAACCCAACCCACGTCTAATAAAGCATATACACCCAATATCACTCATCTAACTATTCACCATGCTATTCATCATCCAGCAATATACAATTTTATTGCCAAATGCCAATGCTTCAGGTACCAAGTACACCCACTCACACATTCATACCCCCCCCCCCCCCAACCACTATATATATAAAGAGATCTATCTAATATAAAGAGATGTATCTATCCATATATATATATTTATCTATCTATCAATCTATGTGTGTGTGTATATATGTTGACAACCAGCTCTTAGTTTATTCACTAAGTGACTGCCACACAGTGCTGCCCATGAAGACTCACTGCCAGCTGTAACTGTTCCGACTTCACCACCCAACTGCATCAGCAGCACACAGCAGTGTTATCCGGATCCCAGCAACTCTCTCCATTGCCCCAACATAAAACTCCGCTGATCACCACTCCAACAACCACCTCATCCATTATGGCTGCTCAGCCAACTGTCAAATGCTCAATAATCCACTGATGTGAACTGAAGCAATTGGTCTTTTAGAAAGAGGAAGCAATCACTGAGTGAAAACACAAGGACATCCTTCAGTTCTGAGCCAAAACACATAGCCGGCAATGTGTAAGTGGGGTGGGGGTGGGGATATTGATTTTAGTCTGATGCTGCAAAGTTGCTAATCTGGTGGAAATGTTTAGAGGAAATCTGTCCTGTGCTGAGCCTTCAGCCTCAGGCTCAATGGTAATACATTCTCTCTCATTTACTGGTCAGTGACTTACACAATTCTCTCTTATTTTCTGGTCAGTGACTTACACAATTCTCTCTTATTTTCTGGTCAGTGACTTACACAATTCTCTCTTATTTTCTGGTCAGTGACTTACACAATTCTCTCTTATTTACTGGTCAGTAACTTACACAATTCTCTCTATTTACTGGTCAGTGACTTACACAATTCTATCTTATTTACTGGTCAGTAACTTACACAATTCTCTCTTATTTACTGGTCAATGACTTACACAATTCTCTCTTATTTACTGGTCAGTGACTTGTACAATTCTGTTATTTACTAGCCAGTGACTTACACAGTTCTCTGTTACTTACTGGCTGTACATTTCCTTGCAGAAAATTCCTGGCAACTGTACATTTTTTTAATTATTATTTTTTGCAATTCTCTCTCTCTCTCTCTCTCTCTCTCTCTCTCTCTCTCTCTCTCTCTCTCTCTCTCGGTTGAACTGTTCATTCAAGACAAATTTCTGTCTGGGAGTGAATATTCCTGGCAACTGTACATTTTCCTTGCAATTTTGTTCCTTTATGACAAATAACTTTGAAGGTCCAAGCCACTTTGCCTCCAGAGGGTTCATCACTGTTCAGGGACATTCCATTCCAATAACTAAAAAAAAACTAAAAACCTTTCACTTCCATTTTTCCTCTTCAAAAGTTCAGTTGTAGGTTTGCTGATTAATGCAAACTTAGTTCAATGCTCACACTCAGTTTTCCAGTTTCATCACTCCTGCCCTGTCTCCCTTCCCCCATCAGAATAATAGCTAAAAATTAAACTGCAGCTAGCTAAACATTATTCCAAGAGCTGTGCCAACAACTGCACTGCTGTTCTGGATAACTGTCAGGTGACTGTTGCCCCAGCTTGCCAGTCGTTCATTCTGGTGTTCAGCCATGCAATGTTGATCAAAAGAATTTCACTCAATTTGCGGGAAGCAAACCACAACACATCAATCATCCACAAACAAGTCCACCATTGATTTCTCTCCGCTCCTTTCTTCTTGCCATTTCTCTTTTGTCTCTTGGCTGAACATGTAACGCTATTAGTATTACAGGCACCTAAATCAGGTGACAGCTGGGCAGAGGAGTTTCTCCCTGTATTTTCCCTGTCAAAACCAATTTTCCAAAAAAGGGCCTTTTACACTACCACATGGCCCGGGCCTGCACTCGGCTCCACTTGGCTTGGCTGACCCTGGCTCGGCTCAGCTCTGTTGGGCTGGGCATGGGCTGCTGCATTTATATCTACAATATGGAACAGACTTGAATGAGAAGTCTAATGCCACTGTAGCTCCAATCTCCAAATGTGTTAAATGTTAGCTTTCCAGACCACAGCTCTGTGTTATAAATTTCCAGATCACAGCTCTATCTTCCAGACAATAGATGATGTACAGTAGAATGTTCGCTGTGATCAGCCCTACTCCAGAGCTGCGCCAAGCATGGCTCTCCTCCATCCTGGGATGCCCAGTGTCAAGGCAGTGTCTGGTGCCCAGCCCCAGGTCAGCCCAGTGTCAAGGCAGTGTCTGGTGCCCAGTCCCAGGTCAGCCCAGTGTCTGGTGCCCAGCCCCAGGTCAACCCAGTGTCAAGGCGGTGTCTAGTGCCCAGCCCCAGGTCAGCCCAGTGTCAAGGCAGGGTCTGGTGCCCAGCCCCAGGTCAGCCCAGTGTCAAGGCAGTGTCTGGTGCCCAGCCCCAGGTCAGCCCAGTGTCAAGGCAGTGTCTGGTGCCCAGCCCCAGGTCAGCCCAGTGTCAAGGCAGTGTCTGGTGCCCAGCCCCAGGTCAGCCCAGTGCACAGACCCTGGCTGGGCAGCACTTTTTTCATCCCCCAACTTCAGATACTGCAAAATCCTTTCTGGACAAGCTTCATTTGAATGATGAATTTCTGTGATGATTTAAATATTCCTGTGGCACTTATCCACTTTTTTCTTTTAATTAAAAATACATTTCTTCAGTTTCACAGACCAGGGCAGTGCGTGACACAATAGCACAGTCATAACTGACACAGTAAGTGCTGCTCTACGGAGTAAAAACCACTCTCTGGTGTTCCAGAGTAAAAACCACTCTCTCTTCCCTCCCATCTCCCCCCCCCCCCCCCCCAAACTTGTGTGTGTGTGAGGGAGAGAGAGAGAGATGGGGGGGGGGGGGGGGTAGTGACAGGGAAATACAGAGCTGTATAAGTACCTCTCGTGTTTCAGCACAAATCTTACACAACCACAGGGGCTGTCTGTTACAGTTGAAGGTATCCACCCCGCACTTTGAGCACACCGCCTGTAAGAACAAAAGGACACACAGTTTAGCACAGCTGTTCAGTGGCCCAGTCAACCCACCAACACCTATTAACAAAGCTCATTTCATCTACCCACCAACACCCTCTAAACACAGCATCCATCATCCACCAACAACACCCTCTGAACACAGCATCCATCATCCACCCAACAACACCCTCTGAACACAGCATCCATCATCCACCCAACAACACCCTCTGAACACAGCATCCATCATCCACCAAACAACACCCTCTGAGTACAGCATCCATCATCCACCCAACAAAACCCATAACAAAGTATCTGTCATCCACCCAACAACATCATCTGAACACAGCATCCATCATCCACCCAACAACACCCTATAACAAAGCATCCATCATCCACCCAACAAAACCCATAACAAAGTATCTGTCATCCACCCAACAACATCATCTGAACACAGCATCCATCATCCACCCAACAACACTCTCTAACAAAGCACCCATCATCCACTCAGCCACACCCTCTGAACAAAGCATCCATCATCCACCCAACAACATCCTCTGAACAACGCACCTACTGATATATCATCCCCAGATCAATCAATATTGAGCAGCAGACTCAAGTACAATAACTACTTTCAGACTACATGATACACCTAATTTTGTTTGCACTGGAAACTGAAACACTGCCTTTAGTGCACAAACAAAACACTAATGCCAGGTTTCACTTTCACAAAGTGCTGACACTGGATCCCATAATGACCAACAGGAAAAGATCAACTGAATTCCTGCACATGGGGAGAGCTGGCGATGTCTGTGGGAGTGAGCAGTGACATCATCATCATCATCACAACCAGCAGCAGCAGCAGGGCAACTTGACCCGGAGGACAGGGTTGATAATAAGCCACTCAATAAATCACAGCATGATCAAGTTTCCACTTGACAGCCAGAGTAAAAGAATCAACAATATTTGCCAATTTTTCATCAGGATCCATTACCAGGCAAACATTTTGGATCTCCTAGCAGGAGGGCCAAATCTGTGGTTGCTAGGCAGCGAGACAGTTATAATAACTGGCCAAACAGCTTGGCCATGATTGAACTGCCTGCCTGGAGTGAGCCAGCTGGAATCAAAAGTCAAAGTCTGCAGGTCAAAACCACTGTTGCTGTCAGAACAGCCTTTGACCAAAGACAGTGTCAGTTTTGCCACTGCTGCTGTCAGAACAGCCTTTGACCAAAGACAGTGTCAGTTTTGCCACTGCTGCTGTCAGAACAGCCTTTGACCAAAGGGCAGTGTCAGTTTTGCCACTGCTGCTGTCAGAACAGCCTTTGACCAAAGACAGTGTCAGTTTTGCCACTGCTGCTGTCAGAACAGCCTTTGACCAAAGACAGTGTCAGTTTTGCCACTGCTGCTGTCAGAACAGCCTTTGACCAAAGACAGTGTCAGTTTTGCCACTGCTGCTGTCAGAACAGCCTTTGACCAAAGACAGTGTCAGTTTTGCCACTGCTGCTGTCAGAACAGCCTTTGACTGGAGACAGATTCTGGCCCTTAATTCTCTTTGTCTCCTTCCTCTTCCACAGACCCAGCACCTTTCTGTATGACACTCAGCCTGACCCACTGGTGTAATTACTGGCTGATCACTGGACTGTGAAAGAGATAAGGGTGGTGGGGGGGGGGGGGGCAGCACCTTTCTGTATGACACTCAGCCTGACCCACTGGTGTAATTACTGGCTGATCACTGGACTGTGAAAGAGATAAGGGTGGTT